>JANZLX010000003.1:10695239-10712698 GCA_025531955.1 Erythroxylum orinocense | reverse complement strand
GATCTATCAAATGTCAATGATTAATCTCATCATAGCAATGGTGCAAATATCCTTAGACTTGAGGTACTCAAGGATATCTCCTGTGCTTTGACACCATTCCTTATTACTTCAAGATGAGGTTGCTCATAAGATGGTGATTGGGTACAACTATTGGTATTCAAAAGTAATTAGGTAACCAATAAAGGATTCACCATTCTTGATAGAAGGAGATGATAGCCACGACCTCTTGTCGAGGTCATTACTCAGAAGCCTCTGGCTAGAGCAGTTAATTATCGTGAAGAAAGTCTTTAATGACATATATAGTAACGAGATCCCCAGGACAAGAACTAACATCACTTGGACTAGATGTAACGTAGTCAGTCTAGTGGGAGTTGACACGTAGCCCATACTTCGAACCAAGTGGGGAATAGTATGGTGAAGGGACAAATTGCAAGATAATTATATATAGAATGGTTCATAAGTTTGATAATTAATAATCAAAGCGTTTGTGTGTTAATTCACTTATGATTTAGTAAATTGGCATCATGAAACCTTTTATAATCTGCTTAGATTAAGAGTTAATTAAAGTGGCATGAAACCATTCATGATATGCTCAAATTAATAGTTAATTCAAGTGCCCAAAATAACTGAAAACTTAAGGGTCACACGCATAAAAGATCGCATGAAAAATAAAGTGTGCATGGCTATCATTTTAAGCAAGTCACGAACGTGAAGATAGGTGGTACATAAATGAGTTATTCATTTATGTACATACAAAATTTCAACTAAAACACGCTCAATTAAGAGGCTAAGGATCCAAAAGAGTTCTAAAGGTTGAGAAGAGTGATCTTGAGGTTTGTTCATACAATTTTATGAAATCGATGCATAAGTTTAATTGCATGTAACTTGTTTATGATCTAACTCTGAATTGAGCATCTACTTGAATTCATCTTGTTTGGTGCTCTAACCACCCTTACACACCAATATTTCTTCATCTTTGTGTGTTCATCACTGGCCGTTGAAAGTGTTTGGGGTTTGCTACAATCCAAACAAGTAGAAGATTCAAGAAAGGAGGAGCATTTGTGAGGTACATATATTTTCATTTCATATTCTTACATTCTCTTTATACATTCACATGAATTTTGAATTTTCTGGGGATGTCGTGGTGTTGGAATTTTGATTCCAATGCTTTTGCTGCATAGCCATATATGAGATGCATGGACCCATAGCTCCCAATATATATATATATATATATATATATATATAAACTTTTTGTGGATCTGTAATAAGTTCCAAAACTCCATTCAAATCAAAAGTTGTGGCTTTCTTCTTTGGGTGATTTTCTGGCTCCTTTTTTTTTCGAGAAATTTTCTGGTATAGCAGCGGGTAACTTTCCTGATTGAGAAGGCTTCATGGAAGCCTTTGTAGAAGGCAACAACTTACCCCCCTCTTCCACCCTAAGGCTATTAAAGAAAATGCCTTCCCTTTTCTTCAAGAAGCTAGGGATTTATTTCAGTAAAAAGACTATAAATATGCATAATTCTCCAACTAAGGCAAAAAAAATCCTAGAGGAATGTGGTGGCTACTAGCAAGAGAGATTCGTAGGCATTTCCAAGCCACTTTTGTTAATAGAATCATCACCCTTCCTCTTGAACTACTACAAGATGGAGTTAAACATCGGGGCAACACTTTGGTAGGTTATTTCCTCAATAACATGCTTGCATTTCCCCTAGTGCAAAGCTAGGCTCTCAGTAGATGGGGAGGCAAAGGACTAGATAATGTTCTGCTCATTGAAGAGGATCCTTTCCTATTTAAATTCACTAAAGTAGATAACATGAATAAGGTGACCCTAGCCCTTGGCACATTGGTGGATAACCAATGTTTGTTTAAAAAATGGAATCCTAGTTTGGAACTCGAAATATCTAAAATTTAAACAATTCCATTGTGGATCAATTTCCACAACATTCCACTTGAATACAGAACCATTGATGGCATGAGTTTCCTAGCTAGCTTTTTAGGGAAACCACTTGTATTTGACTTAGCTATAGCTCAACTAGAAAAAATTTGCTATGTTAGGATATGTGTTGAAGTTAGTCCTAAAAAAAAGCTCCCTAATGCATTGACATGAATGAAGCTGAATGTTATTGGTGAATTGACTAAAACAAAAGTGCAACTCACCTATAGATAGGAAACAAAATGTGGAGACCTACATGGAGACGATTCATCTCAAGATATTAATATGAACTTATAGGCATTAAAGAGATCTCAACACCCCAAAATGTTGAAGAAGATGCACAAATTGCACATCTAACTTGGAGTCCCAAGTACAGCTTTCACACTAAGACCTAGAACCTACAAGTAAGAGCACAAAATTAGAAGTCAATGAAAAAATTGGAGTAGCTCCTATTGAGGAAGATTATCAAAGCCAAGATCCTTCAAACATTATAGCAATGGAGCTGGGGGTCATCTATCTCCAATAGTAAATAAAAGATCAGGTAGAAAAAGGAGAAAACTCAAAAGTGTGGGTACTTAACCTCTTACCTCTAATTATGTTTTTTGGAACATAAGGGGATTAAACAAGTCCCATAAAATGTAAGCTGTTAAGGATTAGTTAAAAAAAACTATTTTGATGGGACTACTAAAGACTATAATAAAAGCCGATTAGTTTAAGGAAGCTATAAAGTTCTTAGGAAGGGAATGGTCTTTTGGCTTAAATCATGAACACCACTATAATGGTCATATAGTTTTTGGTTTTAACAAGAACAAAAGTGAAAGTTATTGTATGTAGGAGTTTTGACCAATCTATCCACCTCTTCTATAAATTGGAGAATTCAAATCTATCTTTTTACATTACCTTCATCTATGCTTCCAACTTTAAATTCCAAAGAGTGAATTTATGGGACGATCTTCTTAACATCAATCAATCAATATGCAGACCTTGGATTCTAGTTGGAGATTTAAATTTGTTTTGCATTCTTCAGAGGCATAAGGGGAAAGAGTGAACTTCTCCAATCTTGATAAGGAACTTGAGAATGTAATAGCCGAGTTAGAAGTTAGAGATCTGAAATACCTAGCTAATCCATTTACTTGGAATAGGAAAATGAGCAAATACTTCATAAGAAAAAGACTTGATAGAATTGTAGTGAACCAAAGATGCTTGAGTGAGCTTCCTAACTCCTATGCTATGTTTGGAACCCCAATGTGCTCCGATCACTCCTATATGGAACTTCAAAACTTTTATTCCTCAATCCCTTACTATTCCCCCTTCAAATTTGTCAATTTTCTTTCCTATAAGTAAGTGTTTTTGGATCTGGTGAGTGAAAAATGGGACAATAGGATTCCTGGATGCAAATCTTATCAATTTATGAGAAAGCTTCAAATCCTAAAAAATATATTGATTTTTTTATGAAGCTTGGTGGTTTTAATACTCTAACCCAATTGCAATATGTCAAGATTGAGCTAAGAAATGCTTAAGAAGCCTGCTATATCCTCCCCAACTACCCTGAATTGAAGGTTACAGAAATCAAAATTCTAGAAAAGTTTAATAGAGCTCTCTTTGAATATAATTCTCTCCTTTTGCAAAAGGCAAAAGTCACTTGGCTTAAAGAAGGCGACTCTAATACCAAATTCTTTCACAATTATGTCTTGTTAAGAAGAAACAACAATATAATTATTTCTTTTTTGTATGAAAATGGCCTACAGGATTTTATCAGTCCTCAACTTTTACTCTAACTTAATTAACTTAAGGCTACCAAAGAGGATTAATTTATAAGATCTTGTGACTCTCATTAGACCTGCTTTATCTCAGGACTCTTTGGAGTGTATTCAACAGCCAATTTCTATTCAAGAAATAAAAAATGTACTCTTCAATCTCAACCTTAGTAAGGCCCCAGACCCTGATTGATTTAATGCAAATTTCTTCCAATCTACTTGGCACATTACTAGTAAGCTTCTTGTTGAAGTTATCCAGTAATTCTTAAATTATGGAAAATTTCTAGAGGAGATTAATGTAACTTATATTTGCATGATTCCTAAGATTCCCAATGCTAATTCCATTAATGATTTTTAGCCCATTTCATGTTATAACACTATCATCTAGAAGTATTATCCAAGCTGATAACAAATAGGTTAAAGGATCCACTCAAACATCTCATCCACATATCTCAAGGTGCTTTCATTTTAGGGAGAAGTATATTTGATAATATCTTACTGGTAGAAGAGATGATGAAGGATTATAATGCAAACAAATCCATCAACAGTTGTGCAATCAAAGTGGATTTCTCTACGAATTTTGACAATTTGTATTGGAATTTCCTACTCAAAAATTTAGAATGGCTTGGTTTCCATATGAAATTTATTAATTGGATCAAAGTTTGCATTTCCACTTACTCCTACAGAGTTCTCATTAATGGTGCCTCAAGTAGTAGCTCTAAAGGCTCCAGTAGGATAAGATAAGGAAACCTAATTTCACCTTATTTGTTTGCAATTTTCATGGAGATTCTTAATAGAATTATTATATAGAATATCTCAAATACTTTTGGCTTCAGATATCACTATAAATGCAAGGATTTTCACCTTACTCACCTTATCTTTGAAGATGAACTTATGTTTTTTTATGGAGCTCATCACAATCCCATTTAACTTAGGGTTCTAAAGTTAAATGGGATGATCTATACTAGAAAAAGAAGGAAGGAGGTCTAGGATTTGTCTCGATTAACTTGATTCAAACAATGTTTGTGGCAAAGAGGATATAGAGATTGTTCAATTACAAAGAAGCCCTTTGGAGTAAGTCGACTAATGAATTTTATTTAAGGATTCTAGTTTTTAGCAATTAAACGAAAAGAAGGAAGACTCTTGGCCTTTCATCTTTATGCTTGGGAAAAGGCATACTATTTACTCCCTTTTTAGAATTCATATCATAAATGGATAGGATTCTTGATTCTAGTTTGATAACTGGTCTACTCTAGGTCCTCTAATCTCAAGATGTGATAACTCATCCCTACTAACAAGAATTCTAATTCATTCTAGAGATTCCAAAGTAATAGACTAAAAGGAATTGGCTTGCTATTGATAGAGGTATGGATAGATTGCTACCATACTTTCCTACCTACCTCCCCAACCCTCACTTGAAGGACAAAGCAATTTGGAACTCAAAAAGCAATAGGGAATTCTCCAATTCTTCTTGCCTTAAAGCTATTAGATCCCATCATCCTTTTATTCCATGGTATAATATTGTGTGGAAAGGATCATTAATGCCTAAAGCTTCATTTACCACATGGTTAGCTACTAGAGGGAGATGAAAACAAAAGACAAGCTTAGGTGATGTTTGGTTGGGGATTTATTAATGGAATGGAAAAAAATATAATACAATTTCATCGTTTAGGAGGAAAGTTTATAATCTAACAGAATGGGATGGAATGGAAAAAGGAGGTTTCATATTACATCTCTTTTCATCCTAAACAGTAAAAAATGATAAGTCTCTAATTTGGGGAGTTTAGGATAGAATGTAAAATGATAAACAATTTTTTATTATATCACATTATAAACCCTTCTTCCAAACAATATTTCACTATATTACATTATGAACCCTTCCATCCCTCCTAAACAACAATTTTCTAATATTACATCCATTTACATTTTATTCTATTATAAATAATTTCATTCCATTAAAAATCTTACGTCCAATCAAACACAACCTTAAGAGTTCTAATGATCACATTTGTTGCCTTTGTAATCTGGTACCTAGAACAACTTTCCATCTATTCTTTCAATGTTGTTATTCTTCTTCCATTTGGGCTAGAATACTTTATTTCATGAATTTGGATTGCCCATATAGCAATTGGGATGAAATCCTAATAATCAATACAAAGAAGGGGGAAAAGATCAAATCTGCCTAAACGTAAGCCTCAATTGCTCTGTATATTCCATATGAAAAGAAAGGAATGTAAAGACTTTCAAGAATATCGAAACTGACAAATATGCTCTAGAACATAGAGTTGGCTATTGGATTAGAGAAATTCTAGTTGCTCATAAAGTCATTCATAACTTGAGCTCCTCTCTTAGAAGAAGATGAAAATTGGTTTAATTAGAATGTTGTATTTTAGTAGTCTCAATGCTTAGCATGTACAGTAGTTATTTTGTTTTATCTCTTGTATCTTTAACAATTCTTCTTTGTAATAAGCTTTTGGCTACCCTTATGGCTTTTTAATGAATCACTATTTCTTCCAAAAGCAAAATTAAACTCCTAACACTTAACCCACTCTAAGAACCCATCTGCTACGCATTCCACATCAATTATAGATTCAGTATGCGTATAGAGTATATCTCAAGAGGATCATACCATCTATAGAAATTCTCTATCTTAATAAGGGGATCAATATGCAATTATATATGCAATATGTTTTCATGCATGCATTCAAGCTATTGCTGGTTTGCAAATAAATGCTGTAAACTTTGTGAAAAGAATGCTAATTAGTCAAGTAATTAAGTGTTCACAAAACTAAACTCTAATATAAGGGATTCAACCTTTAATTCGTCCAATATCTGATTAATGTATATATATAGATAGGGTTTGATATTTTCAAAATGATGTCATTTGTGGAAAAAAAACTCTGATTAAGTCAATTATTTTTAACATTATCTGTAGCAGCATAAATCAGTTCCGTTAATCTGTCCCGAATTCTTGAAGTGTCTACACCAACTCTAGCGTACAAGGCCTGAAAAAAAAATGAAAAGAAATGAGAGAGAAGGAGGTGAAAATGTTAGTGTTAAGACTGTAAAGACAGAATGGCAAAGGTTGATGTATACTATTGTGGGTGTCTGCAAGGTAATTGAAACTATCGTCACTTTTATTGCATGCCAAAACGCTTGATCCCTTTTAAAATCAAACCATATATATAAAAAGGAGATATCAAATTCCATAGATCAGAAAAAGTAACTATGGGTTGGAAACTGATAAAAGTTAGCCTTTAGAGAATGAAACATCCCGAGTATGGCCGCTTGCTATACAAACTATATTAACTTGTATAGGTTCGTGCTCAACCCAAATAAGGGCTTCCATCCGTACGAAGCAGGAAAGTACGTTCTTAAGGACGCAGCAGTACATAAGATGTCGAATCAGGGTTTGCGAAAGCACAGACGTAAAAACACTAAATGGAACCAGTTTAAACTGCACTTGTAAGCAAGAATGTTAATCCATTGCTCGTTCTTATGGTTGGGCAAATTAAGAACGTTCTACTTCTACATGAACTCTAAATCCATGCTTAATCATACATGTGAATCTTCGGTAGCTACTAGCTAGACCATTTTATATTTTCCCTTCAAACCCTACACTAAACCTGACATCATGTTGCATATATATCATATATGTATATAACATGTATTAAGCTAAAAGGAAAGGTGATTTACCTTTAATTTGAACGTATAGATGAAACCGTTGCCGGAATCGTGGTACGTCAAGTTTATGACTTGAGCTCCTTCTTCCCCAAAAACGTGAATGAGATCATGTAACAGGAGCTTCTTCCACTTGCTGAATATATTCACTTCCAGAAAATCGTCGAAATAACTGTTGATGTCTATTACTGGAACTGCCTGAAGCAACTTCACATCATTTTCCATGCAAGAAACACGACGTTCTTCAGATAATTCATTCCTAACTTGCTTCATCTTCTCTATTTTCTCCTTCAAGTCCTTCAGGTGCCTTGTTGCTTCATCCAGCAATCCAGGTATTGTGACCTGCAAGCATGCAAGAAATTGTTGTTTAATTCCTCTAAATTGTTGTTTAATTTAGAGGATGATCGTGGACAATACAACATCGTAAACCTTGTTGGATTGTGAAGGAAGCAAAGAAGTAAGAACAGCTGTGAGATCTTTCATACGCGTTCTCCTTTCTCTCTCTTTCATTTTTCTTTTATGCTTATGTGAGCTAATGTTAATATTTTCCATTACAGCACTGCAAAATTTGAAGCAAAAGAAAGAACGCAAAATACTTGAAGATTTGAAGCGCATATATTGTATGTTCATGGGTTATTTATAGAATGTTTTGGAGTCAAGGCGGTAACAAACTTCATGAATCTAAATTAGTGAATACATAGTATTCTAGGCTTGGCAATTGGGCCACTGAAGTCAATAGATTGAATTCAGTTTGATCGAGCCTCGGATCGGACTTGGGCAAAGTTAAACTCAAACTATCCAAACCCGATAAGGTTTAAAGCTTAATAATTATAAGAAAAACGATGTCGTTTTATTTTTTAGTTTTAAAAAAATTAACGATGGATCTAGCCAAATCAAGCTTCAGGTTGTTTGAACCCGATCATGCCCGAGCTCAAACTTAATTATATCTCAGACTTGATTGGATCCCAGCAAAAGTTGTCGATCTAGCTTGACCCGACCTATTGTTACCCCAGTAATTTACTACCAATTAATACTAGAAGAAACAGGCCAACTACAAATCACGAATGTGAAGGAGGAATTGAATAATAAGATCATCGGTAGATAATTAATATTCCACCAAAGATAATTTAAAGAAGTATTAGTAGAATTAATACTTAAAAGCTCTGGACTCAACAAAAAAGGATTCACATCCATTTTTATCTGACATTCATATTTTATTAGAATTTGGTTCAATTAAAAAAAATAGTTTAAAGAATTTTATGGAACTAAAAGGGCTTAAAGTTTAAGAAAGATTTACAAATGAGAATATTCAAATTGAGTTCACATTAGTACTATAGAAAACTTAGCGTTTATTATTTACTTCAAACGTGGAAGGCTTCATTATTCTTCATCTTTGAAATACTTCCCATCGACTTTTAATAAGTGGACCATGGGGGAACTTGATAGGTTCGTTGTCTTTGTCTTGGTACAGCTTGACTTCAGAAATCTTAGCACCAATGGTCATCAGCCAGTCAAGTCATTCCTTTTCGTGATGAATTTTGGTTCATAAAGAAGATGCATATAGTTGACGACGTAGATATAATACGACAAAAATGTGATGAAGATATCAGGTGTCTCGTCGTTACGCAACATTCAAACATCTGAATATAGATAAAAGACTTGCGATTATTAAAGAGTTTGCTTCCAATAACAATTTCAATTCAGTGAAGCATTAACACTAATAAAACACACACAAAAAATCTTCAGTTAGTCTAAAAAACAATCAAATCGTAATATTTTATAGTGATGAAAAGAAAAATAGGTTCAATATATTATTGAAGAACAAGAAATTTTGTACATGAGAGGATGTGGTCCATCTTGTGATTTCATTTCAAGCATATCTCTTGTTTGATCCCAATTGTCAATAAATTTGATTTTTTACGTTAAGGAGTTTCATTCCAATGCAAAATTGTGTGGTTTTATCATTTGCTATGCTGTCCAATGTTGTTAGTTAGAGACGTTTTGCATTATTTTAGTTTCATTTTCAACAATTTCCTTCCAATTAAAGGGGATCACCTATAGTGAGATTTTCTTATTTTTAAAGGAAAATTAAATTAATAAATAAGAGTTGCAGTAGCAAATTTTAGCCAATTAAAGGACTAACTACAAGAAAATCAAGCAATACAAATACTACTAAATCATAGAAAAAAGTTAAACCAAGTTAAAACATCAGAGATGAGGAAGATTATAAGTAATAATGAGATGTTCAATAATATGGCTCATCGACTCATGGATTAACTAAATTTTTCTTGAAATTCTCTCTTATTCTTTTGTGTGTGTATACATATAAATATATAGTAAATAGTAGTGTCAAAAGAGATTTTAAATTTAATCACTTTTTCCTTACTTCTCCATTTTAAGTCAATGCTCTAATTCACAATATCACGCCATGTGCTCACTAAAGATGAGAGATTGTTAACCTTTTGCATATTTAGCCATGTTGGCTTGGTATGCTCACAATTAATAAAATAAATGATGAAGGAGACTTAAATTCTTGATGGCAAAGAGAGCTAGTATATGGGATGAAATTTGCACCATACAGTTTGTCCTTATTTCTCATTAATAGCCAACCATAAGTTGAATACCACTCCTAGAGAGACTTGTTTACTCTATACATGTTTATATCAATAAAATTTTAGGACTAAAGAAGTCACAGTATGACTTGTTAGTGAATGAGCCTAAAGACTTCCCCAAACAAGTATTCTTATCTACATTTGTAGAAATATGGTGAATAGAGGGCACAAGCCCTAATAAATTATTCACAACACTCAGGTGAAGATGTTAGAGAAGTGCTCTAAAACTAATCACCTTTAGCACTTATTGTATAATTCATTTTATGATTAATATAGACATTTTTTATTATTCGATATTCATACATTTATAGATTTGATGATGATCTTAAAATGATTTAATAAAGTCCTTTATACAAAACATAGCATGGAGAAAATCATGATAAAATCATGATAATGATATTCCTACCATGTGTAATTATGTTAGTATCTAAATTTTCCCTAATCATAGGATTAATGAGATGGGATATCATTAATAAGGATAGATTAGCACATGTTATACTCCTTGATTAGATTAAGAAATAGATCTCATAAGTTGTAGACATGAGTTGTTTAGAATTAACATGTGGATGCTTACTAAGGAGATCGTTGGAAAGGTATGTAAACATATTACATCTCATGTTTTTGTTTTCTATATCTATATGCATAAGTAGATCTATTTTTGAGGTTCCATTTTATTTTTTGTTGCATGTATTTGATATATATTATGTATAAGATGCATAATCGGAACGTTACAGTGGTATGGGAGCCATCTTGTGCCTTGTGAGATGTATCATACATGACATGTGAAAATGTTTTCGTGGTTGTAACAGCTTAGAATCCTGTAATGTTTTGTTCGAAATTAATTATAGAAAAATGGTTTTACGATTTTCTTTCACCAATCTATTCATAAGCTGTAAGTGAATAATTTAACATGATTAAAAATGTTTTTAATGTGATCAAAAATTTTAATTTCAAACTTACAAAAACATGTGTGAAATCTGTCTTTTTGCTGGGCATATGATGTCTATTGGCTAAACTGATGAGGTTACACATGATTTTTATGGAATTTAATTCTGAAAAAATTATGTGAACATATTTGGGATGTTTTTATGCCTTTATAATTTCTGTAGAATTATTTTAAAATTTTAATAATTTTATCAAACAATTTGTAGATCTGGATTATTTTCCAAAAAATTGTAAGATCTGTTTTGTTTGATGTTTTTTATGTTTATATTTTAGTTCTAGAACCTTAAAAATATTTTTATGTGATAAAAATGTATTAAATTGATGTTTTATGCATGCTTAAATGATTTTTCTTGAAATTTGATTTCCCAAAAAAAATTTTAGAAGTCATATTTGTCATTTTTGGTGTCTTGTTGGTGTTTCGGTGATCATAAAATTTTTAGGAGACTCATAAATTATTTTGACTATCATGAAATTACCTAGAGATGCTTGGAATGATGATTTGATATTTTGAAATTTTTGAGAAATTATAGAAATTATTTTTAATTAATTTTAGTATAGTAATAGATTTCTAGTAAGACTAGAAAAATTGGCAGGTATGACAAAGTTGAAGTTGTTTAATTTTGGACATCAAATGATTATTTTAAGGTAATTTAATTATGATTAATTTATGTAATTAGGAATTCATGTTAATTAGATCAGTATTAATTCCAATCGAAATAACATACAATAGTAATTTTAGCTAAGTTAGTAAAAGGAAATAGTAAATCTAAGTGTTGGATTGGGCTTAGATCCAAGTGTTAAGATCCATAAGATGTCATAACCAAAATGATGTGTTTTCATATATGCATTAGAGAATGCACGGTTAGGAGAACATGTAGGCTTGTATGATGGATGTAGTCCATGTCATACTATGTAGTTATAGTAACTTTATATGAGTTATATGTATAAGACCATCTAAGTTAGATAAAACCTTAGTCAAACCCCTCAAATAGAATATTAAAACTAACGTCTTCCTTTAATATCGCGAGAACCAGAGTCCTTTTAAAGATAGGATTTTTAGGCAAATCCAAGCCCGCTTTACACAGATATGTTCGAACCATAGAAATAGGATTTTCGAATTAATGGATCAGTTTTAACTTAAAAGCGTTGCTTTGTTGGGTAAACCCAAGATCAACGTGACAGAGGTGAAGTTGGGTAGTGTATATTAGATGTACACGTGACAAGAGTTAATAGCTCAATAAGTGTGCATGCATCAACAGTTGATAGCCCTAGATTCTATAGTTACATTGGAGATGCAATTGGTATGATTGATACCTACTGGTTGAACTAAGGTGGCTTGTTGGGCAAACCTAAGGTCATTCTTAGGGATATTAGATATCGACCCACTAGGAGAATTTCTCTACGAGTTCTCTGGGATTTATATTGAGGGTTATGAATTCATGCAAATAGTGTGAGTCATAATGAGTGTTATTAAAGTCCTTACAGACATGCATTTAAGTACATTCTAATTTTTCTCTCTTTGACAAAAGCTTGTTATTGCCCGAGTCAACACTATAAGTACTAGTGTGAATCTAGGATCGTTGATGGAAGCTAACAAGTTTACCGGACCAAACTTGACTGACTCAGGAACTTCATAATAGTTCTCAAGTTCGGGAAGCTTGGTTATGTCTTGGAAGAACCACTTACTGATTCCCCTACTACTAATTCTTCTGATGATGATTGGAGGGCATACAGGAAGCACCTCGATGATAGCAAGATGGCTAGTTGTATTATATTGGACACTATGTCACTAGAGTTGTAAGAGCAACGCGAGGCTATGGATGCGCATACCATAGTCTATCATCTTAGGAAGCTATTTGATGAGCAAGCAAAGTCTGAAAGGTTTGAGACTTTACGATTGCTCTTTCGCCCCAAAATAGTTGAGGGGACATCTCCCGTACACTACACATTAAAGATGAATGCTTAAATCTAGCAGTTGACCTCCTTGGGTTTTCTTTTGGATCATGAATTAAGTATTGGCTTAATTCTGACAGGTCTAACTGATAGTTAATCACAATTTGTGCTTGATATATTGTTCATCGATAGTTAAGCACAAATTGTCGATAGTTAAGCACAAATTATGCTTAACTATTGGATGAGCAATATATCCAGCACAATTTTCGAGCTGGTTAACATGCTCAAGGTAGTTGAGTCATCTGTCCTCAAGGATAAGGTTGTGATATTGGTGGACTTTTTTGGTTCGAAGAAAAAGAGCCAAAAGAACAAGAATTTCGCAAGGCCCAAGGGAGGTGTCAAGAAAGTAAAGAAGACTGCCTCAAAGGAAATTTGCTTCTACTGTCGCAAGGATGGCCATTGAAAGAGAAACTGTAAGGCCTATCTAGAGTTCTTGAAGCATAAGAAGGCATCTGATGACTTTTAGACCTAATACATACTGATGTATGTGGTCCGATGTCCATACTGCCAAAGGTTGTTTTGTATACTTCATTTCCGTTATCGATGATCATTCTTTATATGGGTCTATGTATCTTAAGAGATACAAGTCTGAAGCCTTTGAAAGGTTCAAACAATGTAGAAATGAAGTTGAGAAACAACTTACGATCACTTTGATTAGATCGAGGTGGTAAATACTTAAGCCAAGAGTTTTTGGGTTATCTCAGGGATAATGGAATGTTGTCCTAGTGGACTCCACCTTACACACCACAACATAATGGTGTGGCTAAGAGGAGAAGCCGAACCTTGTTAGACATGATGAGGTCTATGATGGGTTTAGTGAATTTACCAAAATGCTTTTAGGGGTATACACTCGAAACTTCTGTTTATGTATTAAACATAGTCCCATCTAAGTTAGTTGATGTTATTCCATATGAGATATGGACTAATAAGAAATCTTATCTTTCTCATTTGAAAGTTTGGGTTGTCCTGCTTATGTGAAGTGAATTCAGTCAGATAAGCTTGAAGCTAAATCTGACAAGTGTCTATTTATAGGATATTCTAAGGAAACTATAAGATATCAGTTCTACCATGTTTTGGAATAAAAGATGTTTGTTTCAAAATATGATGTCTTTTTAGAAAAAGAGTTTCTTCTAAGAGAAGACAGTGGGAGAAAAATTGAACTTGTGGAAGTTCAAGATGCTCATATAGGCGCATATCAACTGCTTGGACTCGAGACTATTGTTTATGAAGATGAAAAATAGTTCAACCTTCTAACACATAAGAAGTTCATTGGTAGGGTAGGATATGTCATGTTTATGAGAGATACGGATTTCTCATAACTGAACATAACGACATATAGCTTATAGAAGATGATGAGCTTATTACCTATGAAGAGGTTCAGAATCTGACAAATGGTTTTAAGCTATGAAATCCGAAATAGATTCCATATATGAAACCAAGTATGGACTTTGGTTGTCCCATCGGAAAGGGTAAAACCTATAGGGTGCAAATGGGTTTTCATGAAGAAAACTGACATGGAAGGTAATGTAGTTACCCATAAAGCTAGGCTTTTAGCTAAAGGTTATCATCAAAGGCAAGGTGTTGACTATGACAAAACATTTATCCCATTAACTATTCTTAAATCCATTAGGATACTCCTAGCTATTGCCACCCATTATGATTATAAGATATGGCAATTGGATGTGAAGACAACTTTCCTTAATGTAAACCTAATTGAGGACGTGTATATGACACAACCTGATGGTTTCATATCCATGAATGGAGAAAAGGTATGCAAGCTATAGAAATTCATTTATAGATTAAAGTAAGCATACAAGAGTTGGAATATACGATTTCATGAGACAATCAAAGAGTTTGGTTTCTCACAAAATTTCGATGAGCCGTGTGTGTATAAGAAGGTTAGTGAGAGTGCAAAATGTTCCTTGTACTGTATGTAAATGAAATATTGCTAATAGGAAACAATGTCTCAGCTTTGCAATTAGTCAAATTTTGGTTAGCTAAGAACTTTTCTATGAAAGACCTTGGAGAAGCAACTTATATTTTAGGGATAAGGATCTATAGAGATAGATCTAAAAGGTTGCTTGGTCTTTCTCAGTTTATATTTATAGACAAGATGTTAAAGAGGTTTAGCATGGAGCAGTCCAAGAGAGGTTGTTTACACTCTCTAAATCTATATGTCTAAAGACACAAGATGACAGGACTCGCATGAGTTTGATTCCTTTGTTTCATTTATAGCATCAATCATGTATGCTATTTTATGTACTAGACCCAATGTATCGTATGCTCTAAATGTTACGAGCAAATACCAGTCGGACCCTAGTGAGGGCCATTGGGTGGCTTTCAAGAATATCCTTAAGTACTTGAGAAGAACTAAGGATGTATTCTTGGTATATGGAGAAGGTGATCTTGTGGTAAGCAGGTATACTGATGCCCATTTTCAATCTGATAGGGATGACTCTAGATCCCAGTCTAGATATATATTCACACCAAATGGTAAAGCAGTCAGTTGAAAAAGTTCTAAACAAGAGACAACTGCAGATTCGATGACAGAGGCGGAGTACCTTGTAGCTTTAGAAGTGGCAAAGGAAGCGAGTTGGATCAAGAAGTTCATCATGGAACTTAGTGTGGTTCCAACCATCACTAACCTTGTACAGTTGTATTGTGACAACAACGGGGCTATATCCTAGGCGAAGGAACCGAGATCTTATCAGAAGTCCAAACATGTACTCAGACGCTACCATTTGATTAGAGAAATCATTGGCAAAAATGATGTCAAGATAGAGAGTTCCCACCAATCAAAATATAGTTGATCTGTTGACTAAGCCTATTTCGCAAAAGAGATTTGTGTCATATGTACATGCTTATGGTATTAGATATCAAGGAGATTGGCTTTGGTGCAAGTAGAAATTTTTTAAAGAAGTGCTCTAAGGACAATCACATTTAGCACTTATTGTATAAATCATTTTATGATTAATAAAGACATTTTTCATTATTTCGACATTCAGACGTTTATGGATTTGATGTTGATCTGAAATTGATTTAATGAAGTCCTTTATACAAAACATAGCATAGAGGAAATCATGATAATGAGATTCCTATCATGTGTAATTATGTTAGTATCTAATCTTTCCCTAGTCGTAAGATTAATGATTGAGATTCCTATCATATGTAATTATGTTAGTATCTAATCTTTCGCTAGTCGTAGGATTAATGAGATGGGATATCATTAATCCAGATATACTAGCACATGTTATACTCCTTGATTGGATTAAACAGTAGATCTTATAAGCTGTAGACATGATTTGTTTAGAGTTAACATGTGAATGCTTACTAAGGGTAGTAAGTACATTGGACTGACCTACTATGAGATGATCATAATGATGTTCTATTCCAGTGTCAATGATAGTCTCATCATAGCAATTTTACAAGTATCCTTTGACTTAAGGTGCTCAAGGATATCTCGGATACTAATCCTATGCTTTGACTCCATTCATTGGTGCCTTTTAGGGGTTACTCATAAGGTGGTGATTGGGTACGGTTTGAGGTATTAGGAGGTGGTAATTGAGTAGCCAATAAAGGATTCACCAGTCCTAATAGAAGGAGATGATACCCACAACCTCTTATCGAGGTCATTACTTGGGAGTCTGGCCAGAGTAGATATGTGTCATGAAGAGAGTCTTCAATGATGTATAGAGTAATGATATCCTCAAGACAAGATCTAATATCACTTGGACTAGATGTGACGTAGTCAGTCTAGTGGGAGTTAACACTTTTATCGTACTCTGAACCAAATGGGTATAGATAGTGAAAGAACGAATTGCATGGCAACATTGCGTATGGAAGGGCTCGTAATCAAACCACTAACTTTCCAATCAATTGGAGGTTATGACGTATTACTAGATACCACTCTTAACTTACTTGAATTAAATGTTAATTCAAGTGGCCAATATAACCGGGAGCCTAATGGGTCACATTCATAGGAGATCCGAAGGATGAGTAAAATGGTTTTGAACGGTGATTCAAGATATGAGAGAGTGTTTAAGATTGTATTCGATGTGATCATGGTAGAAAACATTACATGGAATGGATTAGAAACAAGTGTTTGGCTACCAATTTAGTTATTAACTTCCCAAAACTTCCATTAATGTATGTTATTCATAGTCACTAACTTTCCATAACTTCCATTAATGTATGTTATTAATGACCACTAACTTCCCATAAGTTCCCCTTAATGATGAGGGTTAGAGGAGGCTAAAGAGGGCAGAAAATAATCATCAATTTTGTGCATCTTATGTAAGACACAAGTTAATGAAAGGTTCTTTCTCATTCACACACTCTTTTTCTCTCTAACTCTCACAGGAGTTCTTATCTTTGCTGGCAAAAAGAAAGACCTCTAACCATCTCCTAGTGAGGTTTCATCCTTCTATCTTCGTGTGGACTTTCATTAGAGATGGTCTACGTGTAAGTGATCTAAAAGGGGGGTTGAATAGATCCTTAATCATTTTGTAATTTTCTACAACAAAATCAGAAGTTAATTCACACAAAAACAATTTAAATAAATTTAAATGAACAGAGTAG
>JANZLX010000003.1:10651357-10677793 GCA_025531955.1 Erythroxylum orinocense | reverse complement strand
GTAAACTTGAGGGAGTCCTAAAAGGAGCTCCGTGCCACTAGCGGGCAGGCGGGAGAAGCCTTGACTTGGTCAACGTGCACGTGACAATTTCTTGGATGGACTATACCGAACCCACATAACATGTAGTTCATGCCTTTAAAAATATTTTGCCCAAATGGCACATTTTGAAAGCTTGTTTTTCATGAACATGACATGCTTCATAATTCAACCATCACATTCCAAAATCAAGCATAAAAGCCATGTTTGTTCAATTCAATCAAAAGCAACCATTATAATTATTTCAAGGCAATTAAATTTACTTCCAAAGTTCTCACACAACAATAAACATAGGGCAATTCTCAAGCATTTAAAGCACAATAAAAACTCATTTAAAAGGTAGTTGGAAAAAGTCATTTATGACTTATTAACACAAGTATAAAAATGTAACCCACCTTGATATCCTTGCTTGAAAGCTTGTTCAAGGGTGTCCCTCTCCTTGCTCTTCTTGCCTCCCTTTCTCTTCTTCAACAACCAAAACACAAAAACTCCAAATTAATAGGATTCCCAAAATTGGAAAACCTAAAGAACCTAAGGCATAAAATTGGTCTTAGAATCACTAAACCCATCCATTTCCTAAACTCTTTGAACCAAAAACTCTTCAAAATCTAAAACATTTAAAACTCTCTTACCTTAAATCTTCACCCAACCAAGGGGTTTCTTGGCTCAAATGGAAGCTTGGACCTTCCTCTAGCTTTTTCCTTCTTGGGTTTACTTCAAAAACCCTCTTGGATGCTTAGAAAAATCAAACCTAGCTTTTCTCTCTTTTTCCTTCTCTCCTTCTCCTCCCTACGACTCTCTCTCTCTTCTTTTTTCTCTATTTTCGTACTCTCCTCTTTTCTCCTATGCAAGCCCCTTCTTTCTCTTACTTTTATACTCTTATTAAAGCCAAAATGTCCATCTTACCCTTAATGAAAAGCCTAGGTTCTTACCTCTTTAAGTGACATGCCTAAAATGCCCTTAGTGTAACTTAACACTTCTAACACTTCAATTAATCACTTAAGCCACTTGGCCTAATTAACATTAACATGTCCATTAATTCTAACACCCATTAATCTTGGTTGAACCCAAAAATATTTAATCATGCTTAATCAAATAAAAAAATTCAGGGGCCAACAGAAGAAATATCATAACGCCAATAAAGTGTCATGATCTGTTGTCTAGAATTTTTTGAGCACTTGAAGGGGGGGAAATTTAAAAAAGAACAATCCATCATTAGTAAAAAGAAAATCCCCCAAACCAGTTTTTCATTGTTTATAAGCCCATGAATTTAATGGTGGAAATTTTTATCCTTTTATCAAGAAAAAATATGATCAATAAGGACTTCCATTTAAATGGTCCTTCACAAAAACTTGCAATAGTGGAGAAACAACTTTTCAATCTTCTTCACATAATGATGGATAATGGTGAACTGAAACTCATGACGAATCATTCAAAATTTGCTTCCATAAATGTTGCTCAATGGGATCGACAATAATATGTTTAGCAACATTTGAGACAAGTTTATTGGCCAAGATTGGAGATGTTACAGTTGGCAAGAGAGTGGATGGACCAAATAAGGGACAAAGCGGTGGAAATTTAGTGGAACTCACTTAGTTAGAATAATGGGTCGACATTCCAAAAATAACAAATAATGGGACTATATAGTTTACTCAAGTACAGTTACTATAAAAGGTAAGTTTAGAGGTGAGAGGAAACTAGAGCTTTGCATAACCAATCTGGAACTAACTAAGTGTAGTCGAAGGTCAACCAGTCCTAAGAGTTTAACTAAACAACAAGCTAACATAAGAGAATAAGGAAAAGACACAACAGCGAACAAAAAAAAAGGCTAATAGATAAGTACAACAATAAATAAGAAAAAACTAATGAAGAATGGACTTCAAAACAACAGTAGAGCTTGACAATGTACTTAGGAAGTGAAGAATCAGTCAAGATGAGAGCTTGAGCAAGATAGCCAATAAACAACACAAAATAGGAAAGCCAATACCAAGACAAAATAGCAAGGCCTTGAGTTGGATAAACAATTAAGCGAAAAACCAAGGTGAAGTAAACTAGAAGAGCAATAAGCTATGGCCAAAAAACAAACTATAAGCTAGGGAGCAAACAAGAAGAAAGACATTCTCTCTCATCTAACTCATCTTCAACTAAAGAATTCTTCAAATTTAGGATGTACTCTTTCAAACATGAAAAAGAAATTTTATCGACCTTCTCCAAACTTTTGTAATACTCTTATTTTTATATCCAAAGTTTTGAAAATATCCACATTCTCGATAAGTTTGTAATATAAAGTATTATGATTATATATGAGAAAGATTTTTTTTAATACTCCAATTTGTAGTAACTGTGCCTATACCAAGAATTGATTCATTGATTGTAATGTAGATTATTTTGAATAAAAATTAAGTTAAATAGAAATTTTTAAATTATATACGATAATTGGCATTAAACTTAAAATCTTAAATCAAATATATTTTGTAAGTGTCGTCATAAAGTCATAACTAAATAATCCACATCACTTCAAAAATTATTGATAAATTGTTATAAGTTGCTTCAATTAGATAAGATATAATAATTACTACAGAGGCAGTTGATCTCTTATAAACTAAAATATTTAAACAAAGATTTAAAGATGTGATTTTTTATTAAATAATAATTGTATTAATCTACCAGCTATGATGGAATATTATTTATGTTTTGAAAATTTTTAATGCAACGATTATATAAATAATTTTAAATTAATAACTATTAAAATATCTTATGTAAGAGTTACTACGTTTTACTACTACTTTGAACATATTTTTTCTTAGAATAATTAAAAGAATATTATTTTAATATAATTATACTATATAAAGTTACTAAATTAATTAAATATGTGAGTTGTCACTTTAAAAGAATTATTTTTAAAGATATTGTTAAAACCATTAAACCAAATAGATTCAATGTTATGATTTGTTGGAAAATGAATACACAACTCTCTAAAAGATCAACTAAATATTAATGATAAGAAAACTCTCTAAAAGATCAACTAAATATTAATGATAAGAAAGAACTCTTCAAGTTGTACCAACAGAAACAGTATGAGATTAAGAAATTAACGACAAAACAAACAACAAGATTTAATGTGGAAAACCATCCAGTGTAAAGGGAAAAACTATGTAGCAAATCGACAAATAAATCCACTAAACTCAATAAGATTTATAGAGAAAGTTGATCTCTCACACCCACAACATCAAGTTATCTCACAAAATTTTAGGATTGAAACTTAAGTTAAAATCAAAATTAACAATCACTCAAACCAATCACCAAAGCAATCAAACAAGGATGAGAATACAACCTTCTTTGCCCTCTCTTTGTTTTTCCTCACTTTTGGATGTTGTGGCTGCACTCTCTGTCTCTTTTCTCCTAGAGCAAGGCTCAAATAAAGCTATTTGTAGACATTTCTTCGTTTATAATTCATAATCGTAATTAAATTGAACTAATTAGATCATATCTATTCTTATCAAATTACATCACACCGACTAATTAGATGACACTTCCATCCAAATAGGACTCTATCTGATGGGATTTATCTACATTCCAACTAACAAGATAAGAGATTACATTTAACTAGGAATGATACATCCACATCTAGGAAGAACTCTAACATCTTCATATGATCCTCCCATATAGTATTTATCTTTCAAAGGTGATGTATATTTATTGTGATCTTATCCACCAAATCGTTCAAGGTCTCTCCTTAATCTCTATCCATTGATCATGAGTCATTTAAGCCCAAAGCCTTTTATAGCACACTAGTACACAGTCTCCACCCACGATCATGTATCTTTACACCTTTATAGAGACTTACACAGTTGATTTACATGGTTATGTAAGTTAAGGCATGAACTATAAAGTCGTCTATACTCATCGAAAGTCTCAAAATAGGGCTGGACACTCAACAATCTCCCCCCTCAACCCAAATATAGGGAAGACACATTATTGTCACTTGAGATTCATCCTGGCAAGCTTACTGCAAAGATCGTGCTTATTTCTGAAACCATTTTAGTTAGCATATTAGCACCATTAAAATTTTTAAGAATCTTCTTCACATTAATTGTTTCTTTTTTATCATTGACCTCAACCAATGATATCTAATTTTTTCACAAAATGCAACCTCTTACACTTCCTCAAGCTCCCCTTTAGTAGTAAGTAATAGTCACTCAAAACTTGGATACCTTTTACAAGCCTTTTCTCCCTTGTTGAACCTCCCATTACTTCCTCTACTCATTATCCTCAATTAATTCATCTCCGTTATTATAAGGATGTGATTTATATATCGCATCAATATCATTTTTTTTTCACCACCAATGTGTGCTTGGTCACACACTTCATCTTCTTTACCTATAGACTGCTCAATAATCGAAGCAATTGGCAAAGAATTAACTATGCCATCTGATGAGCTGTAGTATGATGATTTATCTCCACTCAGAAGATCAACACGTCTCTCATGCTCCTAGGACACCACATCCCAACTCCTAACTACCGTTTGCTTCTCTATTTCATAAAGTCTGAATCTAAACTAATCACCACCATATCCAACAAAGTTGCAAGGTATTGACTATGAGTCAAGCTTCTTTCTCTTACCCTTGGGTACTTATCTGAATAACTTGCAGCTAAAAACTCTCAAATGATGATATGTGGGATCCTTGCTAGTCCTCGCTCTCTTAAGAATCTCAAGATACAACGAAACTGAGGGAATTCAATTTATCTAGTAGTCTGTTGTTCAAACTGCTTCTCCCCAAAATGTCTTTGGTAACATAAACATTCCAAGTATGCAATGAACCTTCTCTATAATGGTTATGTTCATCCTTTCAGTAACCGTATTATGTTGTGGAGTCCCTGGTTCAATTTTCTCAAGCCTGATGTCATACGATGTACAGTATTCTTTAAATACTTTAGAAGTATACTCCTTACCATTGTCTATTCGCAGGCACCTTAACTTCCTCTCAGCTTCCCTTTCTACCATAACATGAAACTTCTTGAAAGTTTTAAACACTTGACTTTTAAAGTTCAACATGTACACTCAAGTCTTCCTCGAAGCACCATCAATGAATGTAACAAAATATCCATTACCACCTAGTAACCCCTTCTCAATAGGACTACAAACATCTGAATATGCCAACTATAATAACTCTAACTTCATTGCAGATCTTCTCTTGAAAGAGACTTTATGTTTCTTTTTAGCAAAACAATGATCACAAAGATTAAGTGATTGTGAGTTCTTAACTGGGATAAAGGATTTTCTAACTAGAAAATTTAATCCTTTCTCACTCGTATGTCCTAATTATTGATGCCATATATTTAGTAAAGTTTCCTCATCGGTTGTGTACACTTCTCCACCACCACACACCTTTAAGTGTGTCTTGTATAGTGAGCAACATAACTCTCCCTGGGTAACTATCATTGCCCTTTTGGATAGTTTGCACATCTTAACCCTGAATGTGTGCTTGAATCTTTCTTGATCTAACACATTCGCCAATAACAAATTTAGCCTCAGATTGGGAAGGTTAGTAAGCATCCAACGTTTTTTAAAACCTAGATATCACCCATACCTACTATCTTGACGAAACTTTATTTTCTCATCTTTACACTCCCAAAATCTCCACTTTTGTATCATGAGAAGTGCTCCTTCTTTAGAACACGACGATAAGAAACTTCGGTGTCAATCAGCCATGCAAAACTAACATTGCTAACATGGAAGCGTTCACTAGTTACTCAAACTAGGGACATCTCATCATCCTTACTTGAAGAAGTTATAGTTGTACCCTTATCATCACCATTATTTTGATGATCGTGCTTTCTCTGATCCCTCTTCCACTTATAGCAGAACATCTTAATGTGTCCTGGCTTATCGCAATATTGGCATGTCTTCATGTCTCTAAACTTTGAACAATTCTTAGGCTTTCCATGACCTTTGGGATCCATACTAATATTCCTCCCCCTACTTTTTATTACAAAAGCCTGCATGTTGTCAACTCCAATATACTTTCTTTTGATTTCTTCATTAAACATACTCTTTTTTATTACATCTAAAGAGAGCACACCTTCAGGAATTGAGTTGCTAATTGTCACCACCAGTTCTTCCTAGATATTTAATAACAAACTTAACAGGAATAGAGCTTGAAGCTCATCATAAAAAATGATCTTCATTATTTCAAACTTGTTAATTATGTCATAGAAATCACTTAGATGCTGCAAAACTGATTCCAGCCTTCAGTTTCAAATTCACAAGTCTCTTAATCAGAGAGGCCTTATTATAAACAGTATTCCTTTCATACATATATTTTAACTTCTTGCATAATTCAAAAGGATATGTTTCTTGGAACACATGGTTGAATATGTTGAAATCAATCCATTGTCTGATAGTAACCATAATTTTTCACTTTATCTATTCTCATTCTTTATCTGACGCCTTTTCAGTTTTTGAAGGAACATTATCCTTCACACCTCTGTCCATATTAATAGGATCAAAGAGATCCTTAAAATATATAAGTTCCTATATCATGGGCCTCTATATCGAGTAATTTGATGACGTTAACTGGACCGTAGAGCTTTCTTCACCTTTCATTATGATGACTTTGATACCGCTTGTTGGGAAAAAAACACAATTCTCTAAAATATCAACCAAATATTAATGACAAGAAAAAAAATCTTCAAATTACATCATAAAAAAATATAAGAATAAGAAACTAACGATAAAACAAACACCAAGATTTAACATGGAAAACCCTCCAGCATAGAGGGAGAAACCATGACACAAACCGGTAAATAATCCACTAAACCCAATAAGGATTTACAAAAAAAAAAAGGTGATCTCTTACCCCCGTAACAACAAGTTATCTCACAAAATTTCAAGATTAAAACTTAAGTTGATATCAAAATCAATAATCCCTCGAACCAATCCTTAAAATAATCAAAAAGGATGGAAATACAACACTCTTTTCCCTCTCTATGTTTTTCCTCACTTTTGGATATTTTGGTCGCACTCTCTGTCTCTTTTCTCCTTGAGTAAGGCTCAAATAAGCTATTTACAAGCATCTCTTAGCTTAACAATTCAGAATCCTAATTAAACTGAAATAACTAGATCACATATATCCTTATCAGATTTCATCACACTAACTAATTGAATGACACTACCATCCAAATAAGACTCTATCTGATAAGATTTATCGACATTCTAACTAACAAGATAAGAGATTACTTTAACTAGGAGTGATACATTCATATCCATTAAGAACTCTACTATCTTTAGATGATCCTCTCATAGTTTCTTTATCTTTTATGGCAGATGTATATAAACTGTAATCATATTTTCCCCATCATCTAAGATCTCTTCTTGATCTCTATCTACTAATGATGAGTCATCCAAGCTCAAGCCTTTCATAGCACATTGGTACTCGATCTCAACACATGGTCTTGTATCTTTACACCTTTACAAAGACTTATACGGTTGATCTACACAGTCGTGTAAGTCAAAACATAAACCATAAAGTTATCTACAATCATCAAAAGTCTTAAAATAGGGCTGGATAGTCAACATGATTTGTAATAACCAAATGTTTTTATATAGAACTTATTTAATCATGTCTATTTTTTAATGTTTTAATTATTTGAAAAGGTAATTATATATTATAATCAACATTAAAAAATGTAATAATACATTTGATGAATTAACCCACTATAATAATTGTGAATAGTAGGTTATTTATGTATTTCTAAAAATTCTCTATCTAACAGCTACATATGTAATCAATAAATTTGAGATCAAAATAAATGTGTTTTATGTTATTTTGAATCTATTTTTCTTTAAGGTAACTTAATGAACATTATTTTTGACAATACAATAAAAAGGACATTTGACTACGAAAAAAATCATCACTAAAAGTTACAAAATCGTCGCTAATAATAATTAGTGTTGATTTATATTCGTCATTAAATTCCTATAGCTGAAAACTATTGGAACGTTTCTCACTAATCGTCACTAATATTTTTTGCCTACATTTTATTTTCATAGCAAAAAACTATTAGCAATGTTTTGAGAAATTGTCCCCAATACCTTTTAGTTACCCTTAGTTTTTGTAGGTAAAAATTATTAGCTAAGTTTTCAGAAATATAGTCAAAATTTTTTAGCTATGTTTCCAAAAACGTAGCTAAATATTTTTAACTATGTTTTGTAAAATTTAGTCAAATTTTTAATATACATTTTAACGAAATGTTATATCATGTTGAATTATAATTATTTTTTACATTTTTACTCCATATTATTGTATATAATATATATATATATATTGTTGTTAATTTGCTATAAAAAATTATACAAAAATATTTGATAATTTGATGCATTGAATATAAAAATAATATATCATTAAATTTGTTCGTGTTCAAGATTTTAATTACAACTTTGAAAATACATATATATAAAATAATATATGCAAAGATTTGTTTACAAGATATAATACAAATCACTCAATAATACAAATCACTCAACCTCGTTTTCATCTTCACTACTTTCATAATTCGAGCCAAGTGATTTTTTTAGGTACGTTTCATACTTGGCTAACTTTTTTTTTTTTAGTATGTTGTAATTTAACTTTAAATGACTTGTTTGCCTCTTTAAGATGTTGAATGTATGTTGATATTGATGAGGATGAAATAATTGGATTAAGGCCAAACCTAAGACCTTTGATATATTCGGATTATATACTAAGCATGGAATTGCAAATGTCTTCTACATTTGCCTCATTTCCCTAAGACATTTATGTTTGCAACAACTTTTAAATCATATTCTAAAATTAAAAAGAATAAAACTAACATTCAATGCAAATATTATTAGTTAATACTACATAAATAAATAAACTTAAAATTTACACAAAATTTTATACTTACATAGTTATTTTGCTTCTTCAGACATCCACCTTTGACCTTACTTATAGTGAGTGAGATTTTAGAGTGTGATATTATTACACTCTTGTCCATATAGTTCCTTCTCATTCTATTTTATGGAAAAATATATATATAATGCACAATAAATAATATAGTGTATATTGAAATAATTATAATTTGTAAACAAAGATCTTACATATTTATTTTGCACAACAACAAATGATTTGGAGCCTTGGTTGTGAGGAGTTATCACTTTTCCTCTGTTCATCTTGGCCTTCTCACATTTTTCCTAAATAAATAAAAAACATAGTCATTAAATCATCTAACAAGATTAATGGAAGGAAATGTGAAAGGAAAAAAAACAAATTTGCATGTTGGGAGAGGCACAATAATCACACAAATTGTTTTAATTTTCTTAAAAGATTCGTTTCGGAACATGTCTCCTTGCCTCCAAATCAGAAGAAAAAGATTGTTAATACTAATAAATCCTATAACGACGACCCTTGGTCCTTTGTTTTAATAATAAAGTGACGCGGTTTGATACATCAGGGTTATCAATATCGATGATATTCAATTTCATCTGTGAACAATAAGTAAAATTGTAATTAATCTTAAAATAAGTGAAACAATATTGCATATAGGTAAATAAACTGAAAATTTATCAAAAAAATTTCCAAAGCATTCTCAAGCAAGTTATCATCCTTCAAGACCTTACCATGCTTTAGGCAAGGTAATTCTGTTCTCGTAATTATCCTTAACTCACTAGACAATTTTACTGATAGAATCTTATCTAGAGAACGACCTTACGAAGTATCAATATGTACTAACAACTTGTTTGTTACAACATTCATTCTTTGCAACTCAGAACCTCTAGTTATACCTCTACCTCTTTTTCTAATGTTAACATTGAAACCTAACAATAAATGAATAATGATAAGAAAATATACATTAAATATATAAATATATATTTGATCATAAGTCTATTTGTAGGTGTTAAAGATTAACAAACCAGCAGATCCCTCTGTACTAATTGAGGAAGAATGAGGTTGTTGCTGACTTGCTTTATTGGTGGATGAAGTTGATTGTTGTTATTGGCTAAGAACTGATTATTGCTGGGCAGCAACAATTTCAATACATGCACCTTATTCCCTTTATTTCTACCACGTGCCATAACACTGGATATCTATAACAACAAACATAAATTTTATTAACATTGCAATACATCCAATCATCATTACAAACTTACATTCAATTATCAACAATCCATATTAAATCCATTAAAATTTTCTTTGTATGGCCTTTTCAAACACTGGAGAGAATATTAGAACTTAAAATATCTAGCTTATAGATATATGGGGAAACTTTTAAACATTCAATCAAACTAGTGATGCATCTTTCATTGATTGAAGCTATCTTGGAATATGAATTATTATACTTAAAGAAAAAATAGGCTATCCCTTTGTAAACCTTTAAATCCTTGTCAAAGAGACTTCATTGATTGTCCATCCATCATAACAACACGTTATAGTTTTTCCACATGTTATCTAACCATATAATCTCAATTTTGGAGTACATGATTTTTTGAATTTACTAGTAAGTAATAACCAATATCGATAATAAAAGTAACCTAACTTCAAATTAACACTTCCTTAACAATAAATTATATTATTGATTCTTTATGTTAAAGTAAATGACATAGTGACTTTTAAATCATCATAACATTATTAAGAAAATGTTAGAAACAATTCCACACACTACTACTTTCAGAAGCAATTCAAACAAATAACATGTTATAGGAAGAAGCAATTCAAATCAAATAATGTACTAATAATTTGTCAAAAACAAGTCAAACAAAAGTAAAAAGAATAACATAACTTTCATCGAACATGTTATAGGTAGTACTTAAACAAGCTTCCTAATCCATCTAAGCTTTAATCAACCCATTCTAGATGCACTCACGATCTCACCATCTTCATTATTATCACAACACATATTCACCATCAACCAAACCACAACATACTCGATGCAAAACACAAAACCTAGCAGAATATAAAATCCAAACACAAAAATGAAACTAGAATATAAAAACTTAAGTGCAAAGGATGGATGACTTATCTCGATAGACGATAAGTCGGAGATGAAAATGAAGATGAAGAAATCAAAGAAGACGATGACTAAAGTAACGGTAGAAGAAGCTGAATTCAGAGGAACGAAAACAAAGACGAAAAAAAGATAGGGGCTTCATTTTTGTGTTTAAAATAACACGAAAATGACGTGGTTTATTATGGAACAAATGATGTCATTTTCGTGTTATAGTTAAAAACGATCCAACATTTGTAGACAATTCAAAAAAATGTCACCAAATGTTAACAATTGGCGTTGATTTCCCTTAAATGTTACCAATGCAGACAAGGTAGCCCTTTTACAACGATCTCATGGAATTGTCACTAAAGGTAGAACATTGACGATGAATTTATAAAAATGTCGTCAAATAGTTGTCCTTTAGCTACAATTTACTAAAATCGTAACCAAAGTGTTAATCTTTAGGAGACGTTTTCGTAGAAGTGTTGCTTAAGGAAGTATTAAATTGTTGTCAATTCTTTTCTTATGTGTGTGTGTGTGTGTTTGTGTGTGTAACCATAAGGTCACAAGTTCAAGTCAC
Organism: Erythroxylum orinocense; assembly: GCA_025531955.1. Classification (NCBI taxonomy): domain Eukaryota; kingdom Viridiplantae; phylum Streptophyta; class Magnoliopsida; order Malpighiales; family Erythroxylaceae; genus Erythroxylum; species Erythroxylum orinocense. The sequence continues at coordinate 10,666,173 of JANZLX010000003.1, read as the reverse complement.
AAAAACAACTTCTTTGTAAAAAATACAAAAGGGAATAAGTTTTTTGTAATATATATTTTCTATAAAACAGTATAGAATTTATATATGTCAAAAAGAGTTTTGTGAAACCACATAAAATTTTCAAATCATATATTTTAAAAGAGATAAATAAAAAGGATAAACTTATGTAATAAAAATTAAATTTGTGTTTTTAGTTTTACAAATTTTTGAAATGACATTGTTGTAAGCTAAATTTATTTTAAAACTTACAATCATTGTCAATACTACTAAATTTGATTTTTAAGAATATGATATTAATATTTAATATTGATTTCCATTTTTATATATTGTAATTATTTATTAATTATATTGGAATAAATATAATTATATATGATAATTAATGTAATGTTATATGAATATATAGATAATAATTGTAATTAGTATAATGATTTACGAAATTACAGATAATAGATAAATTTTGTCATATCTTACTTATTTAATATAGTAGTCTATTTAATCATAATTCTCTATTTATTATATATAAAATCTATAATGTTATATAGAATTTATACATTATATATGCCATATATAGGAATAGGGCATGGTGACGAATTATAAAAATTGTCGTAGTTTTTGTGATGATTTTTGTATTCGTCGCTAAAGGTTAAGCGAAAACCATGTCTTTTTATGAAACTGAAAACCTAATTACCCAAAGAGAAGAGACAAATTGAAAACCTCCCTCGCTAAAAGAGGCTCTAGATGCTTCCTAAGTAGGGTTGAACCATCGAAGACGATCTTCTTCTCTAAGCTGATCAAGTTGTCAGATATGGGTTCCTCTGTCATACTTCTCACCTTTTCTTCTTCTTTTTACCTTTGATCGTTGTTCTACAATAGGTAGTAATTAGCTTTCTCTTGGAGGAGTCAAAGATCACTCCCATCCCAGGTCCAAGCTAACCTCAAGGTATAAAGTTTCTTGATTCTTTTGTACTAACTTAATTTCTTCTTGCTTAATCTAAATTTCCAACTAGTAGTTAGAGATCATAGGGCCTTGTTTTGGAGAGACAACTTCGATCCCCAATCTTCATTAAACGCTTCAAGTAAGTCTGTTCATCTACTTGGATTTCTTGTATGTGTTTTCTATGCGATTTCTACATCTTATTGATTGCCTACAGTTACCTTCCTATTTCTGTACTTCGTTCCATTTTCAATTCCATAACTGTAGCTCTCTTCATATCTAATGAGGATGCTATTTTTGTTGAAATAGTGGTTTTAAAGGAAAGCACACTTAATTCTGCATCCCCTAAACATAGTACATACATAGTTAATATTCTGAACCTTATCATATGAAGTTGTCTCATTTAATATATCACAAAATTGCTAAAATGTTGCAAAAAAATTGTAGGTTGTGACTTATGTTTGGAACAGACAATGTATAAAAATAATGATATTGTGTATAATACAAACTTTCTTTTCTTATTTCAATAGGTTATAAACTCAACTTCAACCAATTATATTGACTTATTGATGTCCATTAATAATCTTAGAAGTGTGTTAGATGTGAAAAAGAACAATCAAATAAGAAGTCTTCTATTCTTAAAGAAGTTAGATCACTTATTAATCTTTGGCATGTGCTCTACGTTTTATTTATCTTTAATGGTGAGTGGAAAACATAGAATGTGTTTATGCATGGGATTTTTGGATGGTTAAAAAATTAAGTTCTAATAATCTTTGCTTCTATAAATATTCTGTATATTAATTATATTTATAACTTGCTTTTGTTGCTATTCACTTTTCATAATAAAACTATTACCATAAATTTATCGCGGAATGTTGACATGATGATTAGTTTTCAATGGCATAAATGAACTCCGATGGGAAGAATGCGGCAAAATTCTCCCTGATGAAGAACAAATCGATGCATAAAAAACCTCCTCACCAAAATCTAATCACCCCTTACCTTTAATAGTCGATCTTGTTTTTTTGAAGTTTTTAGTATCATCTAAATTAGCCCTCTTTCTTTATTATCTGCATCTCATCTTTTGTTAGGAAGCTATTAGATGAACGTCTAATTGTATATACTATGTGTTGTGTAAAACTTCCTTGAATTTTCAAGAGAACATAAATGAAAATGGAGGCGGCAACAATGTCCTGATAGTTCGTACAAGATTAGGAAAATCTATTGTTTTGGAATAGTCATCGATTGTAAAAAAAAATGGTTGTTCATTGTGACGATGGAGTCATTCAATCAGGTATGCATGTGTTTAAATTTGGGTTGCTTATACCACTTGATTTAGCTTTGATTGTAATAAACTATTTGTTCCTTAGGTGAAATGTATGGATCATGTTCATCTAATTCAGTAATCCATGCTGCATTAGGGAAGTCATTCACTGTATCTTCTGCTAGTTTAATTAAAAGTTAAAAAGTTATTAGAAGAGGGACCAACTCCTAGGGGAATATATTTGATTGTTCCAATTGATGTCTTGCGAACATGCAAGGAGCTTTCTTGGAAATCCAAATATAAGGAGCTCCTTTACTTTATCTACTGAGTCTCATGTCACTTAGAATTCAAAAAAATAATTTTTTTTCTTTTCGAAAGAATAGGCGTAAAACTTTATTTATTGTTTTGTCTATAAGAATTGTTTAACTTCTAATTAAAATCTTCTATTACTTGTCATATATCATTATATTATATTACTCACCACAAATCAATATTTATTGTTTTTTCTATAAGAATCATATATCATTATATTACAAACTTAACCTTAAAATTTTGTGACATCATATAAAATTGTCAAAATAATATAATTTAAAAGAAAAAAAAGTATAAATCTATGTAATAGTAATTAATTTTGAGTTTATAGTTTCATAAATTATTAAAATGATTTGACATTTTATTAGCTTTTTTTTTTTACACTTAGAATCATTGCCAATAATATTATATTTGAATTTTCTCAACTATGATGTTTAGTCATAAAATGATCAAGTTAAAGTTAGTGAATTCATAATTACAAATAAAAGAGTGATTTTGCTATTTACATTTTTGGCAATGTTTTAAAAATTTTATCACCAAAAGTCATGCTTTTTTGCAATGATTTACAAAGCCATAAAAATGCTAAACCGTCGTAAATGAGCCATTTGCGGCAATTCCAATAAAACGTCACAAAGACTTGCATTTAGTGACAATTATGTAAAACGTTAAAAAAATGCAAGCTTTTGACGACGGTATTCAATCATCACCAAAAACTAATTTTTAGCGACGATTTTTTAAAATCATCACTAAATAAAAGGTAGCTAAATGTCACTTTTTGTTGTAGTGTGACATAATATGAACTATGTAGTTAAACAAATTAATAAAATATTTTTCACCCTAAAATAATTATTTGATATCGTTGAGATGGAATAACAGGGGTGGACAACTTGGTCCAAAAGGCACTATTTTGTACCGCTTAATCAAGTCATTTTTTAGCTTGTAAGTTTTTTCTGTTACTATTAACGTAACAAGAGGCAGCCGTTATTGGGTTGAGCTTTCCCATTTAAGTAAGCTTGATTACCCTCATTTCAAGGCCAGATTACATTTCTTCTTCATCTCCGGGCATGTTCAATTATGCGAACACTTGCCTCAGATCTGCCCACTTGATTGATCATTATAGGAATTAGATTGACGTAGGGGCCAGCCTTTAGCCTCCTTTGTTGACTTTTAATCCCCATTTTTACTCCATATTTTTTGGTCGGCGCAGCTGCACAACCATGCTTCTCAGTTCTCACCCTCTTAGGCTTTCTAGCACCCTCTTTGCTGTAGACCGTCTTCTCTGACGCTAAGAGAAACTAGAGGGACTGACATGCATGTACCTTACTGTGTCGTTGTATGTACCTTACTTACATTCTCTTTTCTCATTGCACTGGATTTTATTCTACTTGTTACAATGAAATATATATTGCGATAGATTGATGTATACAACCGAATGCTCAGTAATTTAGTGATTTTAAAAACTCCTCACATTTGTTTCTTCTTTATAATATTTCTTGGTCTGCATGGGGCTTAATATTTTCACGTTGCAATTACAGCTTTCGGCGACTCTGCGAGCCGAAATTGTCTTCTTTCATTCCTACATTTGGCATACCTCATTCTTTATCAGCATAGTATTTTAGTGACTTCACAATACATATATTATCGTTGAAATAGCGTGGTGTAATTACAAAAAATACATCCAAATTATAAATTAATAATTCATGGCTTAAATTTTTATTGAGATATTATTGTTTTGTTAGATTAATGACAAGTACAACTTAATTTAAATTTATCAAATTAATTCGGTTATATTATTTTAACAATAATTCGTCAATAAATTAAAAACCCAACCCAAACTATTGGCGACGGCAGCTTCTGATACAGGGTGTGCATGCCGAGTAAAACGGTCTTTGTTTTGTACTCAATTGTCAAAACTAGAGGACAGCCACCATAGCACTAGTCCACCTGTGCTTCTCCAACAACGTGACCTAACACTAGGTGCGTCATGCATGTTGATGTCATTTAACAACTTTTATACCCTTGACTTGAATCACGTTTTTGGTAAATAAGAACATCAGAAGTATAATAACAATGGCAATTAAAAGACATGAATATAAGAAACGTTATTATAACAAAACGATATATGTTGCATGAAACGTTAGTAACGCAACCAAAACATCAGCAATCTCTAACTTGATCCAAAACAAGTTGTAATATTTTTTAACAAATAGGTGAACAATGAGGAAAACTAAGTTTTGAACTTGATTGTTTGAATTGCATGAACCAAATAAGAAAGAGTGAGAGATCATCAAATGAAAATTGATTATCAAATTTTTAGAGACTCTTCAAATCCACAAGGTTAGATATCCAAATTGAGATTTTTTAGAACTAAGCATCCTAAGAGTTTAAAAGCCCAAATTCATTGTTCAAAACTCAAGCCACACACCACAACCTTTAAACAGTATACTCCCATTAAACAAAGCCCGGTTTTAAGTTTCATTGCGTCATAGGATCCATTTTCATCCAAATCTATCAAAGGTTTTTAAAGAGGCATAGGCCCGATTCCCTATTAAGTCAATTAGTTGGGACAAGGCTTATTACATTTTAAATATTTTTGGGTTTTCTTAAATTTAATTTAGCCCATGGCACGATGAATTATTTCAATTTTTAACTCATTTAATTTGAGCTTAAGTGTATAAAAATCATTAGAATTTTCAACTACTCTTACTTAATTTAGGGTAAAAGATATAAATCTTCTCTGTAGTTTAAGAAACCTTAGAAAAACTCCCTAATGTTAAAACTTCTTGAATTTTTTCTTAATTTTCAGTTCTCTAGAAAAGTTCCTTTTTTCAGACTTCAGCTTAAATATAACCACGAAATACATACAATATAGGCATTAGACATAGAATAATCATATGTCTCAAATTAGCTCTTAAACTTGGTCTAAACTAATTTAATTTAATAATTTAAGATAATTATTAATAAATTATTAGTTTGAGTCAAATTTAATTAGATGGATTTGATCTTAAAAGCTAAGTTAAATTTCATGTAAATAATATTTGAATAGTACAAGTGTAATATTCGCAGTGTATGTATTTTATTGTTTTTTTAACTAAAGTCTAACAAAAGAAGTTTTTTTAATTTAAAACTAAAAATTTGGAGTTTTTTTTTAGAATTTTAAAGATTATAAAATTTTTCTAAGATTTCTGATGTAAATGTCTCCCGTCTTTTAATTTAGGGTTACCATATATACTTTTAAAATTATTTGGGATCAATTGAGAGTTATTTTTATCCAATATAAAAATATTCTTTCCTTTAATTAATAATAAAATTTTATTTGTCATTTAAAATATATGAATATTCAATTATTCAAATTTTTTGTTTTATTGAACTCATTTCTTGAAAAATCTTTTTAGCTTCCCTTCTATGAATTAATCAAAGGTAAAATCTCGCTACCTATTTTACTTTTTAACATATTTTTAAATTCTAAAAATTTATAAATTTTATGTAAGATTTAAGTAACTGCGTAAACAAATAAAATAAAATATAACATCTTTTTTATTTACAGCTTGAAATTATTTTTTAATCTTCTTTTAAATAAAATAAATTAAGACTTCATTATTATTTATTTCGTTTACATGAACACTCCAAAAATCTCATTTATTGATTGGGTCTTGTTCTCCTTAAAACTCCCTTGTTACGGATTGTTTTGGAATGTTTGATATCATATGCTGCTTGCAGTTGGCTTGTTCATGAATCATGGTTCTTCATGTTCTTCTCCTCCAAACTTAGTGGGCCGTGTGGAATCTCTTTGGTTTGAATGGTGATCTCACAAAAATCAACAACCGCTGGTTTCCAATTTGCCTATTTCACTTGAAAATCAAAGTGAATGCTACTTTTATTTATGAGTTAATCACAAAAAAAAAAAAACAAATTTTACTTAATTTTGCAACCATAACCTGAATTATAAAAAACAATAATTAAATGCTTAAACTTTTAACTTTGTTTTAATTATATGTTAGCATTGCTGATGTAGCTAGTCACATATATAAGACAGAAACTCTAAATACTTATACAAGTCTACTTAATTAAATTAACTAATTAAATTTTATTAATTATTAATGAAATTACATCGTTTAGATAAATAAAAATCCTAATTAAGTTTCCTCAGTTCGTTCTCCCACCAATGTTGCTTCTCTTTCCTCAATTCGTTCTCGCATCAACCTCAATTCCTTTTTGCACCAATCTCTGCTCTTCCTTAACTTCGTTGTTGCACCAATAGGCTCTTCCTTATCTTTGTTGTCGTATACCATTATTCGCTCCTCTTTGCATCACAACATCTGTCGCACCAATCTGCTCTTCCTTATCTTCAGTCTCGCATGCCATTTTTCACTCCTCTTGCAATTTTAATTAGGTGTGTCTTGTTTATTTTTTTGTTTTATCTAATTTTTTTGTGCAGTTAGATAGTATCTTTTGTTGAATTAGTTGGAACAATTCTCTTTTGTAGCTAAATTGCAAGTGTTATACATATTGTATGAGGATTTATAGATCATTTATTCTTTAAATGAGTAATACGAGGATTTAGAGACATATTGTAATAGCAGTAATAATTTATAAATCATTTATTCTTTAATTATAATTAATCAATTGTAGTATGAGGACATAAAATGCAATAGTGCCATCAAGTTTGCATAGGAAATGAGTGGGAAAACATCATCATATGGGCATTTAAGGCCAAGTATAATTGGTTTGTTTTTTTATGAATAATTTAGTTAAGAATTAAGTTCCTTAGCTTGTTGTTTTAAACCTTGTTCTTATACCTTTTTATGTTAATGAAATTAATATTTTATTCCTAAAAAATATTCTATGATAATTGTATTATACAAACGAAATGTATAGAATTAGTACATGGGGCATATAAACAACCTCAAAATGTCCAATGACAATTACAAGAACATTTAAACAACCTATATAAGGGGTTAATGGATCCCTTTACATAGGAAGACAGTAGAAGATTTATTTATATATCCATCCCTTAAGGTCTTTTCAACTTGATAAGATCATCAATTCCTATTAAGCATTTTCCAAATTGGCATAAATATTTGAAGATATGATGTTGTGGAACTTAGTAGGCTACTAATCCCTTTTACAATTAACTTGATTAATATAAACACATAAATAAAACACAAAACACTACTCCAAAATATCACTTAAAACAAGTATGCGTATCATTTTCTACATTATAATTTAGTGAGTCAAGTGTTTAATAATCAAATCGGTTGTCTATTTCTTCAGTTTTTTTGGCTAATTAAAGTTAAGCTTGTTTTAGTTGCAATGAAATGAAGAATTGAGGCAGGAATTATCAAGTCTAATGTTGATTTAATGAAATGCCAAAAATATCTATTCATTCTATCTGACTCCATATCTTCCTCTAAAAATTTTGTATATGTTTGTTTAATCTCTTTGTAAATTGAATAATAGCGTCACTTAATGAATTTAACACAATAAGGTATGCGTTGGATATTACATTAAAAAATGTAGACTAGAATATGATGAATGTCAATTAGATGTTTATTTAGTACTTGAAATATATCAAGTTATATACTTTAAGTAAATTAGGTATTTAAATGACAATTTAGGATAATTCTAAAGAAGTATTCCAAGGTAAAAACAAAGGCTAAGTATTTCAAATTTTGTTCAAGAGTTAAAGTGTTTATATGATTTACTTCCTTCAATGTTTGTAATTGTCCCAAATTGAGACTGCTTAGTTGTTTCTTCTTCTTTTTTTCTATTAGAATATTTATCATTTTGTACTTAATCACACTTTACCTTTGCTCACTTTATTTAGTCTGAACTTTTGTACATATTTCCATTTATAACCATCTTCTTATGTCTTATGTTATAAGTTATTGTTTAAAATGCCCAATATTTTGCAACTATTGGTAAAGTTTAAATTTCATTATTGTGGGGTGTTGGAAAGAAATGATAATAAATATGCTGAGGGAAAGATTAAAAGAAGAAGGATATGGGTGTTGATGAACTTAGCATGCTAGTCTTAAAAGGAGTTTATGAAGATAAATGATATAAAGAAAAATCTATGTTTTACAAATTTCCTAATGAGTCGATGATTAGCTTAAAAGAGTTAAGCTTACACCATGATAAGGATATGTTGGCTATGCTCCAACATATATAAGATTTGAATTATCAGAATGTTGAAATCTACTACGAGCATAGTTATGAGCATCTTGCAACAGATGGTGAAGAATCTGACTATCATATTCATAATAAATTTGATGATAATAATGAGGGGTTATTCCAAGTTCAATTAGAGCAGGATGATGACTTCATTGTTATGTAGGTTAGTGAATTTGGATCTAATTTAGTTGATGACAAGTTCTTTGCAACTAATGATGAAAATATATTGTTGTAAGAACAAATGAGAAGAGATGTGCCAAGATTGTACATTGTGGGTTTGAATGCGACAATGTTTTCGATAGAGTTAGAGGTAGTAGAAAGGATTGTAATGAAGAAGGTGATTATTCAAAAGAAATATAAGATAAGAAGGAAGTTCACATGGTGAAAATAATGAATATAAGGATAGTGATGATGAAGTTCAATCACCAATTTGTAGTCATGACGAAGCATCTATTCTACAGAAGAAATACATTGTCTTTGATCCAAAAGTCGATATGAAAGATTTTAAGTTTTAAATTGGAATGAAGTTCGAAGATGAGATGTAGTTGAGGGAAGCAATAAGAAACTATGCAATTATAGATGGAAATGATGTTTCAAAGGTGAGATTTAATGTGAGAATGGAGGCAGTTTGTGAGTCACAATGTCTATTGTGAGCATATGCTAGCTGGATTGGAAATGAGAAACCATTTGCTGTGAAGATAGTAGAAAACATGCATAATTGTAAGAAAGTGTAAAGGAACAAGCAAGCTCAAATGTTACATCTTCTATATTAAGAAGAGATAATAGAATGGTTAGTGAATATTAATTATAATATTTAAGTTATTTTGTCTCTAAATTTTATAACATTGTAATTCCTTTTGGTTTTACAGGCAACCAGAGGATAAAGAGTGACATTTGGGGAAGTTAGTGGGAATACCTATTTTATAGCAAGTTATTTAAATACGTATTTAAATTACTTATATGTAATTATAAGGGAGATGGCAATATTTAGCTTTTTTATTATGCTTCGTAGATGGGAAAAAGTCAGTGTCAAGTGCTAAATCTCCGAATGCAACAACTACTCAAGCTTTCGAAAATACAACCGGCAATATAACTTAAACTAATAGGAGGATCAAATTGGGGCTAAAAAGATCTACTACTAGAAAATCTCAAGTTGTATATGGTTGAGAATTTGGATACCAACTTCTGGTTATGATTTAAAATTGCTATGGTTTAAACAATTTGAACATGGTTTAACTTTGTTTTATAAATGTTATGTTGTAAAATTGCTATGATTTAAACATTTTGAACATGGTTTGACATTGCTATATAAGTGTTATGTTGTAAAATTGCTATGGTTCAAACATTTTGAACATGATTAAACTATGTTCTATAACTGTACTTTGCTATAAAATTGTCTTAATGTTGGTGTTTGATCTAGATTTATTAAAAAGTTTGATTTTTGCATAATCATAATATTAAGTGTTTGGATGTCAAATGTGATGAGAAATATATAATGGCATGTGTTTCAAGGGTTGGAAGGAATGGTAGAGTTTTGGTTGGTTTTGCTGGTTAAAGTGCTAGAAGGGCAACGAGGAACATTATGAATATAGAAAAGCAGAAGAATAAAAGTATGAGTCTTGGCAATTCATGCTCAGTCTGTGATCAAAATCGTTCCTTCAATGTAGGGGCTTCTATGATTCATGATTTTCAAATTACAATTTAGGAAAAGTTTCTTCTTTTTACATGATTATTAAATTACAGTACTCTATTCCCTCATTGTAATCAAAGAATATCAAATTTAAGCATGTTTTTCTTTCTGTGTGAAAAAAAAGTTTGCCATCCTTAGCACCTGTACTCATAATAGCATAAACCAAAGTTGTAACTTAAAAACTAGTCTTGCAAGCTTTTTTTTAAAGAGTTTCACTGTAACCTGGAGGTTGGCATTGAAATAAACTAGATAAACCAGATAAGTTAAAATTTTTATATTATTTCTAACAAGATTCCAATATGAAATTATTTTCAGTAAAAAGATAAGTCAAAAGTTGAAATTGACTAAATACTACTTGCATACTTAATCGTTTCCTTACTCTTTTTTTTTTTGGGTACATCGGAAAGCTAAAAAACAAAAACTAAAATAAAGAAACAAGAACAATCATTCTCTCAAAAAGCACACTCCTGAAGCATCAACAGCTAGGTCTAACAAGAGATCTGGAGGCGGTGAAACCCATTCTTGAAATTCCTGTCGATTTCTGCTTCCTCGTTTAGCAAGGGAATCTGCTACTCGATTTCCTTCCCTTAGAAAGTGACGCCATAGAATATCCCAATCTCAATCCTTACAAACAATGATATCAGCGACAATATTAGCCAAAGGGTGAAACAACCAATCATCACTAGATATTAACCGAAGGGCCTCTAAGGAGTCCGACACCACTATAATTTTGCGAAACCCATTGCGCCAAGCTATTTGTAGCCCTGTCCTTATGGCCAATAGTTCGGCTGTTATATTCGTCGCAAATCCAATATAGCCAGCAAACCCACGCAGCCAGCGCCCATAATGATCTCTAAAAACACCCCCAATTCCAGCGTCTCTAGGATTATTTAAAGCACTACCATCAACATTCAAACAGATGTAATTAAGATAAGACAACATACTACTTATAGTTGTAAAAGGAGGGGAAAAAGTTACATTTGCTTTTCTAATTATTACAATGTCTCCATTTTTGCCCTATTTACATTTGACGCCCAAGCTATGAAATCAAATGGGACCTATAAAATAAAGATATAAACACAAATATTAGGCTTATGACAAATTTGCATCATGCTGATAAATTACTACATATACTTTCTTCTGGCGAATAATAATGCATCTTTTGAACAAGACTTTTACCCCAATGCACAAAAGATGTTTGACCTACTTGTTGATAATAACAAACTTCATCTCATTTACAAATATTAAGTACCTACAAGACACCTTAAATTTAAATATTGAATAAATTTTTTATACTAATTGCATTGTTAAAAAACAATAATTTGAAATACTTATGTATTGATGCATTTATAAAAATGTTGACTAATGTTAGATTTAGCACTTGATATATGTAACTTCATCTTCTCATTACAATTAGGGCAATAAATAGTCAAATTTTGAATTATATATATATAACTTTCAAAATTAATTATAATTGAATACAATTAAAATATCATATATAACAATAAATATATCTTAAAATTATTTTGCCATTAAACATAATGCTTTCTCTCTACAAAATTGAGAATATATCCTTTCAACTTCTACTACATTATCAAAATAACAATCAATAGCATCCTTGAATCCATTAATGACACCTTGACACTCTTCCCATGTCAAATACATACCAGGTGCATAAGCAACGAAGGCTACATATATTTTATTTTTGTCTATATTTGATTATCCTGTTGCAATATCATCAATCAAAATTTTAATTAGTAACTTAAATGTGCTTGAAAACAGAAGTTATCTACTCAAAAGTTGCTTTCACGATATAAGTCAATTTGATTTGCTCCAAACCACGAATTATGATCATTTACGTATCATTCTAGTAGTAACACCTTTGATTAAATCTAACAATATATCACTAAGAACAAATTATAGTTTGTTGATGACAAGGTTAAAATGTTTGAGTTAATGTTAAAATTACAAAGTTTACCATTTAAAGAGGAAGTAGAAGGAGAAATTTCCAAGATGGAATAACTGAGTGTTAAATGAGTTAAGCAAGTACACACCTATTAAACAACAACTAAAGTTGAGGAACTCTATAGAAGATCACATAAAATGTAAGATTGGAGATGGGAAATCAGCCTCCACATAATACGACAATTTGATTTTGACAATAAAAACCAATATAGAAGATCTTTGATGAATACAATTTAAGGCAATGTTAACGTGTAAACATGGGTGAGAGGTGATCCATAGGATGGTATATCAAATGAAGTAGCATAATTCCTTCATCCTTAAAACCTCAATCTAAATAGAAATGATGAGTATGTACGAATTACTTCAAGGTCTAGCCAATGCTCCAATATTCCCTTTAGGGATACATTAAGATTTGGGGGCAATCTATGCTTGGAATAGAATAGTTTAGGACTGGTTCCTACCTCCAAAAATTTACTTCCATGTGTAGTTGGTAATAAAGGCGGAATAAACACCATTCATAAAGTACGGTTTCTAAATATGTCCAATATATGTTAACTATAGAAAGGGGAAGAAAAAATAATGGGACACTTATTCTTCAAATGCAGATTTTCCAAAGGAGTTTAGGGTAAAAATAAGACCTATGTCATCAACAAAGGATATGTGATGAATTTTAGGACGTGATTGAATGGTTTCTATTAAATGGGGATGCATATAGTCATGGACCAAAATTAATTCATCTCCAAACCCATCCATATTATACATGAACATAGTCAGTTACCCACCATTCTCACACTGTAAAATACATTTAATGCATAACCCAAAGAAGAATTGAAAAATTATATTCAACAAAAGAGACAACTAAAAATGGTGTGAAATGATTACTGCAACAAATATAGACCACGACACAGTTTCTACCTATTGTGTTGGTGGGAGAACACTTTGTCCTGTGAAGATGAACAAAGAAAATGTGTGAAATGCTTAACGCTATAAGCACAAACGACAACAACACAGTTTCTAGCTGTTGTGTTGGTGAGAGAAGAGTATATCATGGGAAGATAAACAAAGAAAAGTTGTGCGACATTCCAAAATGTTTGGGTAATATTTTGAATGAAATCTCAATTTGCAACCCTACGCTCCTCTTTCTATGTGAGAACAAACCGAGTACAGTGAGTTTAATTTATAAATTTTCTTTACCTAAATGACGTAGTTTTACTAACAAACTTAATGAAACTTAATTAGTTAGTTTAAGTAATTCTGACATATATAAGTGTCTAGGTTTCTGTCTTCTGTGACTAACCACATTGTCACTTTTTAAAGTTTAGACTATAATTGTAGAATTTAGTAAAGTTTGATATTTTTTTGGTAATTAACCCTTTATTTTTTGTACACGATTGATGGTGTAAGAATTATTAATATATCATACAAATATAAATAGATAAATTATGAGATCTTTTAAATATATGTATTATTAGTGTAAATTAACTCACTAATTTGATTATAATCCATTTAAATGAGGTAGAACACTCGGTGGGCCAACCACCACTGGTAGGGGGCGTGATGGTCTGGCAAAATGCAGGCATATTTCGCCTTTCGTTATAGCCCCTTATTACTAGTCACCATGCAACCATATAAACATCTTACATTTGGTAGCATGGAGTAGTACGGGAGGTATGTTAGATTTTAGAATCAGAAACTAACTAAAATAAAGCAAAACAGAAAAGAGATAATGCAAAAGGCAATTTATTAATGAGTTACTGTAACATCCCACCCCCGACAGGAAGGGTAAAATAGTAAATTGGCATAGGATGAGATTGATAGGGATTTATTATTATTGTCCATGCATATTGGTACTAGTGAACAGTGAAATCTGTGCACATGAAATAACTGTACATGCATACATGACATTCCCGATTTTCGTGTCTAATGTAATTTTATTGTGATTAACATGGTTATTGGGTTTAAAAAAATTATTCTGAGTGAGCCATTAAGTGTTTTATATTTTAAGAAAATTTTAGAAATTTTTCTGGAATTTTTCAGAGAAACTTCCTGGACCGAAAAAATCGCCAAGTAGCGAACCGGTTGATTTTCTACTGTTTTTTTGGTACTAAACTATTGAATATTTTGGTGGGACCCATAAGTGGACCCTTAAAACTTGATGTACCGAAATTGGTTTGATAAGTTCCTTGGATTAATTTATATCAAAGACCATTTATTACTTTGACTTGTCTTTTTTTTCTTACACTTGACAAGTGTCCATATGACACCTCACCACACCAATTAATGCCTACTTATCCTCTCTCGGTTATTGTCTTCATAAAGGAGTGAAAGATGCTTTTTGATTGTTCATTTTACTCATCAACCGAAACCTACTTCTCTTTTCACTCCTCCATCGATTTTTGGTTCTCTCCTCAAAGTGTTCTTATTTCCTCCAACCTAAGAGCTCTTCTTCTTCTTGCAACCAAGTTAGTTTCTTGTTA
>JANZLX010000003.1:10638242-10651257 GCA_025531955.1 Erythroxylum orinocense | reverse complement strand
AAATGCCCTCCACAAACCATTGAATGACAAGCTGAAAGTATAGCATCAAACTCCTCATGAGGGACACATCTCCTAATCACCTGGTCACTACATATCCTCCACAAATAAGGTTCGTCCCAGATGTAGTGTCGAGCTTCACTCTTTAATTTTTGAGCTTGCGCCTGAGACATGAAAGCAGGGGTTAGTTGGGTCATCAAGTAATTGACGATATGAGCATACCATGGTTCCTTGAGAACGGAGGCGCAAAGGACTGCATCAGGAAAAGAATCACAAGTGAGGTCTGGAGAGTCTACTCCCTGAGTATCTTTCGGTAATCTACTTAAATGATCGACTACGTGGTTTGCTGTGCCAGCTCGGCCCTTTATCTCAATGTCGAATTCCTGAAGGAGTAAGGTCCATCGAATTAATCGAGGCTTAGACTACGGTTTGGTTAAAAGGTATATGATGGTGACGTGATCAGTGAAGATGATGACATGAGAGTTCAATAGATATTGCCGAAATTTTTCTAAAGCAAACACCACTGCGAAGAGCTCCTTTTCGGTTATATATCTTATTTCTTCATTTCTTTTAGCTAATTAAAGTTAAGCTTGTTTTTTATTTATTCATTTCTTTTAGCTAATTAAAGTTAAGCTTGTTTTAATTGCAATGAAATGAAGAATTGAGATAGGAATTATCAAGTCTAATGCTGATTTAATGTAATGCTCAAAATATTTATTCATTTTATCTGACTCTATATCTTCCTCTAAAAATTTTGTATGTATTTGATTAATCTCTTTGTAAATTGAATAAGAGCATAACTTAATGAATTTCACACAATAAGGTATGCATTGGATATTACATTAAAAAATGTAGACTATAATATGATGAATGTCCATTAGATGTTTATTTACTACTTGAAATATATCAAGTTATATACTTTAAGTAAATTAGGTATTTAAATGACAATTTAGGATAACTCTAAATAAGTATTCCAAGGTAAAAACAGAGGCTTTCCAACTTGAATAAAAGAAGAAGCATTTCAGATTTTGTTCAAGAGTTAAAGTGTTTATATGATTTACTTCTCTTCAATGTTTGTAATTGTACCAAATTGAGATTGCTTAGTTGTTTCTTCTTTTTTTTCCTCTTAGAATATGTATCATTTTGTACTTAGTCACATTGTACTTAATCACACTTTCACTTAGCTCATTTTATATAGTCTGAACTTTTGTACATATTTCCATTTATAACCATCTTCTTATGTGTTATGTTATAAGTCATTGTAAAAAATGAACAATATTTTGCAACTGTTGGTAAAGTTTGAATTTCATTATAGTGGGGTGTTAGAAAGAAATGATAATAAATATGTTGGGGGCAAGATTAAAAGGAAGAAGCGTAACGCCAAACTTTTTGAGCCCTTTTGTATTGTTCTGTATTTGAAGATATTACTGTATATTGATATATACATGGTTGTATATGAGTTCAAAGATGTATTTGAATCCTTTTGGTACGTATGCCAGTGATATAAAATGTTATATACCTTTACATGAACTTAGAGTTCATTGGTATGCGAAATCTTGGAGATTTCTGACTTGTAAGCTTCTAAGTGTGTAAAACTGAGTCCATTGGATGGATATGACCATGGTAGTTAAATTAAATGTGTTTTAATGCCTTAGAGGCGATGAGACATGATTTATAGACTTACTGGACACTTACAAAGCTTAATTGGAAAAGTTGATGTACATAAAGGACTTAATTGTAAAATTTTCAATTTTTGGAGGACCAATTTGTAATTTTATAAATTCAAGGGGCTTAATTATTATTTCCAAAAATCCGAGGACTAAAATAAAAATAAAATTTTTTGGTGATTCCCAAATTTTGGGCTTAATTGCAAATTTAGGAAAAGTTTGGACGGTAAAATGGTAATTTCACATAAACTAAGGGTAAAAAGGTAATTTCACCATATTTGTCAAAGAAAAGTCAAAATTCTAGACCCTTCTTATGTGTGGTCGTACACTTCATTGTTAAGACTTAAACCATCTTGTTTTAATTAAAAGAGAGGAGAAGAGAAGAAGAAGAAGAAGTTTCGGCTATCACCAAAATTCACCCTTCTTTTTTATTCTTCAACTCAAATCAAGGTGTTCTAAGCTAATTTGGAGTCAAAGAACTCAAATCTATCATTATATTTGAGAAATTCTCAAAGGATTTGAAGTTACCACCAAAGGAAGGTTTAGGTAAACTTTGTCTCATCTCACTGTATGTTAGGATTTTGAGTTTGGTGTTAAGATATGTTGTTCTCTGTGCTTAACTATGCATGCAACATGGTTTAGATGAATGAAATGTGTCATGGAGATGGTTCTTTAAGCCAAAACCAAAATGTCCCCTTTTGTTGAAAGTTTGTGAATTTTTAATATCTGTTGAAATTGATGATTTAAATGAATTTTAGGTTGTTAATTATACATGTATAATGTGAATTAATGATGAAAAATGAAGAAGTTGTATATTGGATGAGGCTTGGTTGAAATGATGGAAGAAGGAATGGATTAATGTGATAAGTTGTATAATTACGATGAAGGGAATTGGATTGAATGAAGTGGTGAAATGTGTTGTTGATTGAAAGTATTTGTTACATAACAAGATAGGAGCATGAATTACCATGATAAATCCTTGAAAATATTACTTGAAATTCATGCATGTTAGGTGTTTGATAAAATGTTTAAGTGAACTTGGCTTAGAATTTAAGGATTCGTAATGATATACATTGAAAGCGGCTTTTATGTTTACTTAGAATAAACTTCAACTGTTGCTTAGAATGATGAATAATAGTCTAATGTGCTTAATTATGTTTTGAAATGAGTAAGTATTGGATTAAAGGCATTAAATGCCTTAGAAAATGCAGAAGAAAAGCTAATGTAAATAGTAAAGAAGTAACCATGTGAGGAATTTAATGATCAAATCATATAGCTTAAAGAGAGTAAAATTGTGTTTTATACACTTATGTGTTAATGTATAAATATGACATATATGTTGAAGTAGTAAATAGATTGTATATTTTTTATATATACAGGCTCGGGAGCTATGAATCAAGGAGCTCGTACTAAGGATTGTTAAAGTTAAGGGAGTGTATATCTTCTTTGAGATAAGTTTGGGAAACCATATTTCTCAAATAGGATTAGAACATCCTAAGACATGCAGGATAACTTGTATGTAAATTTTTAACCTAGGAAATGTATGGTAGAATTGAATTTCAAATGGATGCTAATATGCTTATGTATTTAAGAAACAATAGTCATATATGTTGCATATATGTGTTCTCTTTTGGCTTAGAGCCATCACAAGGTTCTATTTTATCGGTTGGACCGATAAATAAAGACATGGTGCCTTACTTACTTAATATTTGTATATGATTTGTTTTGTGACTGGTGAGGTAACTATTGGCCAATCGTGTGTTAGGCACATCAGATTAAGCGACCTCGGTACCCTTGACACTGGTACATAAAAGTCGAGTCTTCGTATCGACATCTTTCTACGGGACTTGCGGGTGATTCCATACCTAAGGTCTGGACACCGACGAGGTCATCACCTAGGGTCATGATGCTCTTATCGACTATAGTCTGGACTTACCAAGGATGCAAGTCGAGCTAACACCAGAAATCGGTGGATGTGCACATTAGTTTGGCCAACTAGTGGTGACACACATGATTGCTTTGGCATATTATGAGATTTGTTTTTTCTAACAAGATTTGATTTATAAATGTTATGTTTTTTCTGCTTTTATATGCCGGAACTGAAACATATGTTCACCTAATGAGTGATTAATAGGCTATGCCTATATGGTTCCTAACCAATATACATTGAGCCATAGGCTAGGCTTATGTGTTTCTATTATGATGTATGTTCACCTCATAGGTTAATTATACCGTCTTGGTGTGTATCGAGTTATATCTGCAACGTATGTTTTTGTCCTACTCATTGAGTACATAGTGTATTCACCCCCTCTACTTTCCAACCATGCAAGTTAATTTAGTGAGTTTGAAGCTCTGAGTGGATCGTGCGGTCTTTTTGACATTTTCGGGGTATTACTGCACGTGGGTAGTTTATGTTTTGTACTTTAGTTGCATAGTGACTCATGAATTGTTTTACTATTTTTATTAGATGGGTTATGTTGATATGCTTTATGATTTTATAAATTTAACTCTTGACTGTTTTGTAGTTTGTAAAAGATTTTATGTGTAAACTTTTAGTTTTGTTGTTGAGATTGCTTTTGAGTGGACTTAAAGTCCTGACGTTGCGGTAAAATTTTTGATGTAAATATAGAAGTGTGCTTAAAATTGTTTACAGGTATTTGATTTAGTATTGGGTCTTTTAAAATACAACGGTTGTGCTACCCAAATTTTTCAACAAAAAAGGGAGAGATGTTTAGTTAGCCTTGCATAGTCGGATTAAGGATACCGTGAGTGTCCTTAACTTGGTTATGCGACGATTGTTTTGGGCCCGATGTGGTACCGGGTTGTGACAAAAAGGATATGAGTGTTGATGAACTTAGCATCCTAGTCTTAAAAGGAGTTTATAAAGATAAATGATATAAAGAAATATCTATGTTCTACAAATTTCCTAATGAGTCGATGATTAGCTTAAAAGAGTTAAGCTTACCTATGATAAGGATATGTTGGCTATGCTCCAACATATATAAGATTTGAATTATCAGAATGTTGAAATCTACTATGAGCATAGTTATAAGCATCTTGCAATAGATGAAGAAGAATCTAACTATCATATTTGATGATAATAATGAGGGGTTGTTCCAAGTTCAATTGGAGCAGGATGATGACTTCATTGTTATGTAGGTTAGTGAATTTGGATCTGACTTAGTGAATTTGGATTTGACTTAGTTGATGACGAGTTATTTGCAACTAATGATGCAGAATATATTACTGCAAGAACAAATGAGAAGAGATGTGTCAAGACTATACATTGTGGGTTTGAATGCGATAATGTTTTCGATGGGGTTAGAGTAGTAGAAAGGATTGCAATGAAGAAGGTGATTATTCCAAAGAAACATAAAGATAAGAAGGAAGTTCACATGCTGCAAATAGTGAATGCGAGGATAGTGATAATGAAGTTCAATCACCAATTTATCGTCATGACGAAGCATCTATTCTAAAGAAGAAATACATTGTCTTTAATCCAAAAGTCGATATGAAAGATTTTAAGTTTTAAATTAGAATGAAGTTTGAAGATGAGATGTAGTTAAGGGAAGCAATAAGAAATTATGCAATTATAAATGGAAATGATGTTTCAAAGGTGAGATTCGGAGTGAGAATGGAGGCAGTTTGTGAGTCACAAGTATGATTGGAAATGAGAAAACATTTGATGTGAAGATAGTAAAAAACAAGCATAATTGTAGGAAATTGTAAAGGAACAGGAAAGCTCAAAAATTGCATCTTCTATATTAAGAAGAGAAAATAGAATGGTTAGTGAATATTAATTATAATATTTAAGTTATTTTGTCTCTAATTTATATAACATTGTAATTCCTTTTGTTTTTACAGACAACTAGAGGATACAGAGTGATATTTGGGGAAGTTAGTGGGAATACCTATTTTACGATAAGTTATTTAAATACATATTTACATTATTGACATGTAATTATAAGGGAGATGGTAATATTTAGCTTTTTGTTTTTTATACTTCATAGATGGGCAAAAGTCAACGTCAAGTGCTAGAATCTCTGAATGCAACAACTACTCAAGCTTCCCAAAATACAACTGGCAATATAACTTAAACTAAGAGGAGGATCAGATTGGGGGTAAAAAGATCTACTCTTAGAAAATCTCAAGTTACAAATGGTTGAGAATTTGGATACCAACTTCTAGTTATGTTTTAAAATTGCTAAGGTTTGAACAATTTGAACATGGTTTAGCTTTGTTCTATAAATGTTATGTTGTAAAATTGCTATGATTTAAACATTTTGAATATGGTTTGGCTTTGTTCTATATGTGTTATGTTGTAAAATTGCTACGGTTTGAACATTTTGAACATGGTTAAACTCTGCTCTATAACTATACATTGCTATAAAGTTGTCCTAATGTTGGTGTTTGATCTAGATTTATTAAAAAGTTTGATTCTTGCATAATCATAATATTAAGTGTTTGGATGTCAAATGTGATAAGAAATATATAGTGGTATGTGTTTCATGGGTTAGAAGGAATGGTGGAGTTTTGGTTTGTTTTGTTGGTTGAAGTACTAGAAAGGCAGCGATGAACATTATGGACATAGAAAAGAAGAAGAATAAAAGTACGAGTCTTGGCAATTCATGCTCATTTTGTGTTCAAAATTGTTTCTTTAATGTAGGGGCTTTTGTGATTCATGATTTTCAAATTACAGTTTTGGCAAAGTTTCTACTTTTTAAATGATTATCAAATTATAGTACTCCGTTCCCTCTTGTAATCAAAGAATATCAAATTTAAGTGTGTTTTTCTTTCTGTGTGAATAAAAAGTTTGCCACCCTTGGCACGTGTATTCATAATAAGAAAAACCAAAGTTACAACTTAAAAACTAGTCTTGCAAGCTTTCTTAAGAGTTTCACTGTAACTTTGGAGGTTGGCATAGAAATGAACTAGATAAACCAGATACGTTAAATTTGTTATATTATTTCTAACAAGGTTCCAATATGAAATTGTTTTCGGTAAAAAGATAAGTCATAAATTGAAATTGACTAAATACTACTTGTATACTTAATGGTTTCCTTACTCTTTTAAGACAACATATGACTTGTAGTTGTAAAAGGAGGTGAAAAAGTTACATTTGCTTTTCTAACTATTACAATGTCTCCATATTTGTCCTATTTACATTTGAAGCCCAAGCCATGAAATCAAATGGGACCTATAAAATAAAGATATAAACATAAATATTAGGCTTATGACAAATTTGCATCATGTTGATAAATTACTACATATACTTTCTTCTTGCGAATAATAATGCATCTTTTAAACAAGACTCTTACCCTAACACATAGAAGTTGTTTGACATATTTTTTGACAATAACAAACTTCATCTCATTTACAAATATTAAGTACCTACAAGACACCTTCAATTTAAATATTGATTAAAATTTTTTATACTAATTGCATTGTTAAAAAACAATAATTGAAATACTTACTTATGTATTGATGCATTTATAAAAATGTTGACCAATGTTAGGCTTAGCATTTGATATCTGTAACTTCATCTTCTCATTACAATTGGGACAATAAATAGTCAAATTTTGAATTATATATATAACTTGCAATAATAATTATAATTGAATACAATTAAAATATCACATATAATAATAAATATACCTTAAAATTATTTTACCATTAAACATAATGCTTTCTCTCGACAAAATTGAGAATATATCCTTTCAGCTTCTGCTAAATTATCAAAATAACAATAAATAGCATCATTGAATCTATTAATGACACTTGACACTCTTCCCAAGTCAAATATATACTAGGTGCATAAACAACGAAAGCTACATATATTTTATTTTTGTCCATATTTGATTATCCTATTGCAATATCATCATACAAAATTTTGATTAGTAACTTAAATATGCTTGAAAAGAGAGGTTATTTATTTAAAAGTTGCTTTCAAGATATAAGTCAAGGTGATTTGCTCCAAATCACGAATTCTGATCATTTACATATCATTCTAGTAGCAACACCTTTGATTGGATCTAACAATATATCACTAGGAACAAATTATAGTTTGTTGATGACAATGTTAAAATGATTGAGTTAATGTTAAAATTGCAAAGCTTACCATTTAAAGAGGAAGTAGAAAGGAGAAATTTCCAAGATGGAATAACTGAATGTTAAATGAGTTAAGCAAGTGCAAACCTATATATTAAAGGGTAAAAGTATATGGGAAACTAAAACCAAGCCCTCTTATTCATGGTTTATTAAACAATAGCTAAAGTTGACGAACTCTATAGAAGATCACATATTGGGGATGGGAAATCAGCCTTTACTTTATACAACAATTTGATTTTGACAACAGAAAACCGATGTAGCAGATCTTTGATGAATACAATTTAAGGCAATGTTAAGGTGCAAACATGGGTGAGAGGTGATCCATGGTATGGTGTATCAAATGAAGTAGCACAATTCCTTCCTCCTTAAAACCTCAATCTAAATAGAAATGATTAGTATATATGAATTACTTCAAGGGCTGGCCAATACTCTAACATTTCCTTTAAGGATACATTAAGATCTAGGGGCAATCTATTCTTGGAATAGAATAGTTTAGGGCCGGTTCCTACCTCCTAAAATTTCCTTCCATATGTGGTTGGTAGTAAAAGGGGAATAAACACCATTGATAAAGTACTGTTTCTAAATATGTCCAATAAATGTTAACTATACAAAGGTGAAGAAAAAATAATGGGACACTTATTCTTCAAATGGAGATTTTCCAAAGGAGTTTAGGGTAAAAATAAGACCTATGTCAAAAGGATATGTAATGAATTTTAGGACGTGATTGAATGGTTTCTATTAACTGAGGAAGCATATAGTTATGGACAAAATTAAATCATCTCCAAACCCATCCATATTACACATGAACATTATTAGCTACCCACCATTCTCACACCGTCAAATACATTTAATGCACAACTCAAAGAAAAATTAAGAAATTATATTCAACGAAAGAGACAACTAAAAATGGGTGAGAGGTCTGCAACAAACATAGACAATGCCACAGTTTCTACCTGTTGTGTTGGTGGGAGAATACTTTGTCATGTGAAGATGAACAAAGAAAAGGTGTGAAATGCTTACCACTACAAGCACAAATGACAATGACACAGTTTCTAGCTGTTGTGCTAGTGCGAGAAGAGTCTATCATGGGAAGATAAACGAAGAAAAGTTGTGCAACATCCCAATATATTTATGTAACAATTTCATTCAAATCTTAATTTGCAACCCTACGCACCTCTTTCTATGTGAGAACAAATCGAGTGCAATGAGTTTAATTTATGAATTTTCTTTACCTAAATGACGTAGTTTCACTAACAAACTTAATTAGTTAGTTTAATTAATTCTGACATGTATAAGTGTCTACGGTTTCTATCTTATGTTGCTAACCACATTGTCACCTTTTAAAGTTTGGACTATAATTGTAAAATTTAGTATTTAGATTTTTTTTGTAATTAACTCCTTATTTATTGTACACGATTGATGGTGTAAGAATTATTAATATAACATACAAATATAAATAGATAAATTGTTAGATCTTTTAAATATATGTATTATTACTTTATTAGTGTAAATCAACTCACTAATTTGATTATAATAAATTTAAATGAGCCACTGGCAGGGGGCGTGATGGTTTGGCAAAATGCAGGCATATTTCGCCTTTCGTTGTAGCCCCCTATAGCTAGTCACCGTGCACCCATATAAACATCTTACATTTGGTAGCATGGAGTAGTGTGGGAGGTATTCAACGGCGACATAGAGGAAGCACAAGCATGATTTCTCAGGCAATGGCAGTCGCGGCGATTGAACAACGACGTGTCATCGCAAGAAGCAGCGATTGCAGGTATGACGCCAGTCACTGGTGCTTGGCCGATGATGCATGTTGTATTTCCTTCAAGTTTTGTACTTTCTATTGTGTGGGTTGCTGATTTCTTCAACCATGTTGGTTTTGTCATTGTGGCTAATTTGGTGGTGAAAAATAGAATTTTTTTTTGTCTAATACTAGACGATAGCAATTGGTGGTAACGCCACTTGCAGCACCGAGACGCTTCATCAATACGGGTGTTAAATTTGTGCTTTGGGTTTGAGCATGTCTCGATTGAGCACGCACTAGATCTGTAGGTCTTTGTTTTATGCGTGTATTGAGAATTCTATCTAAATATATTGAATATGTTTAGATATTTAATTTAGATTCTGATTCTATTGTTGTTAGCAATATACATACACAAGAAGCACACTCAATACAATACATGCAATTAATATTAAATTTTGATACAAATTATCACTATTTATCTGTTGTCTAAACTTGGCAGTAATCATAAGTTGCATATCATCAACAGAACACAACTTTAATTTTATCGAAATAAAATTCATGATTAATATACATAGGAAAAGCATACTCTAATAACAATGTATGATTTATCAATCTAACATATGGATAGATAAATTATAGAATTTTTCAAACAAATGCATCAGTTGTATAAATCAAATCACTTGTATTGGATTATAATCAACATCGATTAATATTTTTAGTGTTTTCTGAAGACTATCATCAAATCTTTCAAATAAACATGATCTCATATTTATAGATGATGTCAATTTCTTAACTGATCATTAATAGTCAACAAACAAAAATATCACATCAGGCGTGTTGGGTCCTCATTGATTTTCCTCCCATCCCCAATTTTTGCAGAAGCACAAGCTTTAAACGTTACGAAACACTTCCCTGCCAATGACATTCTTGCCTGCAACTCAAAGAACAAGAACCCTTGTCTTGTGTGGCTTCGTACTGTATGTACACCTCGTTGATTCCATGTCCACATCGATTGCTCATGAACTTCAGCAGCGTACTTGTAATTGCCAACATTCTCAATTGTGGCAGTGGCAGCCAGTTCCCCACAAACTGGCTTGCACACCTCACCTACGGCGTTCTGAATATTTTTCTTCTTCAATTATAAATTGAAAAAAGGTAGACATAAATTGAATCATGCCATTTCTTTCAAAGATCTAGTTGAATAACATCATAGGACGAAAACTCTCATTACCATTTCAGGTAACAGGCACACAGTAGTCCAAAGATACAATATGAAGCAAAATCTCCTCCTCATGCTGGTAACAAAGAGACCATCGTCCGTGTGATAGTGGTGCTGCAAATCCTGTAAAGGGATCAAATTAAAACTAAGTAAGATTGAAATTTCTGACCAAACACGGACACTGCAAAAAGAAATACCAACAATAACAGTAACAGCAGCTTGTGGAAGAAAAGGTCAAGCTGGCTTTTTTCTGAGTGTTAGTCTAAGAAGGCCAAAAACCTCTCACTAAAAAGTCCTGAGCAGCTGCAAAATGAATTATACGATCAAATATAACAATTTCACATGGTAAAAATAAAATGTTTAACATATTAATTTCCAATAAAAAGCAAGCAATTGTACCGGTCATATGTGCATGTTAGTTAATGATCAAAACACCATTCCCAAGATGACCTGATTCCTGATTACTGCATCAACAATCTCACGTCAACTCAGTTTCAAATTTGTCAAATAGGGCCTTTAAGGATACAGGGAAGCTTGAACAGTCTGATTCAGATTCCTAGTAAAGCCACGAAGAAGCAAGGCAAGCAGTATATTGCCCCGAAAGCACTCACAACATAGTCAAAATCATCCAAAAAAAAAAAATGTGTCCAAATCTCCTGTTACTATTGGATATTGCGAGACATATTATTCCAATTATTCATGAAACTAAAATCATAGGGTCCCACAAAACAATGAGAGATGAAAGTTTGAAATAATACCCTCTGACAGACATCCCCATTTATCCTCCTGCAGTGACAGCAATGCAGTGAATAAAGCAGAAGCAGTAACACTATGCAATTGCATTAAAGACAGAGCACCACCGAACTCCACGGGAAAAAGCTGTTCAATCACCCTAGTAAGGATTCTGATCGTATGATTTGAAAGTTGTAAACCTTTATAAAGACATCACTAAACAAATTCACAATCGTTGAACAAAAGTTAATACCAGAAAATGGACCGATAATTCATACGAACAAATGAGCTAATACCCAAAAACAGAATAGCACAATCAGAGACAATTTTTAATTCCAAATTTGAAGTGAAAAATCATAATAAAAGTAAAACACTAAGTAAAGTAACGGGATATAAGAGCAAAAATCCAAGGATGGGTTCAACAGGTGTTGCTCATTCTCAAAACTTTTTTACATGATTTGGCCCATCTTACATTAACCAAAGAATGATAACCAGTCAACAATTATAACCCAGAAAGCAAAAAATGCGGAATTTTACTTGGCTGATTCTTCTTTTCCTCTAGATTTCTCTGCAACTGGGACTTAATCTTAAACTAAGACCAAAACAAGCAAATAAGGACATGAACCTCCAAAGAGCATAAGAGAAAAATAATAAGCACCAAAGATTAATGCTGAAAACCGACCTGGAAGAAGTGAGCTTGTGCAGGGAGAACCAAGATGCAGAGGAGAGTTTGGATGTGAAGAGGCCACTAAAGTCAGGAGCTTTTGAAGCCAAAGATAAGGACTTTGTTATTGACTAGGCAAAAAATGTTTCAGCAGAGGCTGAAGAAAACTGGAGTGTTCTTCTTGCACGACTGGCTGCCATATTTGTTCGTCTTCTTTAACAACCTAAAACCCCTTCTGTCCCCCAGCGTTGTCGGAGAAATAGCGTGTTGTTTAGCACTGGATCACAATATGGGCCGGTGAAGAAGGCCATGCTCTAATGTTTTGGGTCTAATGTAATGCTACAAAGATCAGTCATCATTGGATTAGCACAGATATGCATTACTGATAAAAGTGAAGATTGATGATCATTGATTTTTTATGTTTGGTTGTTGTGTTCTTAAATTTGACCGAGTTATGACAAAGAACATCTGATAATCACATGGCGTCCGTGAAGTTCACAGGGCAGGATAAAGAGCAAAAGAGCGTTTGCGAGGACTGACAGGTCATGGGATAGTGAAGGCTTCATTGCATCTGCTGGATTGTCTGTTCTCTACAACAGTTATGGGCGACGCGCCACCTCAAAGTTTGCATTTAAAGGCTAGGCCATGTTTTTAGTAGTAGTGTTCATAGGAGGGTAACTTGACCGGTTCATAAATAACTTGAACCTAAATCTGAATGTCAGGTTCGATAATTTTACGAACCTGAACCTGAACCTAAACCCAAAAAATTTATAGGATCGATTAACCTATTTTCAGGTTCGATTCTCAGGATAACCAGAACCTATTCATATCAATATATATGATAAAAAATTATTTAAAAAATTGGTGAAAACAAATAC
>JANZLX010000003.1:10612684-10628523 GCA_025531955.1 Erythroxylum orinocense | reverse complement strand
TCAAGAATTAATATAGTAAATACTAGTGAATTTATTATTATTAATATCCTCTTAAATTATATTTAAATATATGATAGTTTTTTTTATGTTTCAAGTTCAGGTTTAAACCTAAACCTATAAATTAGGTTCAGTTTGATTAACAGTTATAGGTGCGGTTTAGGTTCGGTTAACCTAGAACCGCAAGTTAGAAACCTGAACCTGAACCTGAACCTGAACCATGAACCTGATTTTTCAGATTCGGTTCAAATCGAACCTAAACTCAGATTTGATTAACCTTATTTACAGGTTCGATTCATGCGATTCAGGTTCGATTCTCAAGTTCGTAGATTTTCTTGAATACCCCTAATTTTTAGCCATTTTGTTGAAACATGAAACTGTCTTGACTGATATGGTCTTTATTTGGAGCTGATCATGGTTCAAAGTTGACATAAGTTGCAAAGCCCCAAGACAGTAAGACTAAGGCCCATTAAGTAAGAAGTTTGTTTGAATCTAAACTAAATTCCTCCTTTAACGAGTGTGGGTACCTCTCATCTTTAATGCTTTCTCTCTTAGATGTATTGCCTATAACTCGCTAGAATGTCAGTAATTTATGGCAAATAGACCGTAAGAAATATTACCAAACATATAGATAAATTATAATATCTTTCAAACAGATGCAATATTAATTGAATCAAATTATTTACTTGGATTTGATTATGGTCCACCAATTTTTAGTATTTTTTATAAAATTGTTTGTATAATATTTTTGGTATTTTTTAAGACCATCATCATATTTTCAAATAAACATTATCTCATATTTATAGATAATATCAACTTGTTAACTAATTATTAACGGTTAACAAACAAAAGATCACATCTTAAACTTATCAAGTGTGTTTATTCGTTGTCATTTCTTACTCACACATGATTAGTTTAGATATATGATTTTTGCATGATCTCATAGTTGTCCAATAACTCATGCGACTAGTATACAAGGAGGGCACGTAATCATATATTTGTTAGAAATATATGACGTCTCGATTAACAAATCAATTTTTGACTAGATTTTGTATGCTATGTCTTAAGTCATATGTCACATTTCAATATCCTTTGATCTCATTTGTTTTATCGCGTCATAAATTTATTCAATTCTATTACTTAAAGTTAATAGCCACCTTTGAATACCAACTTTTTTTTATTCGAGTTAACAATTAGAAAATGACCTTTTATTTTCAATTCCTTTGAATTGAATTTAGTTTGCTTTCTTAAAATTGTCCCATAAGATCATATCAAATATAATTTTCTAGTAATATTCTAAAGTAACAAATTTTGAATTTAATTCTTAAGAATTATATAAGAGTCCTAAGGGTATGTGACACATGCAAAGAAGACATATGCCTTATGTTGGGAGTGACACCTAGATGGTGATGAAGCAAGTTTTTGCTGCAAACATTTTCTGTTTTGTTCTTTCTTCATTTTGCTTTCTTCTCTCCACCGAAACTCTAATGTTCTCTCTAACTTTTGAAATTTTGCTAGAGTTTGGATTATCAACCTTTGGAAGCTTTGTAAGTTATTTCATTAAGAAATAGGTCTTGTGATTCTATGCATTATTACCTTATTGATGCTGAAAGTTACACATTAAAATTAGGTATGTGCTGGTTGTTTGGAAGCTTGGTTTAGCTGAGTTCTTGAAGTTGAATTTGAAGTTTAGTACGGTAAGTGAATTATAAACTTGGTATCCTGATATAACATGTATGGTTTGATGTTTGAAATGGATCGAATGTGTACTGCTTTAAGAAAGAATTGAGGCTAGATACATGTTGGATACTGGATAGAAAGAGTAGTTCCACTATACAGGTATCGATATTGTGGCTATATTTGACCTGTAGGTATCCAAATGGGATAAATTTAAATGAATATTAAACTAGATACATATATCTACAGCTTTGATAAAGGAGTAGAATTTGATTTCTGTCACTAAGAGTGCCAAAATTTAGCTTGAAGTTGAGTTTCTAGATTCTGTCACTATTTGAGGGTAGTTATAGTATTTTGAGTATAACTTTCAAAATACTGAACCAAATCACAGAAAGTTAGTTCCCTTAAAAACTTAATACATATAGGAACATTTGTTTAGAAGAATATATTGTCTAAAAATGACATTTTTTAGGTCAGAATGACAATACAAAACTGATACAAAAACCTTTCCTGTGAAAATAGTTGTTTGAAGGTTTCGGGTCACTTATCCCAAAATTGTGGGAAATGTTTAGGCAGGTAAAAAACATGGGGTTTTGTGCAATTGAGGAACTACATAAGGTTTATTTAATTTGTTTGGTACAATAGGACTTAAATGGACTTGTTTAAGGTGTGTTTGAACTTAAATTGGGTATTCGATGTAATTGAGTAATAGTTAGTTTAACTATGCATTATTAATTGAGATGATAATGTAAAGGATGTATAGTTTAATAATGAATGAATGAGTTTCAAAGGCTTATGTATTATGAATTGGCTATGGATGTTTATGAATTAGGAATTTCTACAATAATATTGTGATAATTCCAGTCCATCAGTGTTCGAGGAATTTGATATTTTGGATTATGTTAGAAGTGGTTCCTATTTATGATGACTCAATACCTTTATTTATATATTATTGCACATACTTGTAATTGTATGACATATGAATATGTTTTGTTTTAAAACTGTTAAGTCCTAGTCATGGGTAAATAGACATGCCTAGAAGGGTCTGCAGTTGCTCCTGTGACACTTCAGTGTCTCTTATTATTGACACTTTGGTGTCTCCTGTTATTGACACATAAGTCTCTCCTGTCTCTCCTATTTTGTGATCCCGATCACGGTATCTCCTGTATGAGTCTCGTTACCTACTTCTGTAAAATAGATTAGCAGTATAACTTGTTTTGTATTTTGATACATGATTAGTTTTGCTATAAATAAAGTATGTTTTAGTTCAAATCATGTTATGTTCTATAGGGTTTATACCCTATTATGATATTCAGTTCTAACAATTGTACATTCTGATATGAGATCTAAATGATTTGCTCTAACATGAGAAATAATCTATTTAAGTTATATTCAATTCTGAGATACATTGTGTTGGAATTCTGTTATTGGTGAGTTTTGCTTTGGAACAAAGATATATATTATTCTGCTATGTTATATTATATTTAGTGATTCTTGGTATTCGTATTGCTTTTGAATATGTGAATGTTTAGATGACTGTTAAAGACAGTTTTCAATATGTATTCTGTTTAGTTATTCCCCACTAAGCTATATGCTTAGCACGGTGGATTTTTCCCGTGTAGGTTCAGATAGAAAAGTATAAAGACTGGGACAAAAAAACCGTAGTGGCCAATGTAGATTATGTTTTAATGTGAATAATGTTTAGTTTGTTGTTGTTATTGACATGTGCTCAATATGATGAGACAATTTGTATTTTGCATATATGGTTTGTAATATGTATACACAGAAAGACATTTGGATTTTCACAGTATGTAATATATTTATGTTATGTCATTACATATTGTATAGTATGTTTAAAACATAATGAAATGTGAAATAATGTATGGTGTTTGAGTTTTTGAGAATGCTTGGAATTGTTGGTATCATATGTTTTATTAGTATGATATGTTTTGCTGGTATGGTATGTGTAGCATCTACATATCCTCCTAGGGGGTATGTGGGTGTTACAATAGTGTGCCATAAAATTGTATCATTATTGGAATTACTAGATGATGTAAACATAGAATAACTTATATTACTATTTGAATAAACAACATTTAGAATAATAAAACCATCTAACATAAAACTGTAACCACATTAAATATGTCTAAGATATAAATTCATACCACTAAATTCTCCCAAATTTGCAATCCACAAAGGATGTGATTCAGTTAGTAAAACAAAATAAGAGACATTCACAAAACAAATGTATGTGTAATAAGATTGTATATTTTTGGGCTAGTTATAATCATGAGTAAAGTGACGTTTATTATCATAAGCAAAGCACTTGACTCTTTTCATATTATGCTTCTTAAAAGTATGTTTTTCCTTTCCCATGTTGGTTCTCTTTTGCCTTTTTTGAGTATTGAGTATAATGGGTATATTTCTTACCCTTTTTCCATTTTGATCCACCACAATGCTTGCCCTTCTGATTCATACCTCCATATGAGCTAAAACAATTGCATATAACTCTAAAGACACCTTTTCAGTTTCAAGACGTTCTTCTTCTATTATAAAATGCCTTGTAGCATCTTCTATCATCTTGATAGTCTCATTGTGGGTTAGATGCATCTTCATAAGCTCTTAACTTTGAGTTAATGATTGGATCACAACTTGTACTTATTGCTCTTCTAATAATTCATGACCAACATTATACAACTCACTTATCATGTTTGACATATGCCTCGAATGCTTTTGCATTGTATGTTTTGGCTATTTCTTATATATGTTAAACTTAATAGTGAGTGACCTTATTTTGGTCACTTAGGTGTCTCTAAAATGTGCAAATAAAGCAGATCACTTATTCTTAGCAATTTCATATCAGTAAAACTGACGCATGATATCATTATCTATGATGCTCAATAATGTAATACAAGCCAATGAGTTCTTTTTCTTCTAAATTTCATAAGTATCAAGGTGCTTTTTGTGTTGGGTTGTATTGCTTTCCTTAGGACTATCTGCAGTTATGTTTAATGGTTCAAGAGCTTATTGCTCTTCCAGTACATATTAGACGTTCATGTTCTAAATTTCATAATTCTCGCCATTTAATTTCTCATCCTTATTAAGTTCATTACGATATTCTTTGATACAGTAGCCATAATGGAAGCAAAGTTTCTACAAAAAGAAATAGTATACTTGCACATTATTGTCATGTCATATATATATATATTGAATAATTGGATTCAATTATCTATGAAATCAAAAGAATAGATGTTCTTAATCATCATTCATATGAAAATTAAATACCAATTATCACACTCAATGAAATTTTCAAACACAAGCATTCATATAATATATATTTTGATAAAAATATATAGTATCCTATTTGACATATATTGATTAATATAATTTGTATGATTTATTACAACTTAGTTCAATACATAATAAGGAACCCTACATGGAATAGAGTTAATTAATATTTGTGGTAAATTTCTGGAAGCTCGATATGCTATTTTTCTAATAATTTCAAGTGGAAGGACGGTCGAATATAAAGTCCAAATTAATTCTTTTCTTTGAACTCATCTCATAAAATTTAGCACTAACCATTTATATGATTTCACCTCATGCCATTCTAAGTTCTAATGAATACTCAAAATTTACTTTTTGGTTATGGCAAAGTTAAGAGTAAATTGTGTGCTTCACTTTAGCTTTTATGAAAGTCAGATAACCTTTGACATATAGCTCTTACATTGAGTGATTAATTGTAATAACATGCTGTATTATATCTTCTCCAGGAAGATATAACATATGAAGTAATTTCACTAACAAAATAATTAGGCGTCTCATCTGTGCCATAGTTTTTATAAATCTGGTTGTCCTCTGCATGATCAATGCAATATGAATAAATCATATTTAAATCATAGTTTTTATTTATTTTAATTAGGGTTAATTACAAAAAATCTCAAACTTTACTCAATTTTGCAATCATGGCTTCAACTTAAAAAAGTGGCAATTAAATACTCAAACGTTCAAATTTTTTCAATTCTATCCTAACTTTAGTATCTTCGTTAACGTTATTAATACAGATTGTCATATAAGACAAAAACCCTAAACACTTATATATGTTAGACTTAATTAAACTAACTAAATGAGTTTTAAAAAGTTGTTTAGCTAAACTATGTTGTTTTTAGATAAAGAAAGCTTTGGGGCAACATTTTAGTATCCTCCAAATCCATCAACTCATAGAATTTGTCATCATCATTATTCCTCTCATTCAAATTTGACACCTAAGAAAATGACAAAAAACCCTCCAAGCTCTTCAATTTCTCCTCAGGAACATCAGACAATGACTTCCTCTTAACGCACTTCACATATTCTCCCACCACATACATTTTAAAAATAACCCTACCATGATTCACAAACTTATGCAATACATTCGACATTTTTAGCTTATTCAAACCCTTATGGTTGAAGAGCAACACCATTTTGTGCAACTTTGTGTTATTGTTGGTGATCAGCTTTGATCACCAGATACTTGAGAAACTCCCAAGCCTAGGGATCAAACAATGTTTTCTTGTCATAAATCACATTCTGTTTGGGAATTCCAAAAGAATTGTCCTCAGACTCCACTTCAGCTTTGAAACCACTTGAAGTATTGATATTCAATTGTGAAGTTTCGTTATGTTTCATTTATTTTCTAACAATTTGAAAGAAATCATGATTTTCCACCCTAGGCACCTCTTTACACGAACTGAGTTTGGTGCGACAACTGAGTTTGATTTAGGGTTGTCTTCATCTAAAAATGATGTAGTTTAGTTAAACAACTCAATAAAACTTAAATAGTTAGTTGAATTAAGGTTTAAGTGTATAAGTGTTTAGGGTTTCTATCTTATGTGGCAAGCTATGTCAGCAACGTTAATGGGTATACTAACGACAGGCTAGAATTGAAAAAAAATAGAAGTTTAAGTATTTAATTGTCACTTTTCTAAGTTTGAGCTATAATTGCAAAATTGAGTAAAGTTTAAGATTTTTTGTAAATAATGCTTTTAATTAGATACACATTTCTATTTGTTATGTAACAATTAAATTAACATTTTAAATTATAAACGTATTTCTAATGCTCTTTACACTAATAATGTCAATTTATTTAATTAGAAAATCATTTCTAATTATTGGATATATTGTTTAATCAGAAACTCATTTCTAATTATTATTCAACTTATGAATTGACTAATTTAAATTTAGGTAGAAACTTATTTCTAATTAATATTGAAATAATCAATTTTAATTTTGTAATTCACTTAGAAACTTATTTTTAAATATCATTAAATTCATAAGCATAACATGTACGATTTTAGAAATTTATTTCTAAATTTAATTTACCATATTATTTAATATATAATGTATATAAAAAAACCATGTTTAGTTATAAATCCAAACTTATAGCCCAAATTGGTCCATATTCAATTTCATTTTCCAACATAATACATTATAAATTTGGCCTATTAAATGGGCCCAAAATCATCTCATATACTAGCCTATAAAGCCCAACAACAACAACAATATCACAATAGAAATTTTGCTACAACACAAAGTTTAGAAAGGTCCAGAAGTATGCAACCTTATCCCTAGCTAATAAAAAGAATATTTTCAATAGACCCATAGAAAAAAGGAGAAAAGAAAAAAAAATTTGGAATTGTATGAAGAAAACAAAAGTCAAAATTATAAACAAATAACTGCATAAAAATAAAAATAAATAAGAATAAAGAAATTCCAAGTCAAAATAAAAAGAGAAAGAAATAAAGAATAAAGAATAAAAATAAAATAACGATAAACTCTTTATCCTTAGTTTTTTTTCCTTCCAATTTTATGTTTTGGTTTCTGCCACCTTCTTTCCTTCTTCCGTTGCCACCTTTAACCAATTCACTTATGGAAAGCACAACTGGTAGGACATCCGATAAGCCAATAATCGATGGTAGAGAGTAGAAGGTAGGTGTTTGACGGTGGCATTAAGGGACCATGACACCACCAGAGAAAGGAGAGGTAGTGGGAATGATGAAGCTTCCTTTCTAAGCGATGATCGCTGTGGTGTGCCACCAAAGGAAACAATAATGGCAAGGACCACATGATGCCACTCACAGTCATTCAATGTCACTCATCGCCATCAGTCACTAGTGTTTGGCCACTACCACTCATGCTGACAATGCATTTTAGGTTTATGTTTTAGGTTATTAGACTTTTGTGGTTGCTCAATTGCTCCTCATTAGAATTATTTCTACTCCATAAACAAATGCTTTGATTGGATTTGAATCATTTGATTGTTTATGAAGTTAGGATTTCTAGGGTCTATACTAAAGAATCTCAAAACTTATTTGGACAGCTTTCTAGATGTCATAAAAACAAACAGTGGTTTTTGAATGATAGAAACAAAGCGGTAAATTTTTGAGGTTGTCTAATAATTTATGGTTGTTATCTATAAACCAAAATAGACAAATTCCAATGTCTATTTTTTTCTACAGGACTTCACTATAACAAGGTAGCCTTTTGGCTACGCTTTTTTTATTTGTTTCAGAAATCGTAGCTAAAAGTAAAGATTTGGTGACGATTTTGTAAATCGTTGCTAAAAATAAATATTTGGTAACGATTTTTAAAATTGTTGCCAAAGGGTAAGCTTTTGGTGACACTTTACTAAAATTATGGCAATTGGATAAACCTTGAGCGATGATTTTAAGAAATGGTAGCAAAAACTTAACCATTTGGCGACGATTTTCAGAAATCGTCACCAAAGGTTGATTTATAGTTTTATTTCATATAGACTGCTTTACTTTTCGCAACGATTTTCAAAATCGTCGTAAAAGATGTCACCAAAAATTAGGAGGGAACGCAAGTGAAAAAGGGAGCTTAAAGAAAAATCCCTTAAAGTAGAAGAACATGAATTTCTCAGCCTCTGCTAGTCTGCTCTCTTTGATGGTCTCTCGCATTTGGGTTAGTATTTTATTCTACAACTTTTTGCGCTTCAGATTCAAAATAGGCATTTTCCTTATCTAAAGCAATAGTTGGATTGGGTATTTGCAATTCGTTGCAACTTCCATTTTTAATTCTTAGTCAAACTTCTCTATGATTCCCGCAATTTTCATTATTAATGAACTGATCGTATTGCTTCTATAGAGATTGTATTCTCCCAATGTAACCTAGACTGTATAGGTCTAATACAAAGGGCTTCAGACTGATTACCTCTTTTCATTGTTTTCAGGATCGAGTTGATGCTCTATATGTCGGGGAACAGGGGCTCGTTGATGAGCATGTGTTCATTATGGAGGTTGATTTTGGGGTTAGCGAAGATGTGAATGAGAAGTTCAAAACTTTGTTCCTATTACATGTTGAGAAGGTTTTAGAAGGGGAGTGTGTGAAGAAATTGAAGAAAAGGGTAGCTAACTTGTGTGGTGAGATTACCAAATCTGAGGTTTTGCTCAGGATATTGAAGGGTCCACAAGCTTTAGCAGAAATTAAGGATAAGGAGAAGGGTTTGAAGTTAGAGAGGAATAGGATTGAGAGGAGAATTCAGAAGTTCTGGAGTGGAATGAAATATTTGATGAAACGTATTGAAGGTAAGCAGAGTAAGGAGTTTGGGGTTTTGAGATTTGAGATTTGAAACTGAGGATGGTTTAAATTGGAGTAGGGGGTTTTGTAATCATGTTCAATCTGCTTTGATTTCCATCAATCTATTATATTCTGAAACCCAACGAGACGACCTAATAACCTTAATCCATTCCTCTATATTCTATTTCATTTTTCAATTTTTTAATGCCTTAAGCATTTGATATAAG
The DNA here is from genome assembly GCA_025531955.1 of Erythroxylum orinocense. Classification (NCBI taxonomy): domain Eukaryota; kingdom Viridiplantae; phylum Streptophyta; class Magnoliopsida; order Malpighiales; family Erythroxylaceae; genus Erythroxylum; species Erythroxylum orinocense. The sequence goes on along the minus strand of JANZLX010000003.1, from coordinate 10,619,044 downwards.
TACAATTCATAACAAAGGAACAATTTTTTTTGGGAATTGTTTTAGTTCAAGAGAAATGGTTCAATTTTGGTAATTGCAGATGAAGTGTATGCTCATCTCACATTTGGAAGTAATTCTTATGTTCCTATAGGTGTTTTTGGATCTATTATGCTTGTCCTACACTAAGGTCTATATTGAAGAGATGGATTGTTCCTAGATGGAAAATGGGTTGGTTGGTGACAATTAACCTAAATGGCTTCTTAAGAGATTTAGGGGTTGGTTTCTCTCTTTGTCTTCATAGATTAATTTTCCAGTTATATGGTATTTAACTATTCATATTAGGGTGTTTAAATCTAAAAAAACTAATAGACTCATAATGGTGATCTTGTAGTTTTAACCATTCTCTTTTGATAATTCTTTCTATTTTGGTTATATTGTAAAGTCATTTAAGGGTTATCTCAACATCTCCTCTACTCCTACAACTTTCATTCAAGTTCATGCTTCATTATATTTTCAGGCATCGTATGTTCAACGATACGAGGAATCTTTATCTTTGAGGATTTGCTCATATAAATCCTCGTTCATTTTCTTGGGCCTGTAGGAAGACATAACACTTTTATAGATGCTGGCAAGTGAAAGACTCCACTAATGTGGTTCCAATATTTGCTATTAAAAAAACTTCATTACTCCTTTTTCTTTTTTGGCATTTGAATGAATATTGGCTTGATGATGCATTCATATATAAACTAAAGAATCTCTCAGTAGAGATAGTCTTCTTTGAGTTGTAATATTTGGAATGCAAAATTAAAAAAAATGCTTGAATATACAATAATATGAATGAAGTTGGGTTAGTCTTTTATTCTTTATGCTCTCTTAAATAGTTTAAGCCTTTATTTTAATATAATTGTTAAATTGCTTAGTTTGAATTCAATAAATTTGGCAGTGATAAGAACCACTTGGGATGTTCATGTCATAAGTTATCATAAAAGAATATATAATTGCACACTAATTTGCAAATTCTTTTATCTTTCCTACATCTACTACTAGGAAATTGCCTTTTTATAACTAACTACATTTCTATCAAGCTAAGAACAATTGATGTTGTTATTATTACTCATTCTCATCCTGATGCAATTGGACGTCTCTATCATTAACACTTTCTAATGTTATTCTGCCAATAAACAAATATAATTTAGTCTAACTCTAACTTTAATCTATAAGATGTTGTGAAATAATAAGATTTGAATGTTTATTTCTTGAAACTTTTTAGTGTTTTCTAATCCATTTTTATAGAAAATGCTACTTAACTTTACAAATTCTCATAAACAACATTGTTGCTCTACCTACTGCTATCAAGTACCTTTCTCCCCATGTTTTAGATTGTTTGACCTTAGATCATGGTTGGTAGGGGCACAAACGAGTGGGTCGCTGAAACAAATCTTTTTAGGGTGGTTTAACATACTAACTTAGTTAAGTTGATAGGTTATTGTGTTAAGGATGATGAAAGAGGAATGCGGTAACTACTTGATGTGAGTAGGGCCATGGATAACCACGATGGGGCGTATCAAAGGGAGCCCAAGGGAGAGAGCTAGCTATGCCAGGGACCATGACCAAAGCTACGATCAAAAGGCTTAAGGAGGCCTTATATGCACATGTGGGTCAACTTATGGAGAGGATGGAGCTAGCCAAGCCTATTAGAGGAGAGCTAGTTGGATAACAGCCCAAATTGATCCACTTGTCTCAAATTCTTAGATCGGATTCACTTGGGACTTAAAGACCATTGTGTTGGGCTACATTTGAAGCCCAAGAGAAGGCACGCTTATGACCAGACTTGGCGCCTCAATGAGACTAGACCTTTAGGCGTATGCATATGATCTATTTTGGACTTATTTATATTTTGGGCTTCCGTGTATTTAAGCCTAAGTCTTTTAGCATTAAGCCTAGGTATAAATACTTATGTTTTAGGGTTTTGGAACACAATTTTGATCATATTATTTTCTTGTGTGCCGCCACCCATATTGAGAGGAGAAACCCAACCCCTCTTATTCTTTTCAATTTAGGAATTAAACATCATTTATTAACCTAATCAGATTGTGGCACGATTTTGATCCTAAACAACTTTTTTAAGTTGTTCTTTACTTGTTATCTAGGTTGCTCGAGACAAGTTCTTCACGAGGTCTAGCAGGTATATTTGAATCCCTACGTATCGGATTTAATTTTGGTTAGTTCGAATCTACCCTTTTCTTGTTTCTTTGAATTCGAACTTTTCAATCCTTCAATTCTGTGATTTTCCATCAAAAGCAATGCTTCCATTATCACATTAAGGAGTTTCGAACAATCCCTTTTCACTCCTTCTGTGTGTGCGCATTATTTGGTATCAGAGCATTGGTGTGGAGTAGAATTCTTATTCAACTCTATCAGAATTCAAGAAACCGCCGCCTATCACCATCCAATTATTGTCGATTTATAAATTCAAGTTTGAATTAACTTTCGGCTTATAGTTTCAATCTTTCTTCTTGTTTCTTATTTCAGCTAGGGTTTTCAATTATTCTTCTTAGTTCATTTATTGAAACTTTTGGCCTGTTTTTAAAAAAAGTCTAAAAAAAAGAATTTGCGTCAAAAAAAGTATAGAAACACCACAAAAAATTTGCTTCGTCATACTCGCTTTTGCTTATTGGTTCATTTTGAATTATCCGTGGTAAGTAGCTTCAAAATTTTTCTAAAAATTGCTAGCTTTTTGTATATTACTGGTTTCGAATTGTTGATTGAATGTGATTAGTTGGGGTTATTTGTTCTTGCTAGTTGGTTTGAAATTTTCACACCCTTTTGACTCTTTTGATCGGTTAAGAATTGGTTCTGAGTGGTAATTTGAATTTCAGAGGGGATTGAGTGGTAAAAGGCAAGAGCGTATGAGCTTATTTGAGGGTGTCATTGCCGTGACTTAAACATGAGGGGAGTGACATCATTTGAGTGAAACATGTGAGGGAGTGTGTGAGGTTTTTTATTACTAACCTTGTTTTGCAGGTATATCATTTTATTTACAATGTCACAGGGAGGTAGTAATGGTAACAACTAATTAGAAGATGTAAATATCACTTCCAGTTTGAGATTCATGCAGTAATAATTTGAGAGATTCAATCTAGCCTTAACTGAGATTAGGTGACAGATGGATGAGCTCAAATAAGGGAGACACCAGGAACCTTAGGGGAGGCGTGCAGGTATACGCCAGTAGCATCCACCACGTCGTAGACTACTACCTCGGTATAAGCCAAAGGAGGATGACTTTGTGGAGGAGGAGGAGTCTGAGGTACGCAGACCTAGGAGAGCTCAGAGAGTTGAGCCATTTAACAGGAGAGATAGAGACCCCAAATCCATCAAGATGCAGATTCCAGCCTTCAAGGGAAGGAATGATGCAGAGGCTTACTTAGAGTCGAAAAGGAAGGTGGACTTAGTTTTTGAGTGTCAAAATTTTTCTGATGATAAAAAGGTAAAGCTAGCTGCTGTTGAATTTACAGATTATACACTAATATGGTTGGATCAATTGGTGACATCTAGGAGAAGAAATGGAGAGATTCCAATTACTACTTGGGACGATATGAAGGCATGCATAAGGAAGCGGTTTGTGCCTTTTTACTATTATAGGGAGATGCACCAGAAATTTCAGAGACTCACTCAGGGGTCTAAATCAGTGGAGGACTACTACAAGGAGATGGAGGTGGCTATAATCTGAGCCAACATAGATGAAGACTTAAAGGCTACAATGGTCAGATTTTTTAATGGACTCAATAAGGAGATAGCCAATGTTGTGGAGTTGTAGCACTACTTAGAGATTAAGGACATAGTGAACATGGCGGTGAAGGTGGAGAGATAGCACAAAGCTAGAATGACAGCGAGGAGTGAATCACGCTCTAACTACTCATGGAACTCCAAATGGCCTAGAAAGGAGGAGAAGTCCAAGGAAAAAGGAGTGGACATCAAGGAAGCACCTAAAAATCCGATTGGGGGATATGAACAGAAAGGTACTTCCAACACCCAAGCTACTTCTAGTAAGCACATTCATCTATAAAATGTTTTAAATGCTATAAAATATTTTAAATGCTTGGGTAGTGGCTATATTGCACTTCAATGTCTAAATAAGAAAGTCATGATTATGAGGGATAATGGGATGATTGATTCGAAAGATAGTGGCAGTGAATCTGAACTTGTTGTTGATAATGATTTTGAGGATGATAGTTGCTTTGACAGAGCTATTACAGGAGAAGCACTAGTATTTAGGAAGGTACTGAGTGCTAGGGCCATAGATGAGGATGTAGATTAGAGAGTGAATCTTTTCCATTCGAGGTGTTTAGTTGGTGGGAAAGTATGTAATTTGATCATTGATGGGGGTAGTTACACTAATGCTGCTAGTTGGACTATGGTATAGAAATTGGGTTTAACGTGCAGGAAACATCCAAAGCCATACAATTTACAGTGGTTCAATGATAGTGTCGGTGTAAAGGTGACTAGGTAGGTTGTAGTGTCATTTTCTGTAGGGAGACATAGGAATGAGGTGTTGTGTGATGTGGTACCAATGGAGGCTAGTCACATTTTACTTGGAAGACCTTGGTAGTTTGACAAAAGGGTAGCACATGATAGGTATACCAGTAGGTACTCCTTTAAGTTTAAGGGTAGGAATTTCATTCTACTACCTTTATCGCCTCATGAATTGTACCTGAACTAGATAAAAACAAGTAAAAGTGAGGAGGGTTCGGGTAGTGAGAACAAAAAAATTAAAGAAAGAAAAGAGGCCCAAAAGAAAATTGAGTTTGGTCCAATGGTGAGTGACTGCACAAGTGAGGAAAAGAAAGTGGGATGTGTAGGAGAGAAGAGCTTAGAAAGAGAAAAGTGAGCTTGTTTGCTAAGGGAAAAGACCTGAGGAGAGTAACTGGAGAGAAAAGAGCACTAGTAGTGGTGAGAAACAGAGAGTGTTTAGTTTTTGACACTATTCCTATTGATGCTTTGCCTAGTGTTTTTGCTTCTCTTGTAGGATTATTCAGATGTCTTTCCTGAGGAGATTCCCAAGGGACTGCCACCCTTGAGAGGCATCAAGCACCAGATTGATTTTGTGCCCGGAACTTAAATTCTAAATGGCCCAACTTATAGGAGTAATACTGAGGAGACAAAGGAGATTCAAAAGTAGGTAGATGAGTTATTAGAAAAGGGGCATATGAGGGAGAGCCTGAGTTCGTGTGCGGTGCCTAGAGTTGCTGATGCCTAAGAAAGATGAAACCTGGAGAATGTGTGTGGACAGCAGAGTTATTAAAAAAATCACTATAAAGTATCATCACCCTATCCCTAGGTTAGATGATATGATTGATGAATTGCATAGTGCATGTATCTTTACAAAAATTGACTTGAAAAGTGGACACCACTAGTTCTTTATTTAATTTACATTTATTTATCTTCGTTATTTAGATTTATATTTATTATTTAACTTTTTATTTATTTTTATTTAAATTTAGTTAGATTTAGATTGATATATTAAAAAATTAGATTTATATAATCAAGTACTATTCTAATACTATCAGATTAGAATGAAACCAGGAGATGAATGAAAAACTGCTTTCAAAACTAAATATGAGTTGTATTAGTGGTTAGTCATGCCATTTAGTTTAACTAATGCACCCAACACTTTTATAAGGTTGATGAATCATGTCTTAAGTGCATTTCTTGGAAAATTTATGGTTGTTTACTTTGATGACATCTTGATATATAACACTAATCTTGATTAGATGTCATGCATGTGAAGTGTGTCCTGGATGTTTTGAGACAAGATAAATTATATGCGAGCCTTAAGAAGTGTACATTTTGCATTGATAGGCTAGTATTCTTAGGGTTTATGATCGGTTCTCAAAGGGTTGAGGTTGATAGTGAGAAGGTGAAGGCTATTCGAGAGTGGCCAACACCTAAAAGTGTGAGTGAGGTGAGGAGTCACTTCAAGAAAAATACCTCTTTTACGACGTTTTAAAAACATCGTAAATGTTAAAAAAACGTCAAAGATACTTATTGGTGACATTTCTGAAGACGTCGTAATAGGCGTCGTTGAAGGGGGAGTAAGGAATAGGTTTTTTCAACGTTTTGTAGAAAACGTCGAAGAAGCCTAGGCCATTTTACGACGTTTGGCCAAACGTCGTAAAAGCGGAAGGGAATGGGCGACAACTCAGTTAAACGTTGGGGAAACAGTATGGACTTGTGCGACGTTTATTAGACGTCGTTGAATCATGAGAATCTGCGACTTTTGGAATTAAACGTCGCAGATGATTAATTTGTAAATATATTTTTTAAATATATTAAAATAAGTTGATTTTAATAAATTTTAAATTTTATATAAACCATCCGAAA
>JANZLX010000003.1:10591385-10602312 GCA_025531955.1 Erythroxylum orinocense | reverse complement strand
TAAGTTCATCTTTTTGACTATAAAAATAAATGAACATAAATCATAAAGAAGAGGGGAAACACAGATCAGAAGTAAACAATTACCAACATCCATGGAAAGCTCATAATTGTTAAGTTGTTTGGGAAGAACTTTGACATTTTCAACATTTTTTGATATAAAGACTGTTTTAGAACTCACTTAGATCCTTTACCACATGGTGATGATCGATGTTAATATTAGATCCTCTGCCACAACGTCCCACCGTAAAAACCCTGCACAAACAACAACACCGGCACCTCCTCCTCTTCCTTTGGTTGTGACTCTCAACTGCATCGAGGACTGCGTTGTCGAGCAAGAGTCTCTCATCGGTGTCACTGTCGTCGAGCATGTCCCTCTCAGCCACCTCTCTGTGGGAAGATTGAATCAACCGCCGCTGTCCTCCTCCACTCTTAGTTGGAGGAGCTATTTCCTAGAAGAGTGCTAAGCAGACACTCTTAACTTCTTTCACTATGATAACGGAGAGGCATCCAATCATATAATATGGCTACGAAATTTTATGACTGGGTTGCACATTGTAGATGGCATTGGAAGACCATTAAAGTTATTTTGTGACAATAAGTCAGTAGTGCTATACTCTAACAATAACAGGAGCTCAATGAAGTCAAAGCATATCGACCTCAAGTTTCTGATTGTCAAAGAAAGAGTTCAAAATGGTCAAATGTCTGTTGAACATATTGGGACAAACTTCATGGTTGCGGATCTGCCCACTAAGGGATTACCACCCAAGGTTTTTTCATAAGCATGTCGCTCATATGAGTGTTGTATCTATTGAAGATATGTCCATTTTAGTGGGGGTTTGTTATTTCGAATAATTTTTAGTTATAGACACTTTTATGATTTATTTGAACCTTAAAGTTTATTTGGTTAATCTCACTAAAGAATAAGGAATTTGGACTGGTTGGAAGTAGGCATGTTAATATCATATTACATGTAGTTTCCATGCTACGCATCTATGCTTGATTTATATTGTTCAATTATGTTGGCATAAGTGACCATTGATGGGTTTAGTTATGATATTCGTATAATGAAAACCATTTTGATCCTATGTTATTATAATTGATGGACGACATTGATTAAAGATGTATTTGATAGTGATAGCAAAATTTGAGCTTTTAAAGTTATGACATGATATATATATAACCCAAGATGAAGATTGTTGGATTTAATCTAACATGTATATATATGAATTAATTGTATATTATGAGTTATTATAAAGTTAAACCCGATTAAAGCGATCTATTAAGGTTAAAGCCTTTGGGTTATATGATATTTAATAAAATACAAAATTTAATATGTAGAGACCCAAAAATCTTATTTCTATTTTATGATCAGTTAAAATAAAAATAAGACATGTTATTTAAAGAGTTAAGGTTTTGATCCTCAAGTTATATAAATGACTGTCTTTTCTGATATCCTATCAATCAAAAAATAGACAGTTTTAAAAAAATAGATGTATATATTGATTTGGAAGACAAATAATTGTAAGATTTAAGAATCGCGTTGTTCTTATAAATTCAGGTATGCTTCTACAACTAATCTAAATATTTTTGATAATTTGACGTGATTATTTATATTGATTAGTGATAGTTTCAAGCTAATTAAATTCTATCGGCAGCTACCGGTGCCCTTTCGCTTTCGTTGCCGTGTTCCGACCTGCAAACTCAAATTTTTTCTCTCGATGAATTTATCAAAATGCACAGCAACGGCTTGATAAATGACGAGTTTTGGCCTTTCCCGTCAATATTTTCGTTATTAATGTGGCAAGAAGCGAATTGTTGATGGGTCTCAGTATTAATACAGTAAAATGACGCAAAAGATGATGATATGGTGATCATTCAAATGACCTTGCAACCAAGCGAGATTCTAGAAAGAAACAATTAATACGCGTACATGCATGACAACTATTGTTAAGTCTATAACAACATTCAGGCACGAGCAAGGCAATGGGATCGGATGATAGTTTACCTGAATAGGCCCATCACTGCATCTGCATCTCTTTCACATTCAATGCTTGTTGGCCAATATTGTACGCTGTCATAAAACTTTGGCAAACATTAGACAAAAAAATTTCGGAGGCATGATTGCACACTTGATTTGAAGCCACTACCTATTTTATGATATCAAACTCGCTGTTGCACGACAACTAGTATCATAGAAATTTCAGAATCATATTATTTAAATGCGCATTAAATAAAATTTTTAATAGTTAATTGTGATATAGCCACTTGCTCTTTATTGTATGCCCACATTCCAAACGATTACTCCATAATCACGCAATAGCCAATAGGTTCTTATAGGGATAACAAATAAATTAGTGCTTTTATAAGAGAAACGAAGCTGTAGGCAAGTAGGCTCAGAGCTAGACGGGCTAGCCACCAAAATCAGAAGCGGTTGTGAGAAGCCTTTTAGGGGTTTAGATTCTCTCTCTAATCAATAAATCTCAATCATTTATTTATGTTAGGTCCGCATGAAGCTCACATAGGTCTCACAAAATAAATGACTGAGATTTCATGAGACAGAATAAGACAGAGTAAAACTGGACAGAAGATCTAATTTTACCTTTTACCATTTTATATAAACGAATTATTCTTCTTTTTTTTTAGAGAACGAATTATTCTATTTGTAAAGACAAACTTAGAAATTGCGATCCAGATAAGATTATTAGAAAAGATTAGTAGACAAAGGTAATGCATTTATGTGAATGCGATTTTTGGCTATAACGCACTTGGTAACAACCTTTTTTCTTTAATGGTCTCCTTATTATCTGTTGTAATGTAATGCAACTGTAATACTGTGGCTACATGGTGGGAGTATAATATTGACAAATTTGAACAATTTTAGTCGTTTAGCTCCATAACATCCGGAGACGTATTAGCCCCTTGAATAGTTTTTATCTCTGGAGGAGCTAGTCTCACGGCTCAAATCGTGAACAAAGCTAAGTAGCTATGAGATACCTGGAACGGAAAATATAACAGAACATGAAACCCTGTCGAAACCAACCTGGTAACTTTTCCAATATAAAACCATGTATCGTGAGAGTTTGTGGTAGTTCACTAAAACCCAACAAAATCATCGGTAACCTGTCAAAACTTCTGCCCCTGTATCGACAAGTTACCACTGGTAATGCGTTCTCATTAAACTAAAGATAGCAAACACAGGCTGTCTCGTGACCTTTTCCATGAACTTCAGCTGCACAAATAGGATGGAACTATGGACCACCTCATCTTTGTTTTTAGCCACATGGTTCTACATTGTACATTAACATAATCCAATTGCCTTGCCTATATGGCTTGTGGGTTTTAGTCTAGAATCCATGAAAAAGGAAGTTGATGTTATGTATGCTTCAGAATTCTGTCTGTTGCCTCTTGGCATGAACCGTTGGAACTAGAAAATCCACTTTTATGAGATATCTATATTATGAACCTAGTGATGAAACATATTTGTAAATTTTGACACTATAATTTAATTCAAAATTTTAAGATATTAAGTTTATAGGCTTTTTCTACTTATATATCTTTCATTAGTTCTATTTCTTTATAACGTAAGATTCCTACCAACACTTTATATGTCAACAATCTCTCTTTAAGTGTGAATTTTTATATTCGATTTTGCCTCTACTTTAAAAGGAAGCCTTTTTTCTATCTTTTTTTAGCAGCTCAAGTATATAGCATTATTAGGAGTCTTACTATTCCACTGGTTTGGGTCTATCAGGAGTTTCCTTACTCTTTTTCATGAAGAGGCAACCACATGATTCGATTGATGTCTCTATACTCGTCCTTTGCCAAGCTATCTGCTTTGATAGTATTTGTTGAATTTAAAAAACTCACTTTCCTGAGAGATCTATATCATGGATAGAGTGATGAAACATACTTATGAGCTTTAATGCTACACTTCAACCTAAAATTTGAAGACATTAAATTAATAGGTCTTTTCAATTATATATTTTTTACTAATTTCATATTTCTATTTACACTTGATATCCTAATATGAACTTTATGTTTGAAAGAAATTATGTAATTCAAACGGAAAGCAAGTAATCAGTAGAAATTTATTAGGAACGTGGGACATGTAATTCTATACAAAACCATGTTTTAAAAACTATATATGAATATGAATCCTAAGAATGGGACAATTAAAGATTGTTATTGGGTAACGGTCGCCTTATTAATGTGATCCGAGAAAGCCAGCTAGTCAAGAGTTCTTAGCGCAAAAAGCTCCTGCCCGTAGCCCAAAATTCAAACCCAAGACCTCGAATGCAAGAAACTCTGTCCCTCCACCCTGAAAGCACGTTGTCAAAGTGAGCTTTGTTGGAACCAAAAGAAAACGGTGTAATGATCATATGCCCCACTAGGTTGTGAAACTCAACCTTGCTGGAACCAAACGAGAATAGTTTATGAGGTCAAAATCTTCTTTAAAAGAACAAGACAAGACCCTTTTAGGTTCGGGTCAGTTTCAATCCCAACTAATCTTGAAATATATGGCAAGTAACAACATTCTGTCTTGCCTTGCATACATAACTGATTGATTTATCAATGAGATTTTTTTTTATTTGATAATAGTAACAATAACTTTCTTCCAAAAGTTTAAACAAATCCCCTATCTTGAAAATTATCACAAATCCAAACAAAAGACCAATTTAATCAGTATGAGTTCGAGCCAGCAGCTAACTTGTTTTAGCTAAAAGGTTTGAACCCAAATCATAAAACGCACCCAACCAGACCTTATTCATCTGCCACAGTCCAAGTCATATCATTCTCAAAAATCCAGTGGCACACCTCGATCCGACCCGGACCCGAACCCAATGCCAGAAATGCTCCATGGGTGGGGCTCCAAGCTGACGTATCAATGTGACAAATGGCAACTCCGTGATTGATCTTACTCTTATTTTTCGGATCCAAAATGTCCGCTTCATAGACCCGAACCTTTGGAACTGAGTGGCAGTAGTAGAGTAAATAAGGATACAAACTCTGGTGACAAGACACTGACATTGTGATCTTCCCACCGTTGATACCTCTGATCGAACCAACCATGACGTTTGTCTTTGATCCCTTGACGTTCTCCGTCGTACGGACCACTACGTTACGGCCCAAAACGGAGGTGGCAAAGTCGATTAAGTCCTCCGCAGAGCCAACGCAACGCTTGGTCTCCCCAGCACTTGGTGCTCTCTCGCACTCGTTAATGGCGTTCAACATAATGCTCTCCATGCTTGAATTATCACCAGCACCAAATATTTGCTTCAGCTGCGATATCTTAGAGGTAGAGAACGGTAGTTTCGACGTGATGGTCCGGGGCAGAAACGACCTTTTAGGCATTTTATCTCTGATGTCCGGCATAGGCATGACTGTACCCTTCTTGAGCATTGACTCGCGGAAAAATTTGCCCGGTTCAACCCACTTATTTACTACACTTCCACTCACCTTCTTCATCGAACCAGTTTCACTGCTAATATTAGTGTACTTAGCAAAAGACACACCCTTTTTCGCATAATCTTTGAAAGTATTGTTAACTCCATAGATCTTGAATCCAATCTGCTGTCCCTGAGAACCCTGACCATACCCAGAAAACTTATCAGTCCCTTCATTGAAAGACTTCCCATAATTCGCAAAATTAATCGTCTCTGCATTAGATTTCTTTCCATAAGACTCAAAGGAGTCATCCCCAACGTTGGCCTGATCCCTGTAACTCGCAAAGCTCTCAGTACCTGAGTTTCCTCCAGCACCATAGTTCCTGAAAACATTTTCAGGAACATTCCCATTAGTCCCATACATCTTGAACGTGTCACTAGCTCCATTAGCAGTCTCACCATAATTAGAAAAACCAGACCCCATTACGTTAGAGTTTTCTCCATATCTACTAAAATCGCCAGGGACACCGTTGCCATTCTTCCCATAACTAGCAAACGTCTCACTGCCGGAGTTAGCATCGCCCGTATAAGAGGAGAACGATTGCGACCTTCTGTTGCCGTCATCCGCATAGGTAGTGAACCGGAGATTTGGGACGTTCACTCCCTCATTGTACCCCTTGAATTCACCAACCCCACCTGTGGCTCCAGTGCCATAAGTGTTGAAGCTCTGGTCTACAACATTGGAATCCGGGGCATAATTGGCAAATTTATCATTGTGCTCGGCGGCGTTGCGGCTGTATCGACGGAAAGAGTCAAGTGGGGTGTTTTCGCCGTCGGAATAGTTCTTGAATGAGTCGAGTCCTCCGGCACGGTCATTGCCGTAGCTGGAGAAGTTTTGGTTTTGGTACACTGCAAAGTTCGCGTCTTTATCGTGTTTTTCTAAACTCGGTGACAAATCGGGAAAGCAGAAAAGTTTAGCGGCGGAGCAAAAGGCCGGGAGCTGAGTGGAGAGGGCATTTTGGGAGACGAGTTTGGAGAAAGTGGCAGTGTCCACCGCACTCATCCGCGAGACTTTCGAGAGGAGGAATTGAGATTTGGGTAAGCTGTTGCGGATCTCCTTGCTCCAGTAGCGGAGCAGAGAAGCTTTTGGTGTGAATGGGTTCTCCGCCGGTGATTGTGGTTCGTCGGAGCTGACATAACCCACCTGCATTGTCATGTAACAAATACAAATAAACAATAAAGATTAGAACTTGATGTGCAAACCATACAAAAAGATAAGAGAAGTGTTGCGGGGGACTAAAAGCAGAGTACACGGGCTTACATTTAGCAAAAACAGAGTACAGAGGAAGGTGAAGCAGAGAGGAGCAATAGAGTGCAAATGAATTTGCATATTTTTTTTCTCAAGGAGTGAGAATGTCTGTGGGCTTGTTCGTAGCGTTGTGAATTGAACTATATAAAAAGGAACAGAGGGAGAGAGAGAGATAGAGAGCTGTGACTTTTTGGGAGAGGCTTAGATTTGAATGCTTGGGTATGTATGCGGTTAACTAGCTTTAACGCGGAGGCTGGTCGGTTCTTAGATTACCTGTCAAGGAAGTAAAAGGAAAGCCAAAGTGAACAGAAGATGTTAACTTTGTAGGTGTGCAGGGAGAGTAAAAATCAAACTTCTGAAGAAGAAGAAAGAAAATAAAGAAAGTGATATGCTTAAATAATCTGGGAGGAATAAAAACAGACAGATGGGGATCTTCAGAGAGGCGAAAAAGATTGATAACTGAATGGCTACACGTTTCAACCAAGTCCTTTTTAAGTGTTTGTATTAGGAACTCAAAAAATGCGTCCCTATTTAATCCAATTACTTTTGTTTTTCAAAGTATTTTATTTTGTATATTTATCTATTGTTAGTAAATAGATTCGTTTAATTTATATTCATTATACTTATTTCTACTACTTATATTTTATATTATTGATTTTTAACTTAATTATTTTGCACATGAGTAAGTTCTCATTCTTAGTTAATTGAGAATGAAACACATATTAGATTTAATTATATAACTCCCATTAAACTTTTTTATAACTTAAAAGATTCCTTTAATCTTAAATTTTGCATATAATTGTTTTTTTTTGGGCACAATAAGTAGAATCATCGAGTGATTTTGTAAATATTAGTTTTTATTAATCTAATGAGAATTACTTAACTAGTTATAGATAAATTTATAAATACAAACTTTGGTCAAAATAATAGTCCCAAGTCAAATTATTTAAAATAAAATTTCAACATTATAATTTTAAAAAAACACTAAATATCTTAACAAAATTTTGTGCGAGTATGTTATTAGATTCTTAAAATTAGTTCCCAAAAAAATGTCAAATTGAAGTAGTATTAATTCAATAACTTTTTGAGATTTTACTTTTCACTTTAAATCAAGTCATAATTGGAAACTATTATTTGCCCATCCTTTACTTTACACATGAATGTAAGTTTTTAGTTTGATTACATCATCACTTTTCTTTTATTGATATTATTTTTGTATAGACAATCAAAAAGAAGTATGCTAAAACAAAATGATGTTGGACAAAAGCATTAAAGATGGGTTGAGATATTAATTGAAGAACAAATTAGAGTATTAATTGATATTAGGAACTACTGAAATCTTTCATCTGCTAGAGTTTATTGATGTCGGCTACATGTTGAACTCAAACTTGTTCTTTTGATGATGGACAGGTGCCAACTTATGCACCCTTTTTATTTGTGATCTGCTTTTATGAGCCTGTTTTTCTAAACAAGTCACAAGTCAGTTTTGACAATTACCGATTCGACTAAATTACTTACAAGATGAAATTAAGTTAAGAAGATTCAAAATCAAATAAAGAGTTGCAACTTAGTCGTTAGAGTCTTTGACAATATGACCAATCCACCCCAGTAAGAATAGAACACGCTATAGTGAGTGGGGTTAGCAGAATTTGCCATTACATAGTATGATAATGAAAGTGCAAATCAGTCCGTTAGTAATAAGTATATTTGTCAACATAGAGAGTTGATTGATAGATAAATTTGGATGGTGGGTCTAATATATAGGCTAGAAATCATAATAAACATAGATTTAGGTCGTTTGGTCACTCATGGCCTTCTTCTAGAACTTAAAAGAGAAATGGAAAAGGAAAAGTATTAGGATGTAAGATCTTTTCCTGATCCTCATCTTTGCCAACAAATGACTGATAACAATTACACCCACTATTCATCTTTTTGTGCCTAATAAACTTTAGTAAGTAAGAAGGTTTAAGTCCCTGCTACTTCTATTAGAATGACCGTAACATCTACTTCCATCCATTACAAAGTGAGAAAGCTCTTGAGACTGGCATATGTTATTTAATTAGTACTCAATCATTTAGGTTTATTTCGAGATTTTGCCTCCCCTGGAAGCTTGTGTAAAATGTTTTTTTTTTTCCAAGATCAACGCAGTAGATCGATGACCACCCCCTTTATAAGATTAAAAAAGTTATTAGTTCGAATCTTTATATTAAGGAACAAAGCACTACTGGTTAGTGTGCCGTTATCATCTTGAATTCTTTTGTATTTGGAAACTTGTACTTGGTATTTACTAATTCAGAAGGGAAGTGACGTTTGAAAACAATACAAGATCTATATCATCGCACTAGAAAAAGAAATAAATAGTTTATGCAATAATGCATTAACATGTTTGAGCACTGGTTACATTATAATTTTAGTCCAAATGAAGAAACTTCATATCAATGAACTCTTCCGTGATGCTCCACACAACCACCCATTTGCATAAACAGATCAACTAAAAGTTTCAGAACATAAAACAAAGGGACCTCTTTCACTTTGGCATGGTTAGTGTGAGTTGAAAAAAGGGGACTAAATATAGAAATGAAATTGAGTCACGTATACAAAAGAAAAAGGAAAATATAATGGTGTACGTGAGAGAACCCTTTCGAGGACACAAAATCATATTTATTAGGATAATGTTTGTACTATGAAGAAAAACGGACAGTCATGCTTTAAGACATGAAGCTTCTGATGTTTGCTTTGTTCATGGAGAAGCGCCTAATGCCCACTTGACCACCAAAATAATTATATCTTTTTTACTTTAAGGTCAATGATTATAAATTTATCAAATTATTTGAAAGTGCACTACAATCTATGCATTATTTTTTTCCCAGAACAATAATCTAGTCATGATAAAACATCTCTTTTCTTTTTTTAAATTTACCATCACATGTTTTCGTTTATGTAGCATTTCTAAAATGTCTATGGAATAATGCAATCACACAGAGACCATTTCCTCATGGCAATGCCCAAATATTTGTGTACGTCCAAAGTGAGGTGCGCACTGATTGCCGCATCGGTCTCAGCCTTCAAGTTAGTCCATTCGCGTGAAATGCAGGTTTTTTGAAGCACATTTTGCGTATTATTCTGAACTTTCCCACGCTCTGGACTACTTCTTTCTCTTTCGTAAGAATGTGTTTCCAGGACCTGTCAAAGCTATATAGTAGTTGTAATACTTGTATGGATCGATTGATTTTTGCATACCTGTATCTATGATTGTTTTATGTTTTCGTAAGATGTTGATTTCCTCTCTTCTTCTTCCTTTAATGTGTTTCTTCAATAGTTCAGAAAATGATTTAGAACACCTTTCAATAAGTTTCTAAAACTTATATAGCACCACCAATTGACATATCGTTTGATAATTGGAAGAAAGAAGAAAAGGGTCGTTGACCCATATGAGATCTAGTAGTTAATATCCAATAATCATTATCTTAGGTGCGTTTTATTGGACTCAAATCTATAAATCACATGGGTCATTAAATATTCTAACAATCTCCCACTTGGCCCATGTTACGACTTGGGGATTTAACAATAAAACTTTAAGTGCACACAATACATTGAATCAATCAAGTCATCCTTAAGTGAATTAAGATGATGGGATCATAGCGGTCACAAGTTATATAACATAATTCCTTCCATGTATCACAGAATCAACTCAACTTATAAAACTTTAAGTGGGTAATTCTACAATTGTTATTGTACAAACAATAATTATGGTATACAACATAATATGGATAACCAGTAAGTGAGCAAAAACATATGACTGTAATTGAATTCATAAGTATCATAATAATTCGAGCAAGACAATGATATGTATATATACATGTCTCATTACTATGCTAACAAGGACTTATCAATAAGGCCTATCCTTCAACATGACCAACAAATGTTTTGGGCGGTAAGTCTTTCGTTAACAGATCCGCTATCATGAGATCGGTACCAATATGCTCAATTGACACTTTATGTTTATACACTTCTTCTTTCATAGTCAAAGACTTCAAATGTAGCATCCCACTCTCGCAAGACCCGAACCCGACATCGATGGTGATATCCGAGTCCGTGCCTGCGAAAGTGACATGCTAAAACACTCAATTGATCAATCACAAGCCAATATAATAAATTTTTTTTTCAAAACCAATATGCCTATGCCGAAATCCATTTCCAATGTGGCCCGAATAAAATTTCAAAGTCGATAGAAA
>JANZLX010000003.1:10535443-10548323 GCA_025531955.1 Erythroxylum orinocense | reverse complement strand
TAATAATATTTAATATTATTATATAATATAATATAAACGGGTAAACGGGTACCCGATGAGGGTCAAACCCTCAACGGGTACGGGTATGGGAGTGGGAGCGGAATCCCCGACAGGAATAAAGGCCGAGATGGGAGGTAGGGGCGGGTTCATGGGGCGGGTACGGGGGAAGGTATACCTGCCTCATACCCGCCCCGTTGTCATCCCTAGTAAGAATGGTACCGAGATAGCTAGGATCTGTGAAAGTTTAAGGATGAGAATGGTTTGATGTGACTATTGATCATACGGTATATGCGTCGTTCAGAAAAGTGGGGCAGATTGTAGGGGACGTTGTGAGAGTGGCCAGCGGGACTTTGGGAGAATAAAAGTCAACAAAGGTGACGGTGTGATCGAAGGGGACGCGTGAATGGTGATGGCAAAGGGCGAGGAGAGGCCAATGTGAAGTGACCTTATCCCCATTTAAGTATATTCTTATCCAGAGTAGGTATCGCACGGCTCAAAGATTTGACTCCGAGGACATGCTGCGTGATAAGTTTTTGAACGCGTGGCTTCAGTGAGTCCTTAAAAACATCGTTGTTTCCAATAATATGTTTTAAAAAATAATATTATTCTTTTTAAGTTGTTTTTTTAGATTAATTTCGAATTTGTATTTTAGATTTGCCAATTCAAAATTTGATGATCAATCTTAACTTAATCCAAAATTGAAGTTTGATTAAATTAAATTAACTTAATTTATTAATTTTGAGTTAAATTAAGTTAGATCAAGTCCAAGTAAAAAAAATGGTTCGATAAATAGAACACATAACTGACTACTAATTAACTAACGCTGAAGCAAAATGAGATATTCCTTGATGATTAAACTCAGTTACGACCTGCCCTGAGTAGAATGACCCCAGCAAACTACGGTCAACTTAAGTGTGTGTCCATAGATCAGAAAGCACGCAGGAAAATTTGCAGGCCTCAGAATGAACAACTCATAAAATAATTATACTTTAATGAGAAGAACCAATCTTGTTTTCCTAACTCATTTCTGAATAGGTGAAGCTTGAAGGTCAAGATGATATGTCAGGGTTGTGTCCCACTCGGATCGTGCACGTTTTGTAATTTATTACCTGTTCTTAATCATGTGGAATGAGGTATAATGGAAAAGCTTGAATATGCAAATAGCAATTTCATATGGGTGAGCACAACTTGCTGGAAAATGACGGGAGACAGATTATTATTCGTTTTTTTAAAGTCTAAATGCATTAGGGTCAAAGCATTGCTGCAGTGTACTAGAGATGCAACTGCTATACTGTCCGATAAACCGAAGCAATATATATGAAAAATAAAAAAAAATAAAGAACGCGAGAATTTATAAGAGAAATTCTGACCAAAACTCCTACAACTTTACACAACTCTTAACAAGGCATTTATAAAGTTGCATGTTAGAAGTCTAATTAAAGTAAAATTGTATTATGCAGGATCCTAAAGTCATTGATATTCTATTTCACATGAACTTAAGGTCACACTCCAAAGGCTTCAAGCTATGTGAGTCCTCTGAAGTATAAATTTTTTTAAGGTATGTGAGCATTTATCATGTTCAATTTATATATAAACTTATGTGGAGTAATAACTTTATCAAATGTCAGTTACATCCTCCGAAGTATAAATTTTTTAAAAAAAAATTGACAGATCTAGAGCCTCCATCCATCTATTTTCACCGGACTTTTTCTAGTACCCTATTCATCTCTATCACTGATGGTTAGAGCATACTTAACCAAGTCTCACTATTCATATCTCCTTGGCTTCCTGATGGTCCTTTTCGCTCTGTGCTTGGCTAAATTGTACTGATGCTTTCTTTTTGACATTGTATTATCTCATGAACTAGAATTTGTAGCCCCTTAGCATCTATTCCAAACTATTCTAGTACCACCTTTAAAACAGTACTGCTCATTATTAAACTTGATACGACCTTTTCATAAACATATATCACTCCCCAAATAAATCTTTGAAGGTTATCCTAGACTTTCTACTTAGGGCATGAAACTTACAAAAATCTACCTTTTCGTGTTAGTCATCCTTCAATAAGCTCCTCTTATGAAATTTCATCATCCATTGTTCACCAAAGATGACTCATCCGCATATGTCATATTTTAGTACTTTCTTTCTTCTTTGAAGATTAAGATAAATCTACCAATCTTATTATTGTCTTTCCAATTAAGGCATAGATGTTATGTCTTTTGAAACTTACTTTTATGCTATGTCTTTTGAAACTTGCTTTTAAGTGATCTCTTTTGAAACTTACTTTTAAGTTATTTCGATAACAAAATAGCACTAGTTTCATCAATTACTTCTCTTACAACCTTGTCTCTTAGGCTCAATAGCATTATCCTGTGTGTCCCTAACAAAATCTCTTCCTTATCTGACAACCCAAAATTCTTCAATAATTTTTCTTATTCTTCTATCGTTGCTTCACATCCTTGCCGAACAAAAACCACTCTCATCTTCAACTTTCCTAAATTGTCATTCAATTAATTGAACTTATGCAGAGACATCTTGACAACAAACCTTAACTATGATACCAATCAGGCAAAGAAACATATTCTTCTATTACTATGAGAAAGATGATACAAGAAGAAGTGTGACTAAAATTCCCACAACGTTACCCAACTCTTAACAAAATATTTATAGAATTATATATATGTAAAAAGTCTAATTAAAGTGAAACTTTATTACCACATAATCCTTAAGTCATTGATATTCTATTTCACTAAAACTTAAGGTCATTGAGCCTTTATTTTATCGTAATCCTAAAGTCATTAAAACTCTATTTCATCATAATCTTAAGGTAACTGAAATTTTGTTTCCCTATAATTCAAAACATATCTCACAATTTTTTGCCTTAATTGAAATTCTATTTCACTATAATTAAAGGCATATCTTACAATTCCCTACCTTGACTTGAAATTTCCAACGCTTCAACCAACAATTATTCCTTACCACATAAGTCCCCAAAAGCTTCAAGCTATACAAATAAACTTCTCAACAAAGTAACAACTTGATTTACCAATTATCATTTGCTTCCTCTTAAATATGAATTTTTTAAACATATAGTAAGGAAATATTACTCAGAATCAAAGACTGTTAGAATAACAGATTGCTATCTCTAAGATATATTATTGAATCTTGATGCTTTTGTTTATAAAAGCTGAACTATTAGTCCAACAGAATACAAGAGACGTTACCGATAATTTCCTTGCACAACAGAACAACATGCACTTTCCAAATTTGCCAGCCATGGTTGTGTTTAGACCCTTCTATTTCCTGTCACACCTGCCGCATGAAGAGTCAGCCACTGCCAATGGTGACATATGCAGAAAGGAGTAGAATAGTTTGCTATAATGGAAGAGAGTAAGCCATTTAAAATTGGAGGGTCTTAAATGACAATTCAACCGAGCTCAAGTATTCCCTGGCATTAAACAAAATTCTAAGAACATGGCTCTTACAAGTGCTCGGGGGGCCAGAGCTCGACGTGCAAGACTAAAGCAGGCGATGATTGTCAACTTCATAATTGGAAAGCTAAGTGAGAGCCTAATGACCCTGAAGAAGTTGGGGCCAATTACATGGCTTTTGGAGTGCAAATATGGACACAGAGGCAAGTTGGAAACAATGGGTTATCATTATGTAGCTTTCCTATGAACAGGAACAGATAAGGTTGAAGGTGAGCCAGAAAAGTGGACTCACGGCAAGCAGACAAATTTTTTAAAGAAATTTTGGAGCTTAACCAGAGAGCATAGCTCCAACCAAGATACACGAAGTTAAAGGTGAGGTGCTAATTGAATCTATTCTGTTGTAGATGAGAATCCCATGTTGGACTTTCTTAATCTTGACAAGTCTCTCATCCAGCAAATTCCCTTTGCTTCTCAATTTTCTCACCAATATTCTGACCTGATGGAAACAATTCAAACAGCATCATGTTTTAACCTTCAGAATTAGAACTTCTTTACTAATTGTAATCCTACTAGTTTTTTTTATATAAATAATTACGTCTAGTTATTTATTCAATTCCATACATTTCAAAACTGTTTGTAAATATAGTTACAAATTTTACAGTTTTAATCACATCTAAAACTGAGGAGCTAGGTCAACTTTCATGTGTTTATAAATTATTAAATCTTATATAATATTTACTAACAAATTATTAAAAAAATTATTTATTTTATAATAATATTTAAAAATTAACTTTGTTTTTATAAATTAATATTTATTCTAAATGTAGTTTAATTATTAAGTCATATTTTATTTCAAATTTATATATGTTGAAGATATTTTAAATTTATTTATATTTATGAATAATTATTTAATTTAATTATAAAAATAAATAAAATTAGTAAGTAAAATTAAATTATTCATAATTTTATTAATAATTAGTTTAGTTAATTAAATATAATATAAAATTAAATTATTCCTAGTTTTTATTAAAAATTAATATATTAAATAATTAAGTAATATATATTTAGTTGATATTAAATTAGATTATGAAATAAAACATAAACAGAAAACAAAAACTATCTTTTATGATTTTCATAATTTTTAAAACAGGAAAAAATCAAAACCAAAAACTCAAATATAGGAGTGACAATGAGTTAGTCCAAGCCTGAGCCCAAACTCAAATTCGAACTCGAACCTGACCATGCCAAGGGCACCTCGAGCCCAACTTAACCTAGTCAATTTTTCTTTCATTTTAAAATGCCAAAGCGGCGTAGTTTTGCATATAAAGGTCAACCTCGAGTTGGGGCCAAGCCTAGAAACTCGAGGCTTATTTTTTAGAAAAATTGGGCTCAAGGCCCGAGCTAGTCTATTAACTTTGGTCAGGTTATGTCTAGGTTCAATTGTCATTTCTACTTAAACGAACAAGTTTTTTTTAAATTAATTTGAAAATAAAAATAAAAATCTAAAAATAAAAATGAATCAAACAAATTTAATGTAGCTCTCAAGTCTCAACCCAAAATCAAAAGGTCAAATCATTATGCCAACGTCGATGAGTTATGTGCATTAAAGTAGACAGTGCTTGTTCCTGAAGTGTCAAATGTCGAAGTGTTAAAAAGCACATCCACAATTAATACTTTTTAATTATAGGATGTAAATCCAATATATGAAATCCTTGGTTTGAACCAGGCTCACTCGATTTTGAAGCACCTCATATTTCTCTCTGAGTTGATAAATCCTATTTCATGGATTTTAAAGGTGATGTTTATCAAGAAAATTATAGTGAAGTAAAATTTGAATTAGACTTGTTGGTTCAACTAAATTACTTGAGAACTGATTAGCTAGCTAATTCGATTATTAGTAACAACTTCTAAAACTCAAAATAGGTCAATTAAAATGCAAATTACCTAAAATTTTAAAGTAATAATAAAAATCGTAAAAAAATTATTCTTAATTTCTTTCTTCAATTAAACTTCGACAATTTCTTTAATCTTATTTCAAATGATTTTTCTCTAATATTTTCAATTTTTTTAAACAACTTTTACTTTTAAAGGTTTCCTTCTTTAATCAAATTTCTACAATCTAATCAATTCTTTTCAATCTTTGATTTCTTATTTAATTAGTTTTATTCAATAATTTCAATTTAGTGGATTTGTTCTTTTTATAATCGTTTTATTACTTATTGATTCCATAAATTTGCCTTTAGCAACTTTTGAATAATTATAAGAAGGGTTTTGCACTTTTAGCAACTAAAACTTCTTCATTGATATGTATACGATTGCTGACTAAAGAAAGCAGGAATTTTTTTTATAGGTTTAGAGCACGAGGAGTTGCAAGTGTTTCAATTGAAGTTTTAGACATTTCTTAGAGGTTATTGACCTTGCCTTTTAACTTACTCATCTTGTTGTTTTTCCAACAGTTGTTATATCGTATATCTAGTTTTGCTTTCTCTTTTTTTTTTGGATTCGAGAAAATTTTGTAGGTGGGCTAAGCGGGCACACCTCTCCGAGGGCCCAACTGGGGCACCACCCCACAGGCGGGCCAAGCGGGCGAACCTCATCATCGAGGGCCCAATTAGTTCTCCACCTACAGGTAAAACCCCGACTAGTCCAGGCTCTTACAAGAAGGGCTAACATGGAATCGAATCTGGGACCTAATCGAAGTCAAGCCCCGCTCTCAACCATCGAGCCACACCCCTTGAGGGCTGAATTCGACAAGACACAGGGGAGTCTTTACATGAGTATTAGGAGCATTTCAAGAAGCTTTTTAATAGCTGTCTAAACCATAAGATAAGTAACTAGTTATTGATTCAATATTTATAGGAAGGGTTGCTTTTTTTAGATAGGAATATAATAGACGCTACGAGTGGTGGAGCGTTGGTGAACAGGATACTAGATGATGCTAGGAACTTGATAGCAATAATAGCAGTGAACTCCCAGTATTTGGGTAACCGTAGTAATGCTTCCTCCTCGACAAAGCAGGTAAAGAAGGCCTCCATCTCCAAGTTAGAGTAGCAAGTTGCAAATTTGACTTCCTTAGTGCAGTAAGCAGTGATAGGAAAGGGGCCTACCAAGGTATGTGGTATTTGTACATTAGCTAACCATCCTACAGATGCATGCCTTTCCTTACAGGATGAACAACACGTCAATGTAGTTGGGGGGTTTCAAGGACAACAGAGGAGATATGACCTTTTTTCTCCCACTTACAATCCGAAATGGAAAGATCATCCTAACTTCAGGTATGGGACTCACAGTAAGAAAGCAGTTCTAATGAATGCCAACCCAATTATTATTAACAATAAAAAGGATTCCATGCACCAGTAGGTTTCCATCAGAGTCAACCACAGTTTCAGCCAAGGCCATTGCCTCCACAACACCACAATAACAATAAGCTAGAGGTATGTCCTTAAAGGAAATTGTTAAGAACTTAGCATCTAACACTTTTCAATTTCAGCAGGAAACGAGGAGTGGTTTGAAGAATTTGGAAAATCAGGTTAGTCAATTAGCTGATGTTGTGGGGAAGCTGCAGGCCTAAAGTTCCATAAGGTTACCTAGTCAACTTGAAAGGAACCCAAGAGAAGACACTTGCGCCATTACCTTGAGAAGTAGTAATGAGGTACAAGGACTAAGGAAGGGGAAGGAGAAAGAAGAAGAGGAAGAAACTAAGCTAACAAAGAAGAAGGAAGATCACCATCCTTAGGTAAATACTTCACACCCTGTTGTTAATGATTCACCTCCTATTCCATTTCTAAGCAGGTTAGCAAAGAATAAGAAACAGGAGACGGAAAAGGAAATATTGGAGGTCTTTTGCAAGGTGGAAGTTAATATCCCTCTTTTGGAAGTAATTAAGCAAGTTCTTGAAGTGAATCACACGTTAATACGATACTCAATAATGATAGATAGATGCACAAGAAGGGGAGTTGAATTGTGGTAAACTTTTCTTTAAACCCCTTTTGAAATATTCTTTCGCTTAAAACAAAACTTGTTCGTTTCAAAAGAACTACTCTAAATCACGTATGTAAAAGTTTTTCTGAAACTTGCGTAAAACAGTAATATAAAAAATCACAATTAAGAGAGAGAGAGAGTTGAGAGATTTCGACACAGTAATTTTTATACTGGTTCACCCCAAACCGTGGGCTACGTCCAGTCCTCAGATGACTTTATGAGATTTCACTATCTCTCAAAACTTTACAAGTATTCTTTTTCTCTGAGCCTCTTCAGGTCTCTTTACAATCAGTATTCTTTTACACTTAGCCTCTTCAGGCTATCTGTATCACTTTCAAACTAAAAAGTGTTTCGAGCTTGCTACAGAAAATATTGCTCTAGCTTTTCGCACAGTATTTCTCAAGTATTGATAAGCTTTTGATTTCACTCTGACAAAAGGTCTCTAAGCTCTTTGACACGACTAATATTTATAGCCTTCTTCTTCAACTGCTTCTTGATTATTTAAAGAAACGGTTATTCAGTTGAGTTCTATAACTGACTCAGACTGATGCTTCCTTCTGCTTTCTTTCGTCTGTTTTTCTACTTTCAGCTTCCGTATGTTTTTCGCTTTCGTCTGTTTCCGCTTTCGTCTGTCTTTTTACTTGGCTTTTGTCTGCTTTTCAAATAGCTTCCGTCTGTTTTCCTTCGTCTGCTTTTTTACTTGGCTTGTGTCTGCTTTTTAAATAACTTTCGTCTGTTTTTCATTTTTCTTCTACTTTTGATAGCTTCCGTCTGCTTTTTATCTTGCGTCTGCTTTTTCGCTCGTTTGCTTTTTATTCGTATGCTTTTTGGTTATCATCAAAATTATTAATCGTAAAGTTATTTTGACTTAACAACTCCTCATTTTGTGAAGGAATCAAAGTAAGAGTGTTTTTGATTGGATTTTTGAAAGTTTCTTGGTTCATATAGCTTAAGAACTATATGGGTTTAAGTTTTCTAAAATCAATTTGGTGATTGTGTTATGGGTTGTCCAATTTGAATTCCTTTTGATTTGGGAATGTTGCCTTTGATGAAGGAAAGTAAGAGAGGCAAAAAGGAGCAAGAGATGAGGCTTTTGAGCAAGGTTTGTAAGCAAGGAAATAAGGTGGGTTTCATGTTTATAATTTGAGTAATGAACCATAAATGCTTTCTTTTGAATTAAGAGAATGAAATGATTTCAATGGCTTCTTAAATGTTGCTTTTATTGTTTTTGTTTGATTTGAGAAATTGTTACATGTTTAGTGTATGAAATTTGAAAATGAATTGTGAATTGCTACATGAAAGTGTTTTTCAAAAAATTGCATGTTCATGAACAACAAGTTTCCAAAATTTTTCCATTTAGGCAATCTGTTTTCAAGTCATAAATTTCATGTTATGTGGGTTTGTGGTAGTCCCTCAAGAATCGCATGTGGACGTTGATCCAAGAATAGGCTTCTCCCACCTGCTTACTAGTGGCACATAGCTCTTTTGAGGACTCCCTCAAGTTTATGGCTACACAGGACCATTATATGAGAATATGTAGTGCGTCATGAATATGGACCTACCCAAACCATTTCTGATGTGCTTATGTGCTTATGAATTGTGAATAAGTTGAAAAATGCATAAATTGTGTTGTTGTGATGTTGATTTCATGACATGAATTTTGAGAAACATGTTTTATGATTTAATAAGAATTTTTCTATGAGATTGAACTTTTTGAACGATTTTGCTTTTTATTTATTATAAGCATGTTACCCATGAGCTTTTAAAGCTCACCCCCACTCTCTTTCCCCCAATTCAGGTGATGAACAAGAGATCAAGTGAAAGTGAATCAAGGCATAAATTCGAATTTGCATGTTTTGTGTTGTTTTGGAGAAATTTATGTAAAACAAAGTTGTAATTACATTTTGAGCAATTACTAGTCAAGTGTCTTGTGTAATTTGGGGATTTTGGAATGCTAATGTATTGTGGTTTGAAATGCCATTAAAGTTTGTAAAACTCTTATTTTATGATGTTAATGAAAAATGGACTTGTGTATGGACAAGAAATGTAAATTTGTATATGGATGACTGTGATGAATGTTGAATGATGTTGTAATAGAGGAAGTGAAGTTGGGATAAATTTCAAGTTTTCATGAGGGTAAAATGTGTATGCTGATTTCCAAGGGAAAACTGTATCGATCTTGGTAGAATTAGCCAAAGTTTCCTTTATAAAAGTTGTAGTTCATCTTTATAGCTTGCCAACGCTATAAAGTAGGCGATTTTTGGATATCGGAATGGAAAAATATGCTCATTACAAGTTGTGATGTTGCATAAGGTGTGTGTATGTGACAACTATGATAAATGATAGGAAATTGTGGTTTTGATGGATCAAATGGATTGAGATTTGAGAGTTTTATGAGATACTTTTGGTGTTTGAGTGGTTATGAAGTCATTTGGCATTAGAAGAGTTGAACTTGGGAAGATTATGATTGAAAATGAAGTTAGATTGAATGTAGGAAGCATTGAAGGGGCTTTGAAGGGTTTGGGGAGCCCTTATGTCCGTTAGGCAGACGTAATGTCCATTAAATGGACCTTTTCGGGTGTAAAAACACCCCCAGCCTCACCAATGTTCATTTAACGAACATGGGTGTCCGTTAAACGGACTTTCTCGGGCCATTTTGGCTCCTAAACTCGATACATGTTTGTTAAACAAACATTCATGGGATAGCTTCATGAAATCGCAATTTTTGACCCTCTTAGTGGTAGACTCACGCTTTGTGGTCTTCATGAAAGTTTTAAGTCTTGAAGTCTTCTTCCCAATGGTTAAAAAAAAAACTCAATCTGACATCCGTGGTTAAAGTTATAGCAATTGCATCAATACATGTTACGACATGATTAAGGGTATAAACATGTTCGATTCTTTCGGATATAACTTCCTCATCTGACCTTTAAATGAAGTGATTCTTGAAGCAATGGATTCCTAAGACATGTGTCTCTCATGAAAATTTGTTTCTTTTGTTTTTGATTCGAAAAAGTTTGATGGAAAGAAAAAGTGGGATCGGTTGGGAAAGCATGATTAGGGTATGAACACAATTTGGATTTTTAAGCATATCTTGAGCTATAGAGCTCTGATTGAGATGATTGTTTCTTCAAAGCAAACTAGAGGCTTAGAGCTATGATTTCTTTGAAGAAGTAAAATTGAAATTCTGGTTTGAAGATTTCCAAATTCTTTTCAAAAATAGAAGAAATGAGTTTGAGCATGGTGACTGATTTGTATGGGCACACCATTAAAAAAATTGTGAGTAAATTTTTGGGATGTTCTGAGAATGAAGATAAACCGATGATGGTTAAATAGATTACAAAAAACCACGCTCAGTATTATAGTATTCTGAAGAGTTAGATTCCAGAATCAAATGGGATCCAGATGTGGTATGTTTTCACAAGCGTTGGACTTCAAAAGCAAGTGGGGTCCAACATTAAGGATGGTTAAGGAAATTGCATTGGATTAAGCTCACGTTTCATGATCCGAAGTAAGGCTTCGAAAGTGGTGTCCAACAGTTTTTCTCTGAAAAGAACACCCAACACCAAAATCCTCTTCTATATTCTTCATTTACAAATATTGAATCATTGTGTGTGATTTAGTTATCCTTACTGCTGGGAACAATATCTGAACCAAGTAAGTAGTTCTGATGGTATTTTTACGGTGATGAATAATTTAGATGATGGATTTGAGAATTAGGAATTGTTTAAAACTGTATTGAATGGATTTTGGATTGAGATATATGAAAATTTATGTAAGTTGATAAAGAAATATGTGTCTTTATTATGATTTAAAAGATTAGATATATGGTTGATGTACTGTTCATGCAAGAAAATAAATGAAGTATTAATATAGATGAATTTGAATGAGTTTAAAATTAGGGGAAAAGCTTAAGTGATGCAGTGTAATGGGAAAAAGTGTTCAAATGCAAAGTTTTTAATGGAATGAAGTTGTTGCTGAAAATGAGTAATATAGAAAAATGAAAGTGCACGAATTTGTGTTTATTCAAATATTCTTTGGTTTGGGTGTTAGTATATAGTCTTACATTTTGATCTGTTTTGGATGATTTTGAATTGTTATATGAGTTAAATGAAGTGAAAGTGATAATAAAAGTGAAAAGATGTGCACCTGATGATAGTATAAGAACTGGAAAATTTACAATTGAAAATCGCAATCACGTGTTAGTTTATTCCTAACGTCCCTTGATATTTTTATTGTAACTTCTTCACCTGACGTCTAATTGACTTGATTCTTCAACCAATAGATTCATAAGGCATTGATCTATATCTCCACAAAAAATCATAGGTTTTTGAAATGGATTGGTTGATGAATTTAAGGTAAAAGTTTGAGGAAAAATTAGGAAACTTTATTATGGAGTTTGGGATGTTGCACGGTCGTGGTTGAGGTCTCACAGCCGGGAGTTTTTGATATACATGGGTGTGAGTGAAGGTCTCACACCCGTGACTGAATTAATTTGGTGTTCACAGTCATGCATGGGTGTTGCACAGCCGTGACACAACTGTAGCAGGGTTTAATAAATCCAAAAGCTTTTGTACATTGAACATCTGTCATTCTTTTGCCTATAACTTCTGATATGGTTATCCAAATTGGATGATTTTTATTTTACAGTAAATTATAGACATAGAGATACAAATTGTTGGGACCCGATCTCGGAACCGGTCCCCAACCAGATAAGAACGGAAAATAGAAATGAAAACAAAGTGGCGGAACAAATCAAACGGATTTCAAAACCAAACGAAAGCGACATACAAAGTGAAAGTATCGAATCACAACGAATTGGATCGGAACGAAATCAGAAACTCAAACGAAGCGAACGAAAGCAAAAAAAGTGAAATTGAATCAAATACAAAGTCAAATCAAATTGGCTCAGAAACAAACCAAATAAACGATGCAATCGAACTGAAAAACAAATTCCGACATCTGATAACATACACTTATAGAAAAACTATCTCGTTGGAAACCTATAAGACCAAAACCAAAACCGAAATCGGTATAAATTTTTTTCCTTTTTTATTCATTTTATTCATCTCTCAGACAAATCAAGACAATTTCCCTTTTTGGAAATTCATCCATAAACAAACACTCAATTTATTCAATTTTTCTTAATCATGCAATATCTCAATCTCATCCCTAAAACAAAACATCTATCTTATTCTTATTTTTTTTCTTTTTCTTTTGCCAATAAACACTTATCCATATACTACCATACAAAAATCGGACAGCATAACGGCTGTATTTTTAAAAACCTAAAAACTTGCAAATGGTTTAAACACACTTCTATAATTCCCAAAATCAAATCAAAACTCAGAATCATTGGACCTCCCGTCTGAAATCCATATCACAACCAATCCTATTATCCATATCCACTTTCACATTCATTCACATTTCAAGTCACATTCATATCTCAAATTAATATACAAATTCATAAA
>JANZLX010000003.1:10498978-10515080 GCA_025531955.1 Erythroxylum orinocense | reverse complement strand
AATACACCTTGACATAAAATAAGATTAATTCTCATTAAGTATAACTTCAAACCTCAAGAATAAAGAAAATTAACACATAAAAAGATAAAAAATAACGACACTAACACTGAGAATCAGCTTCATGATTAAGCTCCCATCCAACAACGTCCGAATCAACACTTAAAAAGAAGCACCAGAACAAAGTCCATGCCATAGTACCTAACTGACTACACATGCATGGCTACTTAAAGAACAAGTCCTTTTCAACTTTCTAATGTTTTTTCTTATTCTAAACTAACTCCTAAGCATTATGCATTTGCAGCTGTAGTGGATCAAGAACATGAGCCATAAACTTATGAACAAGCAGTTAAGAATGAATATTGGCGCAAAGCAATGCAAACAGAAATAGAGGCTCTACAGTAAAATAACACCTGGGAGTTAATTGATTTGCCAACAAGAAAGAAAGCAATCGGATGTAAATGGGTCTTCAAAATAAAAAGAAAAGCAGATGGATTAATGGAAAGATACAAGGCTAGGCTAGTTGCTAAAGGCTACATACAACAAGGGGGCATAGATGTTTTGGATACTTTCAGTCCAGTGGCCAAAATGACAACAATACGACTTCTCTTTGCATTAACAACAATCAAAGGTTG
This sequence comes from Erythroxylum orinocense, assembly GCA_025531955.1. Lineage (NCBI taxonomy): Eukaryota > Viridiplantae > Streptophyta > Magnoliopsida > Malpighiales > Erythroxylaceae > Erythroxylum > Erythroxylum orinocense. The sequence continues at coordinate 10,514,448 of JANZLX010000003.1, read as the reverse complement.
GCATTTACATCAACTCGACATCAACAATTCCTTTCTTCATGACAACCTTAATGAAGAAGTATATATGCAGCTTCCTAAGGGCTATGAAGGTACTAGAAACAAAGTTTGCAGATTGGTTAAATCTATTTATGGCTTAAGACAAGCTAGTCGTCAATGGAATGCTAAATTGACTTCCGCATTGCTTCAGTATGGTTTCAAACAAGTTACATCTGATCAAACTTTGTTTCTTAAAACTGGAAGTGAAGGTTTCGTGGAACTTTTGGTATATGTGGATGATGTCATCGTGGCTAGTGATAACTTGGAAGCAATTCATAACATCAAACATAACCTACATGATACTTTTACCATTACAGATCTTGGAAAACTCAAGTTTTTTCTTGGACTTGAAGTGGCAAAGAAAAGCACAGCATCAATATTTGTCAAATGAAGTACATATTAGACTTACTCAAAGCTACTCAGTTTTTAGAATCAAAACTAGTCTCCACGTCAATTTTACTAGAACAAATCTCTCAAAGGATGGAGGTGCGAAATTCGAAGATATTACATAATTCAGAGCATTAATCGACAAGCTTCAGTATCTGACTACAACTAGACTAGATATCACATTTTTTGTCCAACAGTTAGCACAATTTCTTGATTCTCCTACAATGGTTCACTTGGCTACTGCTCACAGAGTACTATGGTATTTAAAGGCTCTATTGGACAAGGTCTTTTCTTCTCTTCTAACAGTGAAGTTAAGCTCAAAGCTTTCTCAAATTCGGATTGGGGCACTTGTCTAGACACTAGGAGATCTATTACAGGATATTGTGTGTTTCTTGAATCTTCCTTAATTTCTTAGAAAACCAAGAAACAAAACATTGTCAGCCGCAGCTCTTCAGAAGCCCAATATAGAGCACTAGCAACTACAACATGTGAAGTGCAATGGTTGCATTATGTCCTCGATAAACTATAGATGTCTCCTACTGTTCCAACACCATTATTTTGTGACAACCAGTCTTCAGTGTACTTGGAGCAAAATCTAGTTTTTCATGAATGCACAAAGCACATTGACATTGATTGTCATGCGGTTCGAGAAAAACTGCAATATGATGTTATTGTCTTACGTCCTTTTTCCTCCAAAAATCAACTACCTGATTGCTTCACCAAAGGACTTTCCTCGACTGCTTTTAAGGATTTTTTTAGCAAAATGGGGGTACATAATATATACTCACCAGTTTGAGGTGGGGGGGGGTGTTAGAATTATATACTGATAAGTTGACAGTTAAGTTAGTTAGTCATAGTTAGTTATGTTTGTTATTCATTCTTAAGACATTTTGTATCAATACCTTTAACTTGATAAGATGAAACAGTTTTTCACCCTTCTCAATTCAGTTTTCTATCAGTTATTGTCAACTTCTTTTCCTTTATGTCCATGGCCACTGAATTGAGTCCTTAAAAATAGCAAATAGAAAACTGTTAAACGTTATTGTCAAGTTCACACATTTTTAAGTTCTTAGTTGTTAAGGAGTTGAGGATATGATTATTGTAGTTTTTATAATTATTATGATTAGTATTATCTAAATTATTCTTAAAAATTAACGAAATTAATTATATGTACGAGTAATTTAGATATTATTCTTCATAATAATCACAAAAAATTACTGGAATAATGATTCTTTTTTTTTCTACTTGAATTGATAACCATAAGTGAAGCAGATGAGAGAAAAGAAGGAAAACACAGATTGTTGATACCTGAAATTCCATAGCTTGCTGCTTAACTTTATCCTCGTATAAATACAATTTTAATACAATCTGTCATATTAAAAGAAACTCCATTACTTGAACAAATGGGAACATAAGAGATTAAAGGTTATAGAATTCCTCTAAGTTTCAGGACCTTAACATAGGAACAAGTTGGATATTGAAAGGTGGAGTCTAGGTAAAGAAGAAAGCTACAATGAAGTATAGAGACAATTTTCACCCTCATTATTAACAGGTTGAGAAAGCTGAAGAAGTCTTCTTTCTCAAAGAAGAGGAACAAACAAAGAGGGGATCCTTGTTTTATTCACTCGAGTTTACATGTGGTGAACTTTAGGGCTTTTAGGAGAGGTTTTAATACTAGCTCATACGATGAAGTAACCTAGTCAACCAAAGCCAATGTTCTGGTCAAATTAATGTATGATGGGGGAAAAACAACATACGTAAAGTCCATGTGTTTCATTTGCCCCTTCTATGCAGATGGTGATGTCTTTAAAGATGGCACTATGTCAAGCTGAGTTGAGTTTGAGTCCAACTCAAAAATTTATGTTTAGGTTCAAACTTTTTATGATGCTTGATCAAGTTCTAATTTTGTGACTTAAGCTCAATGATGCGAATACTGTACTGAATCTGGTATCGAATTGAGTTTTAGTAAGGTACTGTGCTGGTAGCAGTCAATACCGGGTACCGTTTCGGATAATTTTTTAAATTTATGAAATAGTCCCTCAATTTTTTTAGAAATTTCAAAATAATCCACTATCATATTGTATAGTTGTACTGTATAGTTTATAAGTTTACATCAATCGTGTTTCCAAAATCATAATAATAAATAATAAATACAATTAATATAAAATAAAAATATTTTTGAGAAATTTTGACATATAAATAATGACTACAATTAATATGAAAAAAGATAATGATCATTATACAAATATAAAATTAAGAACCATACAAAATATTTAAAATATTACAATTTCATCATTTAATAAATAACAATTACATCAAAACATCCAATAAAAAAATAATAAATATCCTCAACTCTCAAACTATTATAGTTTATGACAAAAGTTTGTGATGAGGAATTAAGTAGAAGTGAAACCTATAACAAAAATATTTACAATTACATTACATATATAGAATTTAACATATACATCAAATATAAGTAAAATTAAAAGAAGAGGAAAAATAAAAACTTGGAACTTCATTCAATTGTTTACAGGAGGATACCCGCTACAATTACACTAACCTCAGTTATCATTTAGTACAAAATCCTCATCGTTATGAGGAGTCTCATCATCATCATCATTCAAATTCAATGCACCAAATGACATGTGAGTGCTTTCCCAGTCTAGATTATTTTCCAAGTCATTCACATCTATCAAATATAGTTCCTTATAACCCCAATTCGCCAAAAGATCGATATTATCAATAGAAATTGGATTTGTTGAACTAGTTGTGCTATTAAGACTCCTAGTAAACAATAAAATTTAATTATTAGAAAATTATAAGAAATGTATCAAAATTAATAATGATAATAACATACCATTTCCGAAGCTTTAAATTGTAACGAACGAATACCAAGTCATTCAATCTCTTGTGCTCTAATCTATTCCTTTTTTTGAAATGGATGAATTAAAATATGCTTCAATTCTGTTTACAGTCTATTGCAGTCGCAAATTGACTTAAAATTTGAATTGCAAACCTTTGCAATTCTAGAATACCACTTTCGAATTAATCCTACTAAGAAACTATAAGTAGTAAGATAACAAAAGTTACGTTATAAACCAAATAAAGTGATAATTAATTTTCAACAAATAAGAAAAAGAAAACAGATAATACCTAAAGAAAGTTTTGTTCTTTGTCGAATAACAATTGGCAATCCAAAATCCCAAGAAGACTACTTATAAAGCTCCATTTGTGAGCTTAAGAGATTTTGTATCATTTCATGGCCAACAATTATTGTAATAGTGAATGACATTCCTCTACTAACTTAAGCTTTCTTTGTAAAATCTGGTCTGAAATATACACTAGGATTAAAAAATGCCCCAGTTGCAAACAAAGGAGAAGTAAGTTGCCTTTCTCATCTCTCATTGATGATTGCAAGATACGGTGTATACAAAGAAGACCTATATTTCAGATTGGTCTCGATTGCTTTCTTTGCCCTTTCTATGGCATAAAAAAAATCCATTGTTGGATTTTCTTCACCATCAACCAAGTAAAGCACCATCACCAAAGGCTCACAAACTCGGACAAAAAATTGACATTGAGACCAAAATTCTCTATCTTCCAGTATAATGATGGAATCCTCCAATCCAGCATTAAACCTAGCATGTCGAGATGTAACCCACTTATCACTTGTAAACATTTGTCTTAACTCTTTTTTTATTGAAACAAAAGACTGAAGTGACAAGAAATTCGCTGCAAATCTTGTCACACTAGGATGACATAAATTTCTACCATTGGTAAATTCATTTCTCATTAAATTCAACACCCATGCACGATTATAGATGAACTTAGTCACCTTTTTAGCTTTCTACATAGTCTCATCAATAATAAGAAAATTCCTAGGTTCCGCTATAATCTCCAGCATTAGGTCAATGTAATGTATAGCTTAAGGAGTCTAAAAAAAAGAATTATACCTATTTTGTAACCTTCTTCCTGCCACTTTATAAGCGAAATCATTGTCAGTAATGAACTGAACTATATTTTCTGGCTCCACTTCATTCACAACTTCATCAAATATCTTAAATAAAGTATCAATATTTATAATAAGGCCAGATGCATTAATAGACTTCAAAAACATGGAGTCATTTAAAGAATAAACAAAAAAATTAATAATAGGCTATTGTCTCCTATTTTTCCAACCATCACACATGATTGAACACCCAAAAGTAACCTAATTCACTCTTCTTTCAGCCAAATAACTTTTAATTTCAGTAACTGAGTAACTCAAACGTTTACCTCTTAAGTAATCAATCGAAGGAGCTTTGTATCCCTAACCGTAAGAGCTTATTGCATCCACCATAGGTTGATAACAATAAGATTGAGAAGCAGTAAATGATGAACCTGTATCATACCACCATCTAACATTGCCATATCGACATTGTGAGCTGCATCTTTTGATTGCACTGCACTACGAACTGAAGGTTGGGCTCTAGGAATTATTCGTGGTGAAAAAAACCTACTCACCTGCCTTCTTCTTTTCCTCACATCAGGTCTAGGAGTAAAATTCACTTCTTCCTTGTCCTGAAATGGGACACTATCACTACCACTATCACCTTCTACATTTCCACAATCACCACGAAAACCGACAAACAAACTTCCACTACCAATTTCAAAATTCAACCATTCCCTTCTATCTTTCTCATGTTGATATTCTCCGAGCATTGTTTTCATTTGCCACTTCACATCATGACTTACTTTTTATAGGGTTCTACATCTCCTTTAACCCCAGCTAAATGCTTCTTCAATCGGGTGATTCCTCCACTTTCAAATGTTTGTTACAAAATAAGCAAATTGTATGGTTCTTTATACCCGAGATTAATGCAACATGAGCCCAAACTGGATCATTGTATCTTCCTGAAGCAGTTTGATTAGGTGTCCTTGAACTTCCTTCCTTTAATCTATAACAATAAATGAAGACATATATCATACGTAATTCAATTTCATCCAACACAATCTAATTTTATCTAACACAATTCATCAATAAGTTAGAAACCAACAAAACCACACACTTGCTAGTAGGATTTTAAATTTTTAGCTTGTAAAAGGAAATTAGTTCCGTCACATATGATTAAAGTAAGAAGATATATTAACTTATGATTAAACTACATGCATGGTAGGTTGAATGTTAAGCTTCACCATACTGGACTACATTTGAACTTATTTCTCAAAATGCATAACTTAAAATAATTGAACTAATATTTCATGACATACAATTCAATGAAGAAATACATATCAATTTCTTATGAAAATGAAAGAAATGATATATGCATGATTTCAATTGACGCATTAAGTTCTGCCTAATCCACAAGCCTATGACATTGACTTAATCACTTTAATGACATCTTATAAAAGCTCAAGTTTAGTATCAACAATCAGAAGAAGAAAAAAAAGATGGAGCTTGACTATATTCCAATATATTGAATTTATTTTGATTTGATTTTGGAAATTAATAAAGAAGTTGAGATATCTTGTATAATAAATTCAAGTAACAAGGAGTTTAGTTTATTAAAAGATATCGTATAAATTGTATGATATCCTTTTCTAGAAGTGAAAGAATGCAACCATTATTTTATATAATTTACAATAATCCTCTAAGGAAAATACAAATTGAATGTCATAACTTCAAATACTTCTTCAAGCAATGCTTTAAATTTAATATTTGAAATTGAAGAAAATTATTATCAATTCTTTATCTTTATTCTTTATTAAAGAAGATGGAGGAAATTTTAGTTAAGTTTCATTAACATAAAAAGAAGAAGAAATTATTAAAGTGTATTCATTTTAATTATATAAATTTCTAATATATGGATTCGAAAGAATCATATTTATAATTAATCTTGCAATGCCTAACAATCATGTTTCTTTTGTACGAAGATAGTTTGTGATTATGTACAAATGCAAATAGTATGCATAAAATTTAAATGTTAATTCATACATAGCCATACCATGAATGAACCAAATCATAACCAATAAGATTTAAAAAAAAAATCTTGCATCATTCATTCAACTCCAATTAAAATATCCAATTCCAAGTTTCCAACCCAACACGAATTACAATCCATATAATTTAATTCCAACTTCTAACAATCCAACCCATTCACAATCACAATTCACAAATGCAATTAAGTAGAAAAAACATTTAAAAACACACCCAAAAAATTCACAATGGTTCGGTGGTGGTGAGTGGCGACACATGGAGAGGAGGGAGTGCGGTAGTGGTGTGGAGGAACTGATGAGGGCGTGTAGTGTTGTCACCAGCCGGAAAGGGAGAAGCAGCTACCGGAGAGGAGTACGAGAGAGAGAGTATGGAGATTAGAGAGTATCTAGGAGAGAGATAAAAAATGAGAGAGAAGAAGTAGATGCAAATGGGTCGGGGGTTTAGGCTAAAAGTTTGAGAATTTTGGTAATTAGTCCCTCAAGTTTTCAAACCTTACGGTACCAGCCGGTGTGAAAACTCTGATATCGGCAGTACTTACAACCAGTATCATTTTAACCGATGGCGTTCCGTTTTTCGGTCAGTAGAGAACGATACTCATAATTATACTTGAGCTCGAGTTTGGGTGATTTAAAGTTTTATTGAACTTAGATAAAGTTTGATTATATTTTGAAATTAAAAATTAATAAAACTTTAGTTTGAAACTCAAAAATTTTAAAAGAAAAGGCTAAACTGAGCCCAAAATTATAACCCAAACTAAGTTTATTAATTTCAAATCAGGTTGGATACAGTCCCAACGGAATCTCTAAATGCCTCCCACCTTTTATCAGCTAAAGGATCTTATTAGGAATGGTAAATTTAATTCAATTCGGACCATTTTAGTTTGTAGTCAATAAATTAAATTTAAGTTAATCGAGTTAAAAGGTACAACATGTGATATCTCGATTTTAAATAATTAACGAATCAATTAATCAAATAAAGTCATTTTATTCAATAATTAAAGAATTAATTAATCAAATAAAGTCATTTCAGATCTTAAATCGATTAAATTTTAGACTATTTGAACTCAATCAAATCAAAATTAGACTATTCAAAATGATCTTAACACGAACTTCAAGAATGAGGATAAATTAAAATAAAATTTTGGACTTAAGTTGTCAACCAATCTTTTATCAACTCGAAAGTCTTCAAATACATAATTTATGAATTATTATGTACATTTAAAAATTTAATATGTATTAATAAATAATGGTTATACGATTCATTGTTATAAAAAAGAATGCAATACCTTATTTTCTTGAACTGGAGCAAACCTTCAAATTTAGTGTCGAATATGTAATAGCGTTATCAACTTCAAGCACATCTCCTTTACTTGATCGATAAATTAGGTTTTATATGCAATTGGGGTATTTCTTCAACAAATATTACTAAATGCATGTATTTTTCTTGGTACGCATGACATTAGACAAACATTGGAAGGATTTATTTAACAAACTTTCACACATGTATTAGTTTGTACGTTTTTCCATTTAGAAAATACATGGCTATTTTTTATATGGAAATTTCTATTTTAATATTTATTATTTTATATGGTAGTTGTCTAAAAGCATTTATTACATTACTTAGATGGAAAATTTGTCTTCAATTTTCAGTAAAATGTCCTAGTGTTTGTCACTGTTCACACTGCAGACGAGGAAATGCGATTATTTGATAAAAGCAAAGGAGATTATCAGTTGTTTTTTGGCTTGTTGACTAAAACTTATTTAACCCCAACAAACTGATTTCTAAAAGCTCTATAATGTTAAGTCAAAATGACTTTACGATTAATAATTTTGATGATAAACAAAAACCAGACGGAAGATAAGTAAAAAAGCAGACGAATGGAAAACAAGCGGAAGACAAATATAAAAGCAAACGAATGGAAAACATACGAAAGCTATTTGAAAAGCAGACGGAAGCCAAGTAGAAAAGCAGATGGAAGCAAAAGCAGACGAAAGCGGAAACAGACGGAAGCGAAAAACAGACGAAAGCTATAAGTAGAAAAACAGACGAAAGAAAACAGACGGAAGCTAAAAGTAGAAAAACAGAAGAAAGAAAGCAGACAGAAGCATCAGTCTAAGTCAGTTACAGAACTCAACTGAATAACCGTTTCTTTAAAAAATCAAGAAGCAGTTGAAGACAAAGGCTATAAATATTAGCCGTGTCAAAGAGCTTAGAGACTTTTTGTCAGAGCGAGATTAAAAGCTTATCAATACTTGAGAAATACTGTGCGAACATCTAGAGCGATATTTTCTGTAACAAGCTCGAAAAACTTGTTAGTTTCAAAGTGATACAGATAGCCTGAAAAGGCTAAGTGTAAAAGAATACTGATTGTAAAGAGACCTGAAGAGGCTTAGAGAAAAAGAATACTTGTAAAGTTTTGAGAGATAGTGAAATCTCAGAAAGTCATCTGAGGACTGGACGTAGCCCACGGTTTGGGGTGAACCAGTATAAAAATTACTGTGTCGAAATCTCTCAACTCTCTCCCTCTCTTAAACATGATTTCTAATATTACTGTTTTACGCAAGTTTAAGAAAAACTTTTACCAACAAGATTTACAGTAGTTCTTTTAAAACGAACAAGTTTTGTTTAAGCGAAAGAAGTTTTTCAAAAAAGGGGTTTAACGAAAAGTTTATCACAATTCAACCCCCCCTTCTTGTGCATCTATCTGTCATTATTAAGTATTGTATTAACGTGTGATTCACTTCAGTTATAACAGAGTTAAGCTTGTTTTTCAAAAACTTAACATCAATTGAAATCAAGTTAGATGAAATGGAACAACTAGAAAATGAACTTCCAGTTATTTTGTGCAAGTTAGAAGGGATTTTTCCTCCAAGCTTCTTTGGCTACATGAAGCATCTACCTGTGCATTTAGCACACGAGGCAAAATTAGCCGATCTAGTTTAATATCGATGGATGTATCCATTTGAGAGGTAACTCAACAAATATTATTGAAATAACCATTTTTACATGCTTTATCTACTTAAAATAACCTTTTTTTTCTAATATAGGTATTTGCATCACTTGAAAAAAAATGTTAAAAACAAAGTTAGTGTTGAAGACTTCATATGTAATGCTTATTTAGTGGAGGAAGCTAGTACATTTTATGGACATTATTTTGAGTATCATATGCATACAAGAGCAAGAAAAATTCCTCGTAATGATGATAGGGGAGGAACGAGTGGTGTTGATGGAAACTTGTCCATTTTTACTTATTCTGGATGAACATATGGATGGGCGACTAGAAGAATGTTAACAGAGGAAGAAATTGAAGTTGTACATGGTTACATTTTATTGAATTGTGAAGAGGTTCTTCCTTTCGTTCAGTAAGTTAAACATGATTATTTCTTTATGTAACATTATGTGTTGTTCGTAACAAAAAATTGCCGTTATGTATTTAGATTATACGAGACATTATTACCCGAGACAACGTCGGGCATCACACAGGATGATATTAATAAAGAAGTTGGAAAACACTTTCCTCGATGGTTTGAGAGATTTGTAAGTTGTCACTTATAACTACTCTTAGTTGTAGTTCAAAACCATATTTACTTATTCTTATGTCATTATACTCTTTGCTATGATGCATTAATTTATGTAGGCCTTCGAAAATCCATTAGAGAACAAGTGCATTTGTGATCTTGCAAAGGGTCCTCTATGAACTGTTAAATCCTAGCCGATGTATTTCGTGAATGGATACAAATATCATACAGAATCTTATGGACATAGCATGTCAATAATAAATAGTGGTGTGTCGATATAGGGAGAATTGATGGATTCCTATGGTAAAATTATTGAAATACTAGAAGTTGAGTACCTGCTTTGCCAGTGAAACGATGTGTGATATTTAAATGTGACTAGTATGACCCAACACTAAATGTTGGAACAAAAGTACATAGCCCATACAATCTAGTTGAAATCAACTACCGAAGAAGATTGAGACAATTTTAACTTTTTTCTTAGTTATGCAAGCGAAACAGGTTTGTTATGTCCCTTTTTCAAGCTTATGATGAGATAAAACAGATTAGTTGGCGGTTTGCAAAGTAAAACCTATACGTGCTTTTAAATCATATGGAAAAGAAGAGCATAGTCTTGAAAGTGAGGCGTTTCCGGAAGATGTCACTTTGATCAATACATCTGTCGCTTATGACGATAACGTATCTTTGAACAATCCATCTAACGAATATGTCGATATTTCTTCTGGAGTGGATAACGAGGGTCAGAGATCTGAAGAGGAGCCAAATTTTGAATCTTATTCTTTCGATGAAGAAGATGATTGTAATTTACAATTAAGTTTTGATAGCAATTAATTTCTGTTTGTATTAATTGAATATTGTAATCAAAATATTACCATTATTTTCATTTCAATATATTCAGTGTAAAGTCTTTCGTTGAAATTCTTATTCAAGGAATGTCGACATGGCGACCGATTCCGGATGATAGTAATTCTTTTTGTTGGGAGAAATGTGGCAAAATTATCCCAACCTAAGGAATCTAACCTGCAGGAAATATCGCTGCATCATACACTAAGGAATGTTTTCCTTCCATGGCCGATCTGTTACTTGAAGGTGTTTACTATGATCTGCACAACATCTCTTTCCCTATTATGTACATCTCATTTCTTTTGTTGAAGTTATTATACATATTCTCATTTGATTGTCTTTCCTACATGTTTAAGCTTCCTTTAAACTCGAAGAGGACATGTATGTCGATAGAGGTGAGAGCGATGTCACAACGGCCTATAAAGGATTAGGAACATCGCTTCTTGTTAAAAATTTGGCAAGTCCTCAAACCTCATCTGGACAATCACGCATGCATTTATATCCAGTTTCTGTTCGTTGAACGGTTTTCTAAGATCACAATTTCAAAACTTTTTAACTGATTATGTTTTAGGTAAATATGTTCCCGTACCAAGCTCATCTGGAGAATTAGTCTTCCATAATCATAGCGCCAACTCATTCACTGTTTCTTCTACAAGTATGGCTATAACTTTAAAACTATTGCAAGAAGGTGTTGAAAAGCCTACACCTGGTGGAAGAAGTATCACTGTTCCCATCGGTGCGTTTTAACATGCCAGGACCCTTCTTCGGAATCCAGACATTGGGGACTCATTTACCTTTATCGACTCCCATGTCACATGGAATCAAAGAAATTAATTATATCATTGTGATTTTTCGATGCAATACATTATCATACTAAGCTTTGAAGTTGATTTATTGTTATATCTATAAGACTTTGTTAAACAATGCATAATTTTATCATTGTTCAAGTTGATTTATTGTTGTTAACTATTTGTTAACCTTCAAATCCATTGCCTTATTTTCTTCTCCATATATTGTGTACAATATTGATATCAAAGTTTTATATTTGTAGAGAACACGTAAAAATTGAATTTCAGGTAAACAAATGGGACCAAAGCGACAATGTGAGGTTATGCGGCTGAGGTTTAGAGCCATGTTCGGAGCAATTTATTGTGAAGGTGGTTCGTCACAGTCTGCTGCTCGCACTAACTCACCTCCTTCGCCTCCAGGGCCGACAGATGCAGATGAGACATTACCTACTGCTCCTCATGCTACACCATCCTCATCCCCTAATTCATATCTCATCCAATACTAGTTTATCGGATAGAGGAGACATCGTCCAGCCTGCAACTGAGGGACCTGATGGAAAAAAGTTAATAACAATTGTTAATGAAAAGTAAGTGAAATCACATTACTCACTGTTTGTTTGTTATTAAGTCTTAGGTTTATCAGTTTTTTCATAGCATAAAATAATTTGTTATATTAGGTTGGTTCCATCTAGATCGAGTTCCAAAAATATGACTTCCACATTTAAGCAAAGGATTGAACTTGACGGTTATCTGTGGAAGAATATATCTAAGGCCACAAAGCAATTTTACTTTTAGGAGTTTGAGGTACAAAAATTATTTATTTTCTTTTTATATTGATTTATATACACAAATTACATAAATATTATTACATTATATAATTTGTTGCCTTCTTATTTGAAAAAGCATTTTACTAAGATTCTTGTTTTGACGCCAGCATGTATAAAGTATGGGAAAAGAAAGCTCGTACACGTTATCGCGACTTCATTAATGCGAGTCGTTGGACTGAGTATTGGGCATCACCTGTAGCAATGTTCATATCAGAGTGTAACTCCGCCAACAGGCATGGAGGCCCGATGGGCTAGAGTCTTCTTGTACATACGGGAGGATCAATAACCATAAAGAGCATGCACATAGACTTGTAAGTATCTAAACTTGACAGTTATTTTGTATATATTTTGCTATATTATTTTGTACATAATGATTATGCTATTAATGTATGGTGCCATATATAGTTGTGTTAAGCTATTTTCTTTGTTCAACAGGGGGCAAATATTATAAAAATAGACAAAATTCGCAAAAATTCTTATAATTTGTAGTTCACATCTGACAATTTAGGTTATACATGTAGGAAAAGTCATTGGGGATCAAGCCTACACCTATCCAGTTGTTTTTGCACATCCACACGAAGAAACGTGATGGTGTGACATTCATCAAAACCCGATGTAGAGAGCTGAATGTATGTGAAATTAATACATTTTTATAATTTCTTAATAATAATCCCTTACTCATGTTAACATTGCTTCCTAATAGGACCAAATACAACAAACCATTTAGCGAGAGTCTCAGGAGGAACAACCTATAGATGAGACTCAGACGTATCTTGATGTTGTGGGTGGTAAGGACCATCGTGGAAGGATATTCGGGCTAGGTTTATATGCGAACACATGTTATTCGCGTTTTTCTCTGTCCAGCACAACAGCATCTACTAGGCCAGCGCACAGCAATGAAGTAACCAAGCTTCAGGCCACAGTGGATATATTGAAGGAGCAAAAAACTCACATCACATAGGCTAACGTGAAAGAACAGATGCAGCACATCGAGAAGATAACTAAGATGAGACAAGAGATAGAGTAGGTGACAAAAATAAGAGAGGAGATGGAGCTGGTGACAAAGATAAGAGAGGAGATAGAGCAAATGGAGCGCATGGCTAAGATGAAAGCAGAGATGGAGCAGGTGGCTAAGATGAGAGAGCAAATGGAGCACGTGGCTAAGATGAGAGAGCAGATGGAGCAGATGGCTTAGCTTAGACAGGAGATGGAACAGTTGAAGGGGAGGCTTGGCAATTCAGAGCACCCACGATCACCACGACATTAGCTTGTTCTTGTCATTTTCTTTCAATTACAAACATAAGTTTTGTACACTATACTGTTTTTATTATCAATTAAAATAATTTTAACGTTATATTATCAATTAATTTTTTGATTAATCAATTATATATATATATATATATTATGCACATATAATTGGTATCCCTTAACATTATGCATTTATCACAACATCATGAAACTCGCATTTGTTAAAAACATTTCTTACCCCTAATACCGACGGAAAATAAAATACCGTCGAAAATTTAATTTTTTTACCGACAGAAGTATTATTTCCATTAATATGTTATACATCATTCACATTCATTCCCTTCGGTTTACTGACAGCATTTAGTCTGTTGCTAAATATTATCAACGGTATGTTATTAACATTTGTTCGTCGGTAATATTTACCGACGTAATTGATACCATTGGTAATATGTTTTTATCTTTTGGTAAATTACCGATAGAATAAAACCATCGATACATGTAACTATGGTCCTTTTACCAACGATTTTGTTCGTCTTTTTTTTGTCGGTAATTCATTTTACCGACGGAATATTAGAGTTTACCGACAGTACTGTCCGTCAGTAAACTACTGATTTCTTGTCGTGAAAATTGAATGGACAGGATCGCTTTTGTTGATGAAACGGATATGATATAGACCTAATTTGAGTGGAAGTAATCGGAAGTCGGCCGAAAGGCATAGCAAGATCCTTATAGTTAATAGTTCACACTCGTTGTACAGGGACAAAACACTCAGAAGGCCTCATACGTGATCTTAACCATTCTCCTCATTGGACTCAAAGAGCAAATGAAGCCTGAGACAATAATTATTAACATAAATTGAATAAAAAATTAAAAATCAAACTAAAAAATTAACTAATTTTTCTAATTAAATCATTTAAAAATAACTAGTTATCAGTTCTTTTAACACAATTAACTAAACATTTTGCTTAGTAAAAATAATAGAAATATGTTGTATTTTCATCACACTTAACTTGCTTATTAAAGTATGGAGTGAAAAGTTTCACGATTCAAGAAATAAAATTTTCAGTTTCATTCATTTTTACTCTTAAAGTTGATAAAATTGTGCTTATATCATAACATAAGTACGTTAAAACACAATGATCATAACAATATAAGTATACAGAAAACGGAAATGACAACGTGAATAACATCAAACAACAAACCTTCACAGCGGTAGTAGCAGCTTCTCCAACAATGCCAGGTGCGGCCTGCCACGTTCCAAGACTAACGGAAGGAATTTTGGCCCCAGTGTTGAGTTCGAAGAACCTGAGTGATTGCGCAAGTTTTGCCCAAAAACCAAAAACAATGGTCATTTCCTCTAGTTCTGGTTAACTCTAGTTTAACTATAACGAAAGCGTAGTGTTGTATAAATAATGGCAATAGAAGAAGCGAGAAGATAAATGAAGGAAACTCTGAAAAGCAAAAGGCACACGAAGTAGAGTACGTGCACTGACTTGAAATTGATGGACACAGCTACACCACATGCCCCTCCTAAATAATCTACTTTAAAAAAATTCTTCTTTAAATAAAATTTTCTTAATCTTTAAAATTTTCTATTTTTTCAAAAAAATTTCTTCAATTTATGTAAAAATAATGGAAAAATATTAAATAAATATTATATATAAATCAATAAAATCTTACCCAATTTAAATCAAAAGTTTAACCGGAGATGTATGTTTTAAAACTTAAAAAATTTTGAGAATTTTAAATAAAGTTAATTAAATTATATAAATTTTTTATATCATTCACCTTATTTTTATAATTGTTTAATTTAACATATTATTAATTAATTATGTCAATAAATCATATT
>JANZLX010000003.1:10439723-10451875 GCA_025531955.1 Erythroxylum orinocense | reverse complement strand
AAATTAAATTATTAATGTATGTTTAGATTAGGTTTCAGTCACTTATTTAGATATTTGTGTTTTGAGGGTTAGAGAACACTTTTGGGCTTCAATTTTATGTTTTTTAGGTGCTTGATGTGTTTACTAGTGTTTCAGGGTTAATATTGAAGAACGAAGGAATTTTGGAGGAGACCCAAACCAAAATAGAGGCCTACAATCATGGCCAGTAAGCCATGATTGTGATAGAAGTAGGAGCAAAGAACCACGATTATGGCCTTGTCTGCTAAACTCTAAGCCACGATCGTGGCCTGCGCGCGGACAGATGCAGGGATGCTTCCAGTTTTAAGTTTTCGAGAAACTTTTAGACTTTTCGAACTTGAAAAAGACACTAGGGTTAGCCTAATTGGAAAAACTATATAAAGGAAAGGTATGTAACCCTAAAAGGGAGCTTCACTTTTGGAAAAACCCTAAAAGAGAGAGAAAGAAGAGAGAAGAGGAAGAGAAGAAGTGGGTCTTTCGACACTGCTGACTTCCCAGATAAGTGGATCTCCCGATGCTACTGCCTTCCAGATTATCCGATCTAAGTTCTCCTTTCCATTTTCATTTTTGTTCATTCAATGTATAAGATTGAAATGGATTGTATAATGATGGATTTTGGATTGTTGATGATGTTCTATCTCTTCCTTCAAGATTTTACCTTGATTTAATGTTAATATAGTCATTTTTGTGTTTTATTGATTAGGTGTTATGATTAATTGCGGTGCTTTCATATTTCGGTAATAAACTGAGAGAGTGAACTGAATAAAAATGATTGGATTGGGTTAATGAGAGTTAGGTGATCTAATAGACCACGTGATTAATCATATCGATTATTGTGCAGAGAGAGATATCGTGTGAGACCCGGTAGTTTATTAGAGGGCTTAAGATCTAATTAGGATTGTGGGTCTTTTGTTAACTGAGAGATTGCAATTTTCATAATTCAATTAAGGTTTATAATTTAAGGTTTAATGGTTATAACTCAAGAGAGAGTAATCAACTCTACGATAATCTAGAACCAACACCTCGTTAACACATAAATGGCTAGGTTAGCATTAATGATATGGAAAATCCCCTTTCCCATAACTTGGTAATTTCTCTTGATTGATTTCCACTTTTAGTTTTTTTATTGCTCAATTTTAATTTCTTTTCGTGTTAAATTTCTAAATTAGTTTCTTGAAATCAAATTCTCATATTTACTTTCTATCGCATCTTTATTTTCACTTTATTAATTTTTTTAGCCTTAGATAACATAGAATTAGATTAGTTCTACTCTTCTTGTGGAATTGACCCTTCACTTACTACAAATCACGACTCGTACACTTGTGGAATTTGAAGGCTAGAAATTGTAAACTTGCAAATCACAGAACAACACCTTGCAATCTAAAGAAGTAGATCATAATATAGACATGATGATGGTTAGATGGTGATATGATGCTTGTGTATTATTCAATAGTGCTAAGTCTTTTTATTAATAGCTTATGGTGGATGTTATTGCCTCCTATGGTCTAGGAATAAAGCACATTCAATAGATGACTACAAAGATAATCTTCTGAGTAGCTCTATTTGTGAAATAAAAAGTTATTTGGATGAAAGAAGAATAACTAGGGTAACTTATGAGCATTCAATTATGTGTGATAGTTGGAGAAATAAAACATGTAAGCTTATTATCAATTTTTATTTATTCTAATATGGGGATGATGTTTTTAAAGTCCATTGATGCATTTAACCTTATACTCTGAGGTATTTGAAGACGTTGTGAATAAAGTTGGGCATAAAAAATTGTACAGTTTATCAGTAATAATGATTTTGTTTGTAAAGTAGTTAAGAAAAGTTTGCATAGTAGGTATAATTCTTTTTATTAGACTCTTTGTGCTACACATTGCAATAAAATGATGTTAAAAAATATATGAGATGCTATATACTTTCCTATTGTTGATGGAAATGTGAATAATGCAAGAAAAGTGAATAAGTTCATTTATAATGCTGCATGCTTTTTGAATTTAATGAAAAAGAGTTTCACTAATTGTAGGAACTTGTGTCGTATTGATATTAAAAGATTTACGACTAATTTCTTGTCAGTTTAATATTTTGTTCTAATAAAGAAAGAGCTAAGACAAATGTTTACAAGTGATAAGCGAAATGTATCTCAGTATGTTAGGTCTAATGCTAGAATGGAGGCTTCCAAAATTATATTTGAAGATCTTGAATTTAAACCTCAATGTCAATTTGTCATCTAAGTTTGTGAGCTTTTGGTGAGAGATTTCTTCATTTGGCAGGTAATGATAAGAAAGCAATAATGATTTTTTTATGATACCATGGAGAGGGAGAAAGTAGTAATCAAGGTTAATCTAAAAAATAGACCTTCCTTGTATACACCTTATCTTATAGTCATTAATAAAAGATGAAAAATACAACTTTACTGTGTGTTTTTTATTGCTGAGATATTTTTCAATTCTATTTTAGACTAAGTTTTAAAAAGAAAGTTAAAGTTAATGGGGGAATGTTGTTAATTATCAAAATAATTATTTTGTATGTGATGATGCAAGATTTCTTCAGCTTACAAATAGAAGCATACAAGGACATGTTCAGTGATTTTTAGGATGCCCATTACAATTCATCAAAGAGAAAAACTTAAGCCACATAAATATTTCTTCTCTTTTATTTCTTGTATGAAATTAATTATCACTTTATTTGATTTATAAGGTTACTTTTGTTGTTTTAAAATTTCTTGGTGGGACTAATTCGAAAGTTGTGTTCCATAACTGTAAAAGTTTGCAATTCAAATTTTGAATTAATATGTGAGTGTAACAAGGTGTGAAAGAAAATAGAGCATATTTAAATTCATCCATTCTAAAAAATAGAAATTGATTAGAACACATAAGATTGAAAGATTTGGTTTTTGTTCAATACAACTTAAAGCTTTGAGAAAAATATGCTATTATCATTATTAAGTTAAATATAAATTCTTAGTATTTTTTATATGTATTTATTAGGACTCTTAATAGAATATAGAATTAATTTATCTTGATTATATCGATCTTTTAGTTGATTGAGTGTCTGAAGAACCAAGTTTTTTACATGAAAATGACTTAGAAAATAATCTTAAGTAAAAAACTATTGACATGTTATTTGTTACAATAAATTTGAATGATAATAATAAAAAGACTCCTCTTAATGATAAATATTTTGTATTAAATAAAAATTGAAGCCAGTGCAATTTGAGCATATATGTTATTAAATAATGTTTTAGGTTTTTATTTTTCTCTTTTTTTTAATTTCACTTATATATATATACACTTTTAACTACAAGTGTTTTTGTTTTGAGTTTCACTTGTAATTTATTATGTTCCTTGACACAAATTCTTGTTGTAATGCTTATGGACATAGACGGAGCCACATGGGGCCCAGTGGTGCACTGAGCCCCCTAAAATTTAAAAAAATTAAATATTTTTTATTTTTAATGGATATATATACACATAAGGATGGAGTTATTTGGAGCTCAGTGATGTACTGGACCTCCTAAGATTTTAAAAAATTAAACATTTGGGCCCTCCAATCTTAAATTCCTGGCTCCGTCACTGCTTATGGACCTATATTATTCCTACCATGTGATGTTTTGCTGTAATTATTCTTTATTATATAATGTAAATTATAACATTTTAATTGCTTTGTATTATTCTTAATTTTCATATCTTTATGATAGTTAAATCATCTTTTTCTTATATTAATTATAGTTATTGCTTATATATGGTATAATATTAATAGAAATAAAGAGATAGTTATTATTTTACGTTTATATTAATATTAATAGAAATAAAGAGATAGTTATTATTTTACGTTTATATTACTATGATTTTTGAGACATAGTTGATATAAAATTAAAAAATATATAGCACAACATATAAACGAGTTATTTTGTAAATTTATAGAATATAGGGATTATTTTATAATTTTAAAAAGTAATCTGAAATGGCATATTAACAGTACGAGTTCCATATTATACCATCATTAACAGTACGATGTTAATTTGTGTGTCCCATGAAAAAAGAAAAAGAAAAACGGCGACGGTTAACAGAAATTCAAAATGTTAAGTAGGCAATATTAGATCCGGAACGGGTTTTCACCCGAAACTGAACCAACTTTGTCTAAATTTGGCGGCAATCCGGAAGTCAAGGACTATATTAAAAAAATAAAACAGAAGGAAAACCACAGTTAGAAATAACAGAACATTTGTGCTCGCGTTGCATGTAATGGAGCAAATACATGCGAGATGAAGAAGAAGAATGAACGATAATAAGAGCAAAAAATATAGAGGCTTCTTAAAAAAAGTTGAAGATTAGAGAAATTCTTGGGGATATTTTGGATTTTTCCAAATTTTGATAAAGGGACATTATTCTCTCTCACGATTTCTCTCCGAAAATTTGTAATTTTTTGTTCCCTGGAACACAATTTCTAGTCTCTTTCTTCGATATAGGTTTCGGTTGTTGGGTTTTGATCTTTTCGATTCTGGGTTTCTCTCCATTTCTTGGATTCCTCTTTTTTGTTCCTCCAAGGTCTTCTTTTGGTTTCTGTTAGATAGTGCTTCGATCATTTGCAGGGTTTAAAGATTGGATTTTTAAGCCCTTAAAGGGAGAAAAGATCGAAAATTTGATATTGTTGTAGTTTGTTTTGATCGTTTTGAAAAGAAAAGAAGAGAAAGTTTTATTTTTTCCATTAGTTTGATTGAAGAAAACTTGATAAATTCATTAGGAGAAACAAAGTTGCATAGACGACGGAGGAGGACTAATCGGGAAGGATAATGTCAAGCTCGGCATCGCAGTCGAGTTATTCCACAAACCATTCTCATTCTCAGCTGGAATCAACAAACAACATAAACGCAACTTCTATTTTAGAGTCTCTGTCTCCGATCGCTCCCAACATAGGTTCATTGATCGTCGACCAATCTCCTCCTAACGATAAGCTGCCGCCAAATGCTACCTCTTCTCCACCTCCCAATTCAGACTCTTCCCCTCCTCCTCCAGTTGTACCAGAAGCTCCTGTGGTCGCGCCACCTCCACCACAAGCAATTCCTCCACCGTCTCCGTCGACAACTGCTCCACCAAATTTATCACCGCCGCTATCATTATCCACCTCTCCTCCGGTTGCGCCTGTTCAGCCAGGACCAGTTTCTTCAAATGGGAATTTATCTCCTGTTCCACCTGAAATATCCTCAACACCATCACCGTCTCTTTCTCAGCCTCCTCCAGCATCCTCGAACCAAAGTCCATCTTTACAGTTCGGATACCAATCTACTGTATCATCACCTCCTAGTACGAATGTGCCACCCCAATCGGCTAGTTTAAGCCCACCAAGTAATATCCCAACATCCACAAGCACTGCAACCACTTCTTCAGGCCTATCAACCGGCACTCCGAGCCCAATTTCTGGTGGGAATTCAAAGATTTCCAGCACAACAACAGAGAAAGAAAAGGCAACTACGGCTGTGGTTGGTGCAGTTGTTGGTGGTGTGGTGCTGATTGCGGTAATTGCGATTTTTTTCGTTGTTAGGATGAGGAACAAAAGACGCAGGCACAAAGGTCTACGTTACACTCCTAATAATTTCGCTGTGAAGACAGGTAACATCTTGGGTTTATATTTTTTGCTGGTTTCCATTGCGTAGTTTGTTACGAGTTAATCAGGGATTTGTTTTGATATGCTAATGAAGATGGAATCGATTATGGACAACAGCAACAAAATGTGGGTTTTTCAAGTCCTGCGAATCAATCTTACGGTTCACATCCTTCACATTCGCCTGTTGGAGATAACTATGGCATTGGTGGATTGGGGTCAGAGGCAGGCGTTATAGGTGGTTCTAAGTGTGTTTTCAGCTACGAAGAGGTGACAGAAATGACAAATGGATTTGCTAGGCAAAACATTATTGGTGAAGGAGGGTTTGGATGTGTATACAAGGGGTGGTTGCCTAATGGTAGAGTGGTAGCTGTTAAGCAGCTCAAGATTGGGAGTGGACAGGGTGACCGCGAATTCAAGGCCGAGGTGGAGATCATCAGTCGTGTTCATCATCGACATTTGGTCTCTTTGGTGGGCTATAACATCTCAGATCATCATCGTATGCTCATCTATGAATTTGTTCCAAATAATACTCTTGCCCATCACTTGCATGGTAGGTGAATGTAATATCAATATTTCCACGGAATATTGTTTTCTTGTATAATAGACTTGACTCGAGCGGTTGATTCTGCTAACAGGAAAAGGAATGCCAGGGTTGGATTGGCCTAAAAGACTGAAAATTGCCATCGGTTCTGCCAAGGGTTTGGCATATTTACATGAAGATTGTGAGTGCTCTGGTTCTGCTTTTTTCCTGTTGCATAATTGATATGTCTATATCATGATATAACTGATTCATGCTCTAAATTTTCATGCATTAAGTAAGAAGACTGAGAGTTTTAATGAGAATCTCTTTCATGTGATCCATTTATAGGTCATCCAAAAATCATTCACAGAGATATCAAATCAGCTAATATTCTGCTGGACGATGCTTTCGAAGCACAGGCAAGTGCATCTTATTTCTACTTTGAGTACGTTCTATGTAAATAGTCACTTGAGTCACTTCAAATACACTTTCTTCAAGTATCTAGCTCTATTATGATCTCAGCATTTCTCCAAATGCAGGTCGCAGACTTTGGGCTGGCAAGATTGAATGATAGCTCACAGTCCCATGTATCAACTCGAGTCATGGGCACATTTGGGTATGCTTTGGTTGTCTGTGACCTGCAAGTGTCTTTTCTTATCTTACTTATTGGCCTCTTAACTATAAATCAAAGGTGGTCAATAAAATATTTATTCTTTTTTAGTTAAAGTTTCCCCTTCTTCAAAACAATTTCCAAAGCTTATAAACCAATTGGTGTGTGCTTATATCATGTTTATGCAGTAAGCAACAGGTACCATAGGAAATGGTTTTGTTATTGGTTGAGTTTCAGAGTTTAGACACCGATACACTACATATATACTGAGTACTCCATGACATGTGGCGTCAGGTACCTGGCACCAGAGTATGCATCAAGTGGAAAACTAACGGATAGATCTGACGTGTTTTCATTTGGAGTTGTGCTTCTAGAGCTTGTTACTGGGCGCAAACCAGTAGATCCAACTCAGCCTTTGGGGGATGAGAGCTTGGTTGAATGGGTAAGATTTATTTCCGCAAGTACTAGTTTTCTTGTCTTAATCTAGGTTCATGTTCAAAAGCATGTTGCAGTACCTTGACGGGGTCTATTAATTCATCTGGAATTCTTCATCAAGAGAATTTTTAGGTTATAAAAAATTGCTGCATATTAGTTATTGGACACGGCTTTTAAATAATGATTGAATTTTCTGATCTTGCCCAAAAACCAAAAAAAAAAAAAGAGAGAGAGAGAAAGGAAACTACAGTAATTTATCTCAATCAAAAGTCGTGATCTGTTCAGTTGTTATCACTTGAAGTTACTCTACTATCTCCAAGTAGGTTAAATAACATAAAAAGGTTAATGTGAGGAAGTGGTGAAGAAGAAGCTTAAGATTCTCTCTGGTGGAAGACAACATACTCATACTCAACAGACTCGACATAATGCTAGATATTCCAAGATTTCATTTTCTGCTGAGTGTGAAAAAGTTGGACATTACATTTCGTCTTATGACCTACTTCAATCATTTTAAGTCATTTGTCTGAAAATGACAGGCTCGTCCACTCCTTATTCGTGCACTTGAAACTAATGATCTCAGTGAAGTAATTGATCCACGGCTTGAAAAGCATTACGTGGAGAGTGAGATGGTTAGAATGATTGAAATTGCAGCTGCTTGTGTTCGTCATTCTGCTCCAAAAAGGCCTCGAATGGCACAGGTGGTGATCAAAAGGCCCCACTCATTTGCTCATCTTTCAGCCAATCAGGCTGGGGATGATGTTGTATTGTAGTTTCTGTTGGAAATGGTAAATTTTTCTTGACTCTGTTTTAGGTGGCGAGGGCATTGGATAGTGCAAGTGAACTGTCTGATCCCAGCAACGGTGTGAAATATGGTCAAAGCACAGCATATGATTCTGGTCAATATGACGAGGAGATTATGAGATATAGGAGAACAGCACTGGGCAGTCAAGACAACTTAGAATTTGACACATTAAGTAGTGAATACAACTCAAGAGATGCATCTCATGGACAGCAGATCCCAAGTGGCTACACAAGCAGCGAGTCAGAAAGCCGAGCCATGAACTGAAGTGGTTTTTTTCACAGACATGGCACAGTCCAAGACGGCTATATTGACTTGTAGTTAAACATAGATGATGTCACCACATTGATCATATAACTATATTGACAAAGCATCAGGAAAGCCTTTGTCCGGAAGAAACTTTGAACTTGAACTGGTCAGGTTTGATCACTCTGAAACACTTTTCTCCTTCGTCTGTTAAACATCAAAGCGCAAGGTTTAGTTCCCTGTAACGAGTGGGAGAATTCAAGGAAATTGAGGGGAGAATTCAAGGAAATCTGTAAAGTGTTTATTACTCAGGTTATTATGCATCCTTGTATTTCTTCCATTTAGGCATGATTAACATTCCTATTGATGCTAGAACAACACAGGGTCAGATTTGAGTGTATATACTTGTAAAAATCGTGATCTAAAGTTTAGCTATATGTCCATGCCTACATGTCTTCTGGTCATTCCTAGTTTGTTTCTGACATTGATTTTCACCAAGTGAGAATTGCTTCAGCTTTTACTTATTAACAATTTTACCAACACATGGTAGTAACCAAGACTGATTGCATGTAGCAGAAATACATGAAGGCGGGTGTTTCCTGCCCAAAGTAAGACTGCACGTCAATCTATTTTGAGGGGGGATAACAACAAAAGAGTTTAATCCAGATAAGGCACCAAAAGGACTACTTATCATTTGTCCAAGACGTTCAGAACCTTTGGTGTCACTGTAGCAGTCCATGTTTCCTCATTTGAACTTTTTTGGTTCTGTAATCTGGTCAGGTAATCATTATCAACTCTCAACTCGCAAGCATTGGACCTGCATATCTGTCCTGTTAGCTCAAGCAATGAGATATCTTTGGCTGTGCATCCTTCTTAGCGGACTGCTTCAAACACCAATTGTTCCATATCAGAAAAGAACGTTTTAGAAAACATAGTCAAGGTAGAGCTATAGGGTGCTTCTGCTAAGAGTATGTTGGTTGAGGCACAACGCCCTTTGCATCGACAGTACATATGAAGTTATCTAGATTACACATACCGAAACAGCTTTTATGGACGGTAATTATGTCGACGAGCGTGAAAAATGGAACCAAATTGTAATTCGTTTAGGATTTGTTGCGCGATTTCTACTTTTAAAATTTTTTTTTATCACAACATAATTGTTCCCAAATTGAAGTAAGTGTGTATATCGTTAATTATATTAATGAATCGTTGATTCTTTGAAGAAGGTAAAATAATTTTAAAAACTCTCTTACTACTAACTGATAAAATAATTAAAATATATTAATTGTTGATAAAATTGAACAACAAAATAAAATCTAAATAAGAAAAAATATTAATAACAATATAAAACAAATAGTCGAATAAAGAATTCATATCAAGTATTGTCTAAATAAAGATTCCTCTTAACAATATTTTTATAATTACAATCCAACCAACTTATAAAGGTTTTAATATCTAGATTGGTATAAATTCATAAATTTTGAACTTGCACTCTTTCAAGTCTCAATTACTTATTTTCAAGTTGATTATTCGATATTTCTATCCAATTAAAACCTAAGAATGTACTAATTTTTATGAATTTTCACGAAATGTGTGACCTAACACTATAACACCTTATGTAACTTCTAATATTTAAGTCAACGTCCACCCTATCTAGATTCTCTCAATTCGTCCATATTCGAATTAACATAAGATCTAATTGGTAACTTTAATTAACTCTGCTTTAAGAACATTCGAAGATATTTAAAAAAATTTTCACTTTATACATAATATTAATACTAGGATTTTTTACCAAAACATATAAAGAAACTAGTCACAAATCGTGCTCACATCAAGAAACATAAATGATGAAATAACAGACATCAAGGTGGAAAGACTCCTAGATGAAATATTTATATTTCAATCAATTTTGATATGTTGGGATGATCTTCAATATTATTTTTTTAATTTATTTATCAAAAACAACTTCAAAGTTGGTTTCTAGAGTATTGTTCCACCTCATACACTTAACCTTATGTTTATAATAAAAGAAAGTGGAAAAGAATGATATGGCCTCCTAAAATTATGATTTTTTTGTCACATATATATTTTGTTTTATCTCAAACATGATGATAGGACCTCCTAAAATTGGAATTTTTTTTGTCACTTATATATATTTTGTCTATCTCAAACATGGTTTGAGACACGATCACTGTTGGGACTCGTTTCCGAATCCCAACCTCGCGAACAAAATATCAAACTTAACTTGCTCTGATTGAAAACGAAATCAATCAAATCGACTCGGAAGGCATAAACCAAAGAACGGATTTTCAAAGATTCCGACATCCGCGAATAAACTTTTTCGAAACAGAGTCGCGCTAGATACCCTAAGACTAACTCGGTCTAATACCAATCCGAAATTCGGTATACATTTTTTTTCTTATTCTTCATCTTTAATCACTCTTATTCATAATCAAAACAAATCCATGCAATTTTGCTTTTAGAAATTTATCCTCAATCAACACTGATTCCTACAAAAACCAATCACATTTCATAACTCGATAATTTAATCACACTCTGATTATTATATTCTTTATACCAATTTTATCGAAAATCCGGCAACATAACGGCTGCATTTTGCAAAACCCAAAAATCTGCAATGTTTTAAAACGCACTTCGAAAATCACATCCAACCTTAACAACCATCATCGGACCTCCTATCCGGAAACCCAGCATACACAACACAATCCTATACCTAATACACTTCATAAATCTCAATCCAGAAATCCATCATCAGAATCAATCTCATTCATATACATCTCAAATTAAAATACATATTCATAATTCAATCTAAACTCAAACCAAGTATATTCCTATACAATCACAGTTCATATTCCAATATCATACATAAATTCGTAATTCATATCCATCATACTCAATCATGTTCATATACAACTACAACTCATAACACATCATCATACACAGTTTTTGTAACTCAATTTAACACACGAATCCATAATTCATACACATTATGAATTAATGCTTACAAAATGGCATTCCGAGCCATAAACAAATCGATACCCAAAAGCCTAATTATTCAAGACACAAAATAAGCAAAATCGAACAAATGCGTCGACTTTCTTTCATCCGATCTCCTGCTCGATACCTGGAGATGGGGATGAAAGGGGGTGAGCTAGACAGCTCGTGGATAACACATTTATAAATCCAGAAATAAGCAAAAACCATTTTCAAAACCCATTGTCATTTTATAATACTCCACGGTTGAAACAACAAAAGCTTATATTTTCAAAATCTCCATTTTTTAAAAACCTCATGAACAATTTCAAATCACGATAATCTCATGAATTACCGAGTTTTCAATCAAATACAAAATTCAAACTCATAGTTTAAATACCGTCACAATGAGAATTCACATTTACATTTCATATCACATTGCATAGTTCATAACCACATATTGGATGTAATTCCATTCAAGCAAACACATCAAATGCAAATGCACAATCAATTGGCTCGAGGGTTTCGTGGAACAAAACGGCGAAACCGAAGTTTACGCCGTGAATGAAACGAGTCCATTTTCAGTACTCGTGGGCCACAAGCGGGCAGCCGGGAGAAGGCTTTTACGTCGACGTGCACGTGACTCGAAACGGTACATCTCTCGCCCACACAAAGAACATAATCACATATTGTTCAATTCAATCATTCTTTCCATTTTTATCAAAATGCCATCATACAAGGCATAGCATCATCATGCTCAATTCCATTAATCATAATTTCATACTTTCTTTATACAAAATGCCATGACAAAATCAATGGCATAACAATCATGTCGAAATGTCAAGCATCCATCAATGCATAACATAACATAAACACAATTCAATTATTTCAAAATGTCATACATCTCGCAATGTACGGAA
>JANZLX010000003.1:10388203-10402597 GCA_025531955.1 Erythroxylum orinocense | reverse complement strand
GAGGATCACCGGAACGAAAACCGGTCACTGGGCCGGCGGCGAGGGCGGCGGCGGGCATGGTGGAGGGGGTAGTGGAGGGAGACGGGCAGGGTTGGGAAGGGGGGCTGAAGGGGCTGGGCTAAAGATGAAAATTAGAGATGAAAATTTAGAAACCTATTAAAAGTAGTTTTCTAATTTTCTAGAAAATTGGAAAAATAGAAAACAAGTTTTTTTTAAAAAATTGATCTAATTTTTTATTAATAAATATATTTTTTAATTATTTTCAATTTTATAAAAAAAATTTCTAAAAAATTAGAGAATTTTCATAAAGTAAACGCACCTTATTATTTCACGCTAGACAAGGGTGACAAGTCTTTGTTTAACTTGCCTTTCAAAAAAAAAAAAGGCTTTGTTCAACTGAAAAAGTCCGGCGGACAAGTTAAAGATATAAAGCATCGTGATTATCTTACTAAGCTGTGATATTATAGGAGAAATCCTGGGCAGAGCTAGTAAGTGAAGTTCAAGCTGCAGAATAGAGCATGGCTGAATCTGCTGCTAATGCTATTTCTCACGAACTCCCATCGCTTCTCTCTTCAGATGAGAGGGACTTTCTCATAAACAGCAAGGGTGATCAGGTATTTACACTTCTATACTTAAAAACCAGGGAAGCTTTTGATTAGCTAGATCGTAACTAAGTAGTTGAATACTTATCTAAATCACTAGATTTAATTCAGGAGGAGACCAATTTCCT
This sequence comes from Erythroxylum orinocense, assembly GCA_025531955.1. Taxonomy (NCBI): domain Eukaryota; kingdom Viridiplantae; phylum Streptophyta; class Magnoliopsida; order Malpighiales; family Erythroxylaceae; genus Erythroxylum; species Erythroxylum orinocense. Next base: position 10,401,867 of record JANZLX010000003.1, on the reverse strand, counting down.
TCCTGTGGTGAATTTTCTGCAAGTTTTTGTTAATCTATTGGCAAAAGAAAACCTAGGAACATAAAGATGAAAACGCAATTTTCTGGATCAAAAGTTCAGGTCATTTTCCCAGTTTGAAACTCAGGAAGAGCAGCAAACTTGAACTGGTGCGAAAACACGGGATAGTTCTAAGTCTAACTTTTAAGCCTTACAGGTCAAGATCAGCAATTTGGTGGGGAAGATTGTTGCACTGTATTTCTCTGCTTCATGGTGTCCGCCATGCCGACGTTTTACCCCAGTCCTTATGGAAGTCTATGAACAACTTTCATCAAGAGGCAACTTTGAAGTTGTTTTCATTTCTTCTGATAGAGATGACGATTCATTCAATGCGTACTTCACTAAAATGCCTTGGCTAGCCATTCCATTTGCTGATTCAGTGATCCACAAACGCGTTAAGGAGTTGTTCAAGGTGAAAGGGATCCCTAATCTTCACATATTTGATTCTGAAGGCAAGATTTCTAGTAATCAAGGGGTGAACATCATCAAAGACTATGGAGCAGAGGCATACCCTTTTAGCCTGGAGAAGCTTGACTACTTAAGAGTGGAACAAGAAAATGTTAAGAAGAATCAGAATTTAAGCTCTCTATTAGTGTCAAAATCTCGAGATTACTTGATATCCAACTGTGGAACCAAGGTAAAATTTTGTCAACTGCTAGTCATGGTCGTCGTTGTTGTTATTACGTGTATGCAACTATAACATCTTCAATGGCAGGTTTTTGTCTCTGAACTTCAAGGGAAGATGGTTGGTTTGTATTTCTCCGTGCACTCTCATCCAATATGTCTTTATTTGACTCCCAAAATAGTGAAGGCATATGAGAAGCTCAAGGAAAAAGGAGAAAGCTTTGACGTTGTGTTGGTTTCTCTAGACTATGAAGAAGATATGTACAAAAAGGATTTCGAAACAATGCCTTGGTTAGCATTACCTTTTGGCGATAAAAGCCATGAAAAACTAGCACGTTATTTTGAGATCAGAACCCTTCCCACAATGGTCATTATCGGGGAAGATGGGAAGACGCTGAACCAAAATGTAGTTGAGTTTATTGAAGATCACGGTGATGAAGCCTATCCATTCACGCCAGAGAAGCTTGTTGAGCTTGCTGAGATTCAAAAGGAAAAACTTGAAGCTCAAACATTCGAGTCAGTTTTAGTTCATGGTGAAAAGGATTTTGTGATAGATAAGAGTTATTCCAAGGTAAATATCCTCTAACAAGAATATGCATACTAATTTCCATGATACAACTATGGTCTTGTTGGCAATGTACCTTCAGCCCAACAACATGATCCCCTTCCTCATCCCCGAATGATTCAATTCGTGTCCCTTATTACCTCTTAGAGAAAGCCAAGCTGTTGTTGATCATATCCTTCTTTCATTTTTGGTTAGGTCCTGGTGTCCGAACTGGTTGGGAAGACCATTCTCCTCTATTTCTCAGCTCAATCCTGCCGCCCCTCCCGTGCATTTCTACCGAAGCTAACTAAAGTATATCATGAAATCAAGGCAAAAGACAATGCATTCGAGATAATCTTCGTGTCAAGTGACCGTAATCAAGCTTCATTTGATGACATTTACTCGTGCATGCCCTGGTTAACCCTTCCCTTTGAGGATGAGAGGAATAGGATCCTGCAACGTAAGTTCAGAATTCCAGGCATTCCTGAAATTGTGGCCATGGGCCCGAGTGGACGAACAGTCAGCACCAAAGCTTATAAGCACATAGCAAATAATGGTGTAGATGCTTATCCATTCACTAAGGAGCATTTCAAGCAACTAGATGAGAAGATTGAGGAAATGGCAAAGGGGTGGCCTAAGAAAATCAAACATCATTTTCATCCGGAGCATGAGCTCATACTCACTAAACTTGGTTCATATGATTGTAATAACTGCAACGAGTTTAGACATGACTGGTCTTTCAACTGCAAGAAATGCGATTATGATCTGGATCCCAAGTGTGCACTAAAGATTGATGAACGTGAGGCCGTTAAGAGCCAAGATGGATGGATCTGCGATGGAGTTACCTGTCGCAAAGCCTAAGCAAGGAGCAAGTGCATTAAATGTGTCTTCTCGGTCTGTTGAACGACTCCGTTAATAAATATAGTACGAGTATAAGCTGGTTTGTAGTACTTGAATCACGATATGTGCGAATGGACGCTGGATGTTGTTTGTAATAACCATAGAAACTATATTCGTATTCTATTTCTATATCATCATGAATAAACATCAACGGTCCAAGTTTGAACTGCTTTTTCCTTTGAAACTTCGGGTGGCAGGTGGTTATATCTCATTTTAATGTGGGCCTACAAGCAATTATAAGCCCTGAACTTAATATAGAGCCTACCTACACTACAAATGTATACCTTTGAGCTCACACATGGAACCATAAAACAATCTTAACTTAAAATTATCATACTGAAAAGAAATTCAGATGCAGAACAACTCAATAGTCAAACACATCTGGAGATTGTTAATTAGGACTAAAGCCGTAACTTTGACATGTGGGCATCTGCAGATTAAGTTCTTCAACTAAAACAGGAGAAAACACAAAACAGTAATCCAACACATGTTAAAATTGTCCCAGTTTGACGGTATTGTGGTATAAGTATAACTTAAGAATTCAGACACAGACAAGCAGGTCAAAGTCACAAAAATCATATGTCGGCCTAAGAGCTATCTCATGACTCGGAAAAAGAAGTTATCTACGTGGACGATCGCCGGGCGTTCATGAGATACGTACAGAATAGAGATCCCAGAAGGCCGTTGGATTGCGTCTCCTGAAAAGCAGAAACTTTCCATGTGAATGAAAAAGGTCTGTTTGGACTTGTGGTTTCGTGGAACTAAATGTCCATCGGAACAACGTGCCACCTTAAATCTGAGCGGACAAGTAGAAGAGATTTGAACGAGGAAGCAAATTTTTTGGGTTTTAATTTTCCTTTGTGAGCTAGAAGTTGAGTCTGTGATTCGTTATTGAAAAGGGATATTCTTGTAGTCAGATCCAACCTGTAAGTGAATCCATTCGCGTTTCTTTACCGGGTCTTCCTTATTTTGTCGGATTTTACTGGAAACGTTTCTAAGTTTTCTTTTTGATTCTTTTGTTAAATATTATTCCTGGGATCAAGGAGAGTGATGGTATGTAATTTGATTAATATTTCCTTTTTTATTTCATTTGTCTGTTTTGGTTTTTAATGTCGAAATTCTGGTGATGGCGTTTGGGTGATGGGAGAGGAGCTTGCTGCCTGTTTAATCGCATAGTGTAATTTGGTTATGTTAGTATTATTGCTTTATAAACAAAAAGGCCAAAGTAGCATATGTTGAATTCAATTATTGTGTGCCATAGTGCTGATACAATTCTGCCTTGAATGGTTAACTGACAGTAAGGGATGTTTACCGGCTACCTAGTTTTGCAAATCTCCTTCCTACCAACAAATTTTGAAAGTGCAGCAATTATACTAGTTAGTAACTAGAAATAGGGTTTTGGAATAGGATTTTAGGTAGATGCAAACTTCAGTCATCAATGTTTATTCTTGAAGGATTTCAGGCATAAATGGGTGATGCAGAAGGGAAAGCAGGAAATATAGGAGTTCTCAACAGCAAAAGAACTGACAGCCAGAAGGCTTTTGATCCGGCAGTTTTTGTACGGCTTCAGCACAAGCTTCAGAATTCTATTAAGGCTAGTGCTTATTCAGTATTTCTATCTCCATCCATATCTGAAGACAAGCTTATTTGTTAATTGTTGTTTGCTAATTAAAATTGCGATTGATTGCAGTCACAGCTTAAGAAATTAGTGAAATATGATGATGTCAATCTGTTGAGAAAGGAAAATGGATCGTCTGCTGCTTTAGGAATCAACCTGGAGAAGCAATTACAAGCTTGGAAAGAAAATTCTTCCTGGTCTGATCAACCTCCAAAAATAAAGGTAATAGAACGTTGCTGGGAAAGTTGTTTCTTTTCGTATATTCTGTGATAATTGACTGAAGTATTGAAAGAGAATGACTTGTTTAGCTTTTGAATCTAGATATCAATTGACAGTTCATTCTGTTGAAATGGAGATTTCTGTCTGATGAAATATGATTCATATTTGTGCCATCTGTAAATAAGAATTCCTGGAGGAAAAATCTTCAGCAGAGAAGATATGCTAGGAATTTCATTGTTTATGGTTCTCTTAGGATAATGAAACTATTATTTTGTAATTTTGGTACTATATTGTGTGGTTAATCAACTCTTGGTCCAGTTGGCAGTTGGGAACTGACGTTAGTCTTGACAGGTCAGTGTACCGAAAGGATCTCTCTGCAACCTCAGTGTAGATTTTGATGTCGGTTTGCCTCCAGATGCGGTTTACAACATTGTCACTGACCCTGATAATAGGAGGGTTTTCAAAAATATTAAGGCAAGTTGAATATTATTATCTTCCTACTCTAAATCTCAAAACAACTGGTTGCATTTGAACTATGTACATGCTACTAACTTTTTAGAATTAGATGTCAATGTGCTTAGTGTCTTCTAATGTTACAACACTTGCTTTTGCGGCTATTGGGTTTGGAATTTGAATGTGGCGTGATTTTTCTTTGACATAAGGAGCAAAACTTGTCTACGCAGGAAGTGATATCCAGAAAGGTCTTGCTTGATGACGGTCAGAGACAGGTGGTGGAGGTTGAACAAGCAGCTCTATGGAAATTTCTTTGGTGGTCAGGCACCATTTCAGTGCATGTTTTAGTTGATCAGAACAGAAGAGATCACTCTGTAAGCATTTACAGTTACATTTCTGTATTTGTTTCCTTGCGCTAATTAAAATGGAGCACTTGGTCAACCTGGCTACTTGAGGGAGGCCTCTGTTTTTCTAGTCTTGAGCAGTTCTACCGCTTGATTTCCTTTTTAAGTCTTAGTCTCATGGATAGGAAGATTCTACTGTCTTTCGGAATGGACACAAAGCTGTCTTCCTATGGCTTAAGTAGTTAACACAGTGAAACGAAAATCATCATATGTCTCTCTAAGTTTGGTATTGGAGAAAATATTTCAAGATACTGGCTTATATTGGAGATTGATTAACAGATGAAATTCAAGCAACTGAAGACTGGGTTCATGAAGAGATTTGAAGGCTCGTGGAAGGTAGAACCTGTATTTGTTGATGAAAAAGTGTGCTATCCGTTCAAGCCTAAAACGTGGGAAGAATATTCTTCATGTACTGGAGCGAGAGGAAGGGTAGGATCAAAGGTGAGCTTGGAACAGTTGATTCAGCCTGCAATCGTACCGCCCCCGCCCATTTCCTGGTATCTAAGAGGGATTACTAGCAAGACCACGGAAATGATAGCTAATGATCTGCTTGCTGAGGCTGCCAGGATTAGAGGGGACCTCAAAACTGTAACTTCTGCAGAATCCGAATCAGATGGTGAACTAGAAGTTTGTAATTCAGTTGACATTAAAGCAAGATGGGCCCTCCATAGGAGAACTGCGAGGAAGCATCACAGAAGATTATTGACTTCTTAATGTCACACTCTTAGGCTTTAAACCTTGTTTGTTGCTGTATGTTGTCCTTGTATGTGAACCTAATATCGCTTGAGGCATTTTCTTTTTTGGCATAACAAGCAATCAGGTAAAGCCTTAATTTGATTCATCATTCTCTCACTAGTGTGGTTAAAAGACCTCAACGAGTGACCTTTTATAGATCCTAACAGAAATTCTGAGCATTAATTTTACAATCAAGTTGAATTAGGGATGGCAAGGGATCAATTTTTTAAAAAATAAAAAATGTAAAACAATGTCTTTTTTAATTAGATTTAGGTTTGGATTGGCCAAGCCTAAGTTTATTTGATCTTTAACTCTTTTAAATAAAACGATATTGTTTTACGTAAAACATCCTAAGCTTGAACTTGACTTATGGGCTGACAGATTGAAAACACTTAAATTTAGACCATAGCTCGCCAATTGCTATCCCTATGTTAAATTGATTGAATTTCACAAATTTTATCTAATTAATTATAACAATAAAACAAAATAATGGATTTCTTTTGTGTACTAATTATATTACACCAATGATTATTGGATATAAAAATTATATTACAAAGGACAATCTTTTTATTAGTTATAGGTAAGATTGTATGTTGTTAGGCTCTTGTATTTAAGTGAGATTTATATTAGGTGGTGTTGTAGTTAAAAGGACAAAGAATTTGATTAATATTATTTATTTTAATTTTTATAATTAGATGCCTATCGATTTATTCTCTAAATTTAGTAAAATTGCCTTCAATTTGGAACTTTAGTTTTATATATCTATATAAGAAGCAAAATTTATGGTAATCCTCACACATTAAGGGGTCGAAATAGAAACTTCCAGATGTTGGGAATGGCAAGAGAAAAGAAATGGTTTAGTAAATGGACCACAGTATAAATTTATTACTACCATTTTCAATTCCTCATGTGTTCATAAATACGCGGGAGTTCCTCGATACCACAGTATAAATTTATTACTACTATTTTCAATTCCTCGTGTTCATAAATACGCGGGAGTTCCTCGATGGACGTTTCTTCCATTCCAAGACTCTGCTTAAGCGTAAGTTTTCTTTTTATTTTATAGAAGTCCCAAGCAATCGAACGCAGCTTTCGATCATCGTCACTTGATTGTTAACACAAATTGGCAGTTGATTGGCTTTGCATTTCAAAGATGTCGACTATCTTCAGATCTCTGCAGACTCTCAGTTTTCCTCTCATCACCTTCCGCCTCCAATCCCGCCATTCTTCAAGTTTCCAGTAACTTCTCCTAAGTCTTTGTTTTGATTTTTGAATTCCGATATACTTTTATACACTATGTTCTGATTCAATTGCGTGCAGTATCAGACACAGGTGTCGGAAGCTGTTTGGAAGAGTTCCATGCCCTCAAGTGTCCCAGTGAAGCCATAGCTTCTCAAAACTGGGGTAATTTGTTGGCTCTTTTTTGTTTTTGTTTTCTCCTTTGAATTTACTCTATCAGAACTTAATTATATTGGAATTTAACAATTATTTAATCTTGGATCTTTGTTTCAGATGGTTCGCTTGCAGTTAGAACCACAAGTAAGTTATCATTTGCTTCACTGTAACACCCTTGATTAATAACTAATTAATAGTTTGCTTGGTTACGAAAAATTGGCTTGTTTGATTAGTAGTCATTCACATTATTTTATCATAATGCATCATAAGGAAATATCTATTTGCAGGCATTTCGGATCTTGAGGTGTACCATTATCAATTGAATTTAAGAGAAATTAATCAGAGAAGAAGGTTGATTCGGTTACCTTCGAAACCAAAGAACGGTGTGAAATTCAGGTGTGGGTTCAATTTCATTTTTTTTTTCTTTGGGGTTTTAGTATCTTAATTGTTTCATCTGAAGTTATTTGGTATGGTTCAATTGGCCAGTGGGACCGAAGTATGTCTATGTCTTTCAGAGAGCATTCATGTTTTGTTGGCAGAGATTAGAAAGTATTTTCAAAAGGTTATTTGGCTTGCTCTAAATTGCCGCTGTTAATTTAATAGGGTTCATTGCTAGCTTTGCAGAGTTTGTGATCTCTGCAACTCCTTTTGTTGGTGCATAGAAAATGTAACAGTGATCAAGTTGTAGATTATGTTATTTTAATTGATCAATTACTAACTATCCAAGTTTGCTTGCCTGTCTCATTTTGCAGATACTTGTTCTAAACATCCCCGTAAGTTCAAGTTGCAATTTCTGAACGTATAAGCGTATACAATTATACATAACTAATAGCATACTAGTTACACAGAAATATTGGTAAAATATTGTGGGAGTTTTTATCTACACCAGTTTTTCCAATCCAGAATGTTGCAATCGAGCTTGTAGCTGAAGGTGCAGATATTACTGGATCAAGGCTTGAAAATGTCTTTCTAGCAAATAAGAGCAACCCTTTACCTTTCTCAGCTTCAAACATAGAACGCCTAAAGTCAGGCCTCGAAAATTATCTATTAAAGCATGGTCAGAGTTTGAGTCAAAAGTGTGAATGCTTCCCTTGGTAATTTAACTGCAAGCTCTCTTCCTTTCTTCCCATTGTTATGATCAGAATGTATATATTTTCAAATTATCATAATCAATTAATAGATAATACAAAAAAAGGTGGCATGTATTTACTTGGGAGACTGTTCAGATTGTGATTAATAAAGATTTGGGATCTTCTGCAGAGTAAAAAATATTCTTGTTTTATGTCATTTGATGCGGCCCTCAATTTTCCAATATGTTCAACTACAGTTCTTCGAGTTTGACGTATGATGGGATTGTTGGAAATTGCAGAGGACATGGAAAGACTGAGGGAGCTAGAGGAGTCATTGGAGGAGAGGTTTAGCAACAGAAGGTTCAGTGCATTTCTGGCAAAGCTAACAGAAGTTGGAAGCATTTGAAGGGTTTAGCAACAGAAGGTTCAGTGCATTTCAGTAGTATTTTACAAAGAAAAGTGTAAACTTTAGACTAGGATTATCTGATATATATGAAAGAAACTAAGCTCTTATGAAACTAACTGATTTCATGGAGCATTTGTATTAATTCTATCCGTTGTCCTTCCCTTTGTATGTCCATGTATCAGCAATTTAAAGATGACGAGAATTTTGGGCATTATATGAAGTCAACAAACTAATTCAATGTTATCATATTGAAATTAAAATTTGAATATTTTAGATTTTAAATTTGATTCAATCAATAATTTAAAAATTGAATTAATCAATAATTCAAAGTCAATGAGTTGAAATATGTTTGACTAAGATTGGGTTTATATTCTAATATTTTGGGATTATAATATTATTTAAGTTTTTATATGTTTTGATATTTATTTTTCATATTAGTTTTATTTTCTACAAGAAAATAAGACATCTCTTTAAATAATTTCTTACAAGATGGTTATCTAAATTTTCTACATGATTTAAATGAAAGTAAATTTGTCAAACAATTGTAAAACAAATATAAACTCATTCCATTCATAAAAGACCTAATAGTTGTTGAATTTTTTCAAATCAAATGTAAACCTAATATGTTGTGCTTTGCAAATTATTAATATACTTTAATTGTTATTTATATGCATAAATAATTTTTATTACAAAATAAAATATAGTTAAAACTAATAAAAGTGCTTTTTATTTTTATGTTGTCAAACAGTCTACTGCATGAAGCTCTTTAAAAAAAGTCAACTGACTTCTTAGAAAAGATCTTTTTAGAAAAGCTCTACTGACAAAGCTCTACTGACAAAAGCCCATCCAAACAGGCACTAAGATACATTATTCCTTATATTTTGAGAGATTTTAACTGAAAAATTGTCTAGTATTTCAAAATTTAACATATATTCCTTTTTGAATCTTTATAGTTCTTCATTATTGAAATTATTATTAAATATAACCTTCAATATATCTTCACCATTAAAGTCAAAATTTTATTGCACTAAAAAATTAATAGTGTTTAAAACAAACACCTAATGTACACCAATAGAATATCAAATGGCATTATAAATGTTAAATTTAACAATTTAACTATGAAGTTTCATAATAAGTGTTTATTTATCAACATCAATTTTAGTCTAAAACATTGGTTTTGAATTAGAAGAATTATTTTTTTTTCTGTATAATGCACATACAAATTAGTAGGAAAAACCAATTCATCAGTTAGAATTGATATATCCCTAAAAACTCCTTTAAAATATGCAATGACCCGATTAACAAATTGCATAATTAAACTTATTTCTTTCAATGGATTGACATTCATAAATTTATAAATATAAAGGGGTATGAAATTAATTGAAGCTCCTAAATCTAGCATTGCTTTTAAAATCATAACATTACCAATCTTACAAAGGAAAGTGAACATACATGGGTTCTTATATTTAGAAGGTAATGTTTTCTAAATGATAACTAGAACGTTCTCTCTCGTACTGATTGTCTCATGACCTTTTAGTTTCCTCTTAATGATGCATAATTCTTTGAGAAATTTAATATAATGAGGTATTTACTTAATTACATCAATAAGGGGAACATTTGCATTAACCTTGCAAAAAGTTTAAGGAATATCCTTTTCTATCCTTTTGTTTTTAGATTCTACAACTAGGAGAAAGATAAGTTATCATTACAGGTTTAGATTGCTCACCACTTGAATCCATCAATTGAGTAGCTTAGATTTGAGGTATCACTTCTTCTTTCTTGATTTCTTCTTTGATTACATATTTTGATATCCTCTTTCTAGGCACTTTTAGCTTGTTTCCACTTCTCAAAATAATTGCATTAACATTATACTTTAGATTGATGATGGTTTATGAGGGTAATTTAATTTTGCTTTAAAACTCTAATAGGCTTAAAATAATTTTCCAATTGACTTAAATTAGTTTTTCCAAAATTTGAATGCTTATTCTTACCTCCTATTGAACTTAATGTGTGTTGGTTACACGTGCTTTAATAAGTTCATTTAAATATGTACTTATTTTTAAAGATAAGCATGGTGCAGAGCTAGTTGTTTAGTTTTATTTTTTAGAAACTCAATGGATTTGCTTTATTGATAAAATTACGAAAAACTCTCCGTTCAGGGTTATATAAATTTGAATTAGGCTTATACTTCAGTTTTATGGACTCAGGAGTCCCCCAACAATATTGACTTGTTCATTAGTTCATCTTAAAATATAATATTGTCAATTTGATGCCCAAAATAGAAGCCCACAATAGAAAAAAAAAACACAAGTTTTCATTTGGTATATCAAGCAATTTTTCTACGAGAGAGGTGAGATTAAATAATTGTTGATAAATAGAATTATTTTCTTTAGAGACGAATCTTATCCATTGCCAAACTATTGCAATTTGACAACCATATCAAAAATTGAATTCCATATTTCTGTCAGAGTTTTCTGCCCTAACACATCTCTTCTTGCAATTCATATTTAGATCCATTATTAATAATCCCTCATAAAAATACTATATAAAGAGTTTATCATAAATATGGTGTTAAGGAAAACTTGGATAAAGCAGTTTAAATCTTCCCTAATAATGATATAGTCTTTTTATTAAATTGTCGTATTTCATATATATTTTCTTAATGTTGGCAACTCATGAAATAGGTCAAAAGTTCTTAAGAAACTAATTTTTCATCTCATTCAAGTTGGTAATAGAACCTGAAGGTAAATAATAAAGTCAATCCTTAACTTTATTGCCTAGTAAGCAAGGAAATGGACACAATTTTTTTTAATCTTAAATAAAACCTTAAGGTTTCATACTTGAACACTCTACTTTAAACTCCTTAATTAGATAGGATAACTGATCAATAAATTTATTTTTATCTCTAAATATAAATATAGATGATAAAATAACCTTAACAAATAAATCATTTTACATTTTAATTATTGCTCATATCTTGAGAAAATTTTATTAGGTATTTATTTAAGTCTTTTATTGATAGTTCTTAATAAAGCATACCCATTTCTTATTTTTTAAACTCTTTTGTCACCGGATCTTGTCTTAAACTTCCTCTATGATTTATAACTTTGCCAACTAATATTTAAACTTTTATTTATAAGCTTATCCTAACTGCAATCTTAAATTGCATCTTTGTAATATATATAAAATCAATTAAACTAAGAACATTTTTTTTAAGAAGTTAATGATTTTATTAATAAAATGATATAGGTACATAGAGTGTACAAAACTTCTATATACAATAGGACTCTGGCTAGTAATGGACCAATAAAGCACACCATTTGCAAGTTTCAAATTTTACAAAAGGAAGGAGACATAAGGGGTTAGAGATTCTAAATTGTTATTGTGCTTTTTGTCCTCAGCTTAAGATTTAGTAAGTTGGTCTCAACATTCAATGCCACCTTGCAAAAAAATATGATATTCCTTTCACGCTATATGTAACAAACCAATGTACCAAAAGCTATTATAAACAACTTTAGGTCACCTTTAATATGAAAGGTAACACAGGAAGCCCAAGAGATGACACTAGTCCATTGTACTCCTTTGAACTACAACTTGAAAAGATCCAGTATATAGTTCCACAAATGAGCAGAGTACCTACATATAAAAACTATATGATCCAAGGTCTAAAGAGCCTTATCACATAAAACACATGTTAGATTAGGTACAGAGAATACAAGGGAGTCTTTAGTTTCAAGACTTTGAATAGTTGCAAGTCAAAGGATGAAGGTTGTGCCAAGGTTTTAGGTTTTGTTTAACTTGTATAAACTTCTTACAAGATTTAGTGTGAATATTAAAGAGCTATCTTGATTCTACAGCCTTTTATCCTTCAAAGAAGAGTAAGGAGTATTAAAAGGCATATCATATAGAATTTCCCTAACACCTTTTGAGGAGTGAAATGATTGGTGCCAAAAATTGTTCATTATCAAGGCTTGGACTTTAGTATTAGTTGGAATAATTGACTTTTAAGGTTTGAAAGTCCCTTAGTTTATAAAGAGGTCCCAAATTATGACAGTGATCATATTAAAAGATATCTTGCTTCCTTGCCTATCTTATATTTGAAGAATGATTGAATCAGATGCCCCATCTTTAATATCTGACTAAATGTCCAAGAAATGCCATGATTAGCTCTTCTATGCCAGATATTTACACTCTTCAAGAAGTACAAGTGAATCCACTTTGCCCATTGATCATCTCCATCAAAGCAAAGTCGCTGGAGCCTCTTGATAAGCATACTTTTACTCATCATATGAATATAGGTGATGCTAAGACCTCCATAATTTTTGAGTTGACAAACCGTAGCCTATTTAGCCTTAGGTATCTTAGGCTTGTGATATAACCACTCTACAGGAAATCTCTTTGTAGTTTATTGATGTATTTCATTACGCCTTTTAGTAAATCAAGATGAAAATACCAGTATATGAACATTATGATCCTATTACGTTTTAAAAAATTAACTCCAATTTCTCAAGCTACTAAAAGTCTCAAAAAAACAATTCTTATAGTCATAAGCTTAATTACCTTATAATTGTCACATCCATAACTAACAAATTTAGTATATAAATATTTGATATTTAACTGAATAAATAAATGATTTCTCTTTATCTATCGACCTATAAGATCTAACTAGAAGAAGTTTGAGCCTCACATCCCCTTCATATCCTTAGCCTCATCCTTTATGAGTTCTTTACTTGAAAAATAAACAAAGCATGATAGAATATACCAACTAAGAAATTGTAATCAGATAAAAGAAGAAACTTTACCACTGTTATAATATATGCAATAAATCTTCTAGTTGTATCTATTGAGTACTATAATTTCTTCTAAAATACCTGACAAGAAACTAAGGTTAAAAATTATTATTTTTTGTGTTGTTTCATGAATTCCAATAAGATACCTTATGCTTTACAAGTCTCATAAGAACCCTTTAAAATTTTAGAAGTCTAAAGTAAGTCCTTGAGTTAATTTTCTCCATTAACTTACTCTCAGGTGGAAGTTAAAGAATTAGTGGTAATGCCATGTGAGCAAAAAGGGACATACATTATTAATAAACTAAACAAAAACCCATGACCTAATCCAAAAACCTAATAATATAACCCTATTTAAACCTTTTTCCTCTTAGTTGGCCATCAAAATTATGAACCTCTATGATATGAATCTCATGATGAGGAACTTATCTCTTTTGAAGTTCCATAATTCATATTAAAACTATTAAGACTTT
>JANZLX010000003.1:10367336-10381536 GCA_025531955.1 Erythroxylum orinocense | reverse complement strand
TCATTTCATGCATTAACCTCCAAATATCATCGCAAAACATGTAACACAACTTACTACATTCACTGCCAATTCCTCATATAATAATTCTAACGTCCAATCAAAGTTCGGGGTCTAACAGAAAGAGCTATGTTAGATTTAGGTACGTCCATAAATGTTATGCCATACAATGTGTATAAATCTTTGAATGTTAGACCTCTTAAAGAAACTAAAGTAGTGATTCAATTAGCGGATCGCTCAAATTCTTATCTGAAAGGTGTGCTAGAAGACATATTGGTTCAAGTAGGAAACATGCTTTTTCTAGCTGAATTTATATTTTACAGATAGGCACGAATGACACATCCTCCTCCACTTCGATTTTTTTCAGAAGGTCGTTTTTGAAAACAACTAAAACCAAAACAGATATCATAATGGATCTTTAACTATGGAATTCGATGGTGACTTAATTAAGTTCAATATTTATAATACCATGAAAATTATTGATGACGAACAATCTATTGTTTCTGTGGATTTTATTGATACATGGATGTAGGAGAATTGGAATTAGATAAAGATGACGTGGAATTGATTTTGGTAATGGAAAAGGCATCATAATGGCAAGGAGATAAGGAATCTGCGTTGTTGAGGAAACAAAAGACATTAACTTCACATGGAGATGAGGAATCTGTGTGTTGGGAAAACAAAAGACGTTAACTTCACAAGGAGATGAGGAGACATTATTCTTCAATGGACAACTGGAAAACGCATTTCATTGGCAAAATAGGGAAAAAGTTACGTTAGCTAGTGAACCACTAGTTGTATCACGCAAGACGTCATCTGGCTTGGAAACAACCAAACCCCTTCATTAGCTCACATTCATGGAAACGTCCAAAGGAGTAGACAAGTTGCTGCCATCATTGACGAACCCACCAACATTGGAATTGAAGAGCTTACCTAGTCGTCTGAAATACATCTTTTTAGGTGAGAAGGATACATTGCCTCTGATTATTTCTAATAAACTTTTAGATGTGCAGGAAAGCTAACTTTTTAACGTTTTGAAGGAGAATAAAGAAACTTTTGGTTGGACGATAGCTGATTTGAAAGAAATTAGGCCCACCATCTGCATGCACCGAATTTTGATGGAAGATGAAGCGAAAGAGGTGAGGCAACCACAACGTTGTCTCAACCTACCCATGATGGAAGTAGTAAAGAAAGAGATTTTGAAGCTTCTTGACACAGGCATCATTAATCCGATTTTGGATACTAAGTGGGTAAGTCCGATCTAGGTAGTACCAAAGAAAACTAGTGTAACGGTAATTGAAAATATCAATGGTGAGTTAATTCCGACTCGTGTTCAAAATGGTTGGAGGGTATGCATAGATTATAGGAAGCTTAATTCAGTTACTAGAAAAGATCACTTTCTGCTTCCATTTATTGATCAGATGCTTGAAAGACTTGTGGGAAAATCTCAATATTGTTGTTTAGATGGCTATTCAGGATATCATCACATTAAGGTGGCACCAAAGGATCAGGAAAAGACGACCTTCACTTGTCCATTTGGCACCTTTGCTTACCGACGAATGCCGTTTGGATTGTGCAACGCACCCGTGACATTCCAACGGTGTATGGTAAGTATTTTCTCCAATCTTGTGGAAAATTACATGGAAATTTTTATGGATGATTTCATGATATATGGGGAATCTTTTGAAACATGCATTATTAACCTTAAAAAAGTGCTGAAACGTTGCATTGAAACTAATTTAGTTTTAAATTACGAAAAATGTCACTTCATAGTTAATCAAGGCATTATTTTGGGTCATACTGTTTCTTCGAAAGGAATTGAAGTCGATAAAGCTAAGATAGATGTTATTCGATCTTTATCTTACCCCGCGAATGTGCAGAAAGTTCGTTCTTTTCTTGGTCATGCAGGATTTTATCGGCAATTTATCAAGGACTTCTCCAAAATTGCGCATTCTATGTATAGATTGCTCCAAAAAGACGAGAAGTTTAATTTTGATGAGCCATGTAGAAGTGCATTTGATGAGCTGAAGAAGCGACTCACTACAACTCCAATAATTCAACCACCACGATGGGACATGCCCTTCGAATTGATGTGCGATGCGACGGATTATGTAATCGGCGCTGTGCTGGGTCAAAACGTGGACAAGGTACCTCATGTTATTTATTATGCTTCTATGACACTTAATGATGCCCAGAGAAATTATTCCACAATGGGTAAGGAGTTTCTAGCGGTTGTCTTTGGGTTGGAAAATTTTCAGTCATATTTGTTGGGGACGAAGGTGATCATTTACTTCGACCATGCAGCGCTAAAGTATTTGGTAAACAAGAAAGAAGCCAAATCAAGATTGATTCGATGGATATTACTAATCCAAGAATTCGATGTGGAAATTTGCGACAAGAAAGGAGCAGAAAATTTGGTGGCCGATCACTTAAGCAGGATCTAATCGAGTACCACGCCTGATGTCCTTCGTGACAAATTTTCGGATGAGAGCCTTTTCGCAATTCAACAGGTAATCCCTTAATATGTGGACATAGTGAACTTTTTAGTAACTAAGTCTTTACCTAGTGATCTATCTAAAGTTGAGAAAGATAAAATCAAGTGAGAGGCTAGACATTATGTTTGGGATGAACCTCACCTTTGAAAATTTTGTTCTGATTAGATTGTTAGGAGATGCGTCATAGATGATGAAATTTCGTCTATTTTACAATTTTGTCATTCATTTGTATGTGGGGGACATTTCGTTCCCAAAAGAACTGCTCGCAAAATTTAAGAATGTGGACTATTTTGGCCTAAGTTATTTTATGACTCTTACATGTTTTGCAAATCTTGCGATCGTTGTCAAATAACAAGTAACTTGGGATCAAAGAATCAAATGCCACTGACGAACATTCTGGTATATTAGATTTTTGATATTTGGAGAGTAGATTTTATGGGTCCTTTTCCTTCCTTTTGTGGTAAGAATTACATTTTGTTGGCAGTAGACTACGTTTCAAAATGGGTTGAAGCTAAGGACACTATATCTGATGATGTTAAAATCATAATTGATTTTGTTAAATCAAATATTTTTGTCAGGTTTGGAATGCCCCTCGTGCTATCATTAGCGATCAAAGGACCCATTTTTGCAACAAGATTTTTGAAGCGTTGATGAAAAGATATGGTATTACACACCGAGTCTCTACTGCTTACCATCCATAGACAAGTGGGCAAGCTGAGGCATCCAACAGAGAGATCAAGTCCATACTAGAAAAAGTGGTAAACCCAAACTGAAAGGATTGGAGCTTTCGACTGGACAATGCCTTATGAGCCTACTGGACTACATACAAAAATCCTATAGGCATGTCACCTTACAGGTTAGTTTTCGGTAAGCCTTGTCATTTACCTGTGGAAATTGAGCATAGAGCTTATTGGGCTGTGAAGCTGTTGAATATGGATCAATTGGAGGCTAGTACTAGTAGGAAATTGCAATTGCAAGAATTAGAAGAGATTCGTAATGAGGTGTATGAAAATTTACAAAGAAAAAACTAAGGCTTTTCATGATAGAATGATTTCTAGGAAACATTTTTCCATCGAACAAAAAGTTCTTCTTTATTGTTCAAAGCTTAAGTTATTCCCAGGAAAATTACGATCTCGATGACTTGCACCGTTCATTGTTACTATCGTTTTTCCTCATGGTGCGGTAGAAATTCAGAGCGTAGATACCTCTAAGGTATTTAAGGTTAATGGACATTACCTAAAGCCGTATTATGAAAATTCTTCAGTTGAGCGAGTGGATGACATAGAGTTGGTACCTCCAACCTATTTCCAAACCGGTAAGTAACGACACAGGTCCAACTAACGACTTTAAAGAAGCACGTTCGGGACAACCCGTAAATTGTTCAGGTTTGTCTATATTATTTCTTTAATAGTTTTTATTTTCTTTATATTATTTCATTTCGTTAGGAATATCAATTTACAAAATTTTTTATTTGTCTTTTTTTCTTTTCCTTTTTACATCAATTTAAAATAAAAATAAAAAATATCAAAAAAATAAAAACAAAAAACAAATTTTTTTCAATTACCGCCTGATTCCAACAGCTAAGTGCTCGGAAGATTTGTCCATGTAAGTCTATCCTTCCTGATACACTTGAAGCTTTACATGTATATGACTCTTTTATACAATTGATGGGTCCTATTACATAGAGTGCTTTTGCCCGAATAAACTGCCCTGTATATGTTGAATTGACAAGAGAATTTTATAGCACTTTCCAATTTAATTGTGATAAGGATTTTGATATGTATACGAAAGAGGCTGTTGAATTTAGATTGATAGGAAAGGAATTTGCATGTTCAATTGTTGAATTCAATGTTACCTTGGGATTTCTTTCTACTGCTGAAACTAAACCGAGTTATTTATCAATTCTCAATGTGATTTTCGAGTCGATTTTAATGCTACCGAGTTATGGGGTCAATGGTCTGTTGATACCCATCCGTATAATGCTAGCCTTTCTAAAAGTCCCTTTCTTTGGAATCCTGTTTTCAAAATTATCCATAGGTTGTTAGCATTTAATTTTTTTGGTCGAAAGGATGCTATGAGTACTTTGTCGAAGGCCGAATTTTATTTCTTATGGTGCATAGATAGACATATTCTAGTTAACTTGGGTTTTTGGTTTATGACACAATTTCATGATGTTTTGCAAAAGAAATCTAAACCTTTGATTCTTGGGTCCTATATCACACAATTAGCAGTCAATTTGGGTGTGTTAGATCTTGATAACTCTACTATGAATGTGGCTTGTGGTATGGAGCCGTTGGATTTAGATTGTCTATACAGGATGAATATTGTGGATCTTAGTCAAGGTCACCTTACTTTCACCACTCCCGGCCCGACTACCTTTCCAACAACAAGAACTTCAACCGGACAACGCAAGTTGCCACCGGCTGAACCTAGCAACTAGCCACCAGCCGAACCTAGCACACATCTACAACAACACACCGATTTGGACGCTCGTCTCCGTCGGCTTGAAAGGACAATGCACCATTTGGAGAACAATTTGATGGCCTACTGGGAGTACGAAGGATTTCAACCGCCACATCTGTCAACCTTTTGATCTCGGCACCTCCAAATAGAGAAGCTTTCTTTCATCCTTTTTCTTTATCTTTATGTTTCTTTAACATTGAGGGCAATGTTAGTTTAGGTGTGGGGGAAAGATTTGAAATTTTGATGAGGAAAATTTTCGATTTTTGTGTGAATATTTTTGGCTTTGTATGCGGTTTTTATTGATTTTTGCATATGATTTCGCATGTTGAGCTATAAAACTTTGTCATAGTAGTTTGGATGAGATTGGATATATGCATGAAATTAAATTGGGCTGAGTAAGTTTTAAGATAAAATATGTTGATTGATTGCGATAATTGATCTCATAGACTTAGTCAAAATTTTGACATTTAAGTGATAAAGTAAATTGTGAAATTAAGGTGGATTTTTGACTTGAACCTGTGAACGAAATTTAAGCCTAGATGACATCATCTTTATGTCATGTTATTTGTTTGAATTGTGTGATGCTTCTCTATTCATGTTGCCTTCAGAACTTGCTTGGAACTGGTTTGAATTTGTTTGATCACATGGGATATAAAAATGATTAAGGCCTTCCTTATTTTTACACCCTTAGCTTAAAATTGACCCATCTATTCAATTGCCCTTTGCAAACACTTTTGAGCCTTTATCCTTATTTTTCAATCAATCACCATATTTTAAAACCCAAAAACCCTATTAGCCTTATCCTATCACAAGTTGAATGAAGCATTGACTAATTTGGGACTTTTGTTTTATATTTTATTATGATATACTTTTATAGGTGCTTCTACTTATGTGTTTATAGTTGTCCCTTATTCTTAGCGTTATTCGAGAAAAAAAAGAAAAAGAAAACAAAAGAAAAAAAGAGAGAAAATCAGAAAAAGAAATAGTAAAGCATAGTAGCTTGAGTTAGTACGAGTAGTTGTAGTTCTTTTTGTTCATGTTTATCTCAGAATTTTAATTGCATGTCCCTTTTACTTGATGCTTTATGAATGCTTGTGATGACACCTTTGTTATGTTTTTACCTCACCTATAAACTTAGCCCCATTATAACTATGAACAAAGTCCTTATGATCTATTAGCCTATATGATCTGAATGAATGAGAATTGGTGAAGCTGTAAGCCTATGATAGTGCAACATGATAGAGTGAGATTTGAGAGAAATACTTTACCCACAAACATTTGAGTTTAAGAGTGAAATCTTTTAGAAGAATTCACTTTGATTTCATGTATGCTTTTGAACAAAGATGTCTTACTTTGACTTTGTTTATTTGCATTAGTGAAAAGCGATTATGCAACGTAAGTCTTATTGGCCCAAGTTAATGGATTGTGTGCATTTGATCTTATGAATGATGAATTGACTGAGTGTAGTGGTTTGACATGTTTGCTCGAAGGCGAACAAAGGTTTAATGTGGGAGAATTTGTTAAGTCATTAAATTACACTTATTTTGGACTTAGTTATCATTAATGTATTAAAATTATTATCTGAAATTAATGGAATTATCTTATAATTGTTTACAGATAGTTTTCAACACCTTAGAGACAAAATGGAATCAAAAAAATGCAAAAGAATGAAGAAAATCCCAAATCACCAAATTGACAGAAATTTAGTGACTAAGCATGGGCACACCTAAGGATGGAATAAATCTGTAGATCAAATTTCAAAAGTGAAAATCAAACTTATCACAATCATTAAAGATTATCTTGCCATCTTTCAAGGAGATTACCCATCGAAAATAAAAGAGTGGATTATCTGGAGAGAATTAAGAAAAGATAAGGAAAAGATAAGCATAAAGAAGAGTTGGTGATTGACGCAGATACATATTAGGTTTTAGAATAGGTTTTTGATGGGGGCTACTCCCACTTTTTCTTGCATTTGTTCTTTACATTTTCTGCATACTTTCAATTGGTGTTTTCGTATTTTTCATTAAAGAACTAGGGATGGAGACTTATTATCTTGTTATTTCTTTTGCTTTAATTTCGATCATGAGTAGCTAAATCTTTTGTCTTGGTTGAGAGGATCCATGTTATATGTTATTATAGTGATATGTTTCGAATACTTTTTATGTTGTTAATAAACATTAGATATCTTCAAATCTATTCTTTATAATTAAATTTGTTAGTTTCTAAGTGCGCGACTAGATATTAATTGATTCAATCGCTAAATTAAAAGAATATGACGTTCAATTTCGATGATCATAAGTAGCAATTAGGATTAACTTCTCTACGTTAAAGTCAAAAATTCTAAGAAGATATTCGCTTAATTGATTGCATGTCGTACATGTATTTTGCTTGCTCATTGGTTCTCGATTCTTAATGCTATTATTCAATTACACCTATGATCATATCTAGGTTATTGTTTAATAAGAATGCTAGGATACATATTTCTAGTCATTACCCTTAAGAGAAAACTTTCCCAATAAATGTTTGTTAATGATTACAATTTCATATCAAAGATCCATAATAACATGATAACATCAGTGACCCGAAACCAAGGTATTTTATCATTAATTTTTTAGATTTAATTACTGTTTTCAATTTGTGAATTTTCTCTTAATTTTCTGATATTGTCATGACCGAACACCCCCCCTTTGACTTTCGTTATTTGTTCGTTTGAATTCGTAAATCTATTACCGTAAAGATTCCTCGTAGGAACGATATCTACTTACCGCTACTACATTAATTTGTTTTAATGGAGTGATTTCTTTTGAATTTAGTTGTAGGCGACAATAATATAAAAGGCTTCTTCATACACTTCCATAGAGGTAAATTATATCGCACTAATATTACAACCCACATATTGTAAGAAGAAATCATATTACCGAAAGGATTAAATCCATCTGAGGCTAATCCAAGTCGAACATTACGAAAATCCTGTGCAAAACATAGAAACTTTCCATCAAAGTTTTTCCATGCCATCGAATCTGCTGGATGATGCATAATGTTATCATCAACGCGTTTCTCTTTATGCCACCTCATATCTATGGCTGCTTTTGTTGACATAAATAGCTTTTGCAGTCGTGGTTTAATAGGGAAGTATCTTAATTTTTTTTCAGTATCTTCTTCCCTCTCCCATCATCCACTCGTCACCTTAATGTACCACAAATGGGGCACACTTCAAGATCTTTATTGTCCTTTTAAAATGTAACACAATCATACTTTCAAGCATGTATTGATATATATCCTAATCTAAGGTACCTTAACAATTTCTTTGCATCATAATAAATTTGGGCAATTTGTGTGCAACAGGTAATGCATCGTCAAGCAAGTCAATGAATATGTCAAAAGACTTGTTATTCCATTTATTATAGACCTTCAAATGCAACAACTTGACAACAAGAGATAGTTATGAGAAATTTGAGTACCCTGGATGTAATTATTCTTGAGCAACTTTTAATAACTTCACAAAATTATCTTTTGTAATACTACTAATTATGTTAGGCAAACCACTATCATTCATTGTCTCCATATAATTCCCATAATCCTCTAACATCTCTCTAATCTTATCATCATCATCATCATCATCACCATCATTATTGTTACTATCATCAACACTTGTACCAACGCTTCTACTACAACTTGCTTCCTTTCATTTGCTATGATAAAGCCGTATAATATAGAATTTATCTATGCGTCGGATTAGCAAGTGATTATATACCACATCTTGACTTTAAATGTCGACATTTATGCAATCTATGTATGGATAACCAATACGACATTCATCACCCATTTGATCTTTTACAAATTGCATGAAACTTTTAAATCTTTCTAAGCATTTAGTGGACCATTTCTAATGAGACCATCCAACTTTTATCCATCTAGCTATACAATTGAAAGTAAACAACTTAATTACTAAATACAATCCTAGGTTGTTATAACATCTGAATTAATCAAATTGAAGTTCATACATTAAGTTTGAATTTTAAAGAAACACTATGATACGTGGCATTGTTATACCATATGAATCAAGAAAGCAAGTTCTCGTTATAACTCATAGGTTCATGAAATTTTTCACTGATAAACCTTATGGGAGTTGCATTACGAGTTTCTAACCTATATACCATTATACGGGTTTATTATGCAAAGGATTGTCGTTCCCATTATGTGAATTTCTAATGTTAATATTGAGTTTGAATTAACCACATTGAAGTTCATACATTAAGTTTCAATTTAAACAATGCCCAAACATAAATACTTAGACTATTAAACCCCAACCTAAAAACTCATTAATCATTCTTAAGAGGTAAAATTACAAAGAACAACACAAAATCGATGACATTGTAGACATTACTTAGTTGAACAACTTACCTTGATAGATAGACAACCATAAACTACAATGAAGATAGACGAGGTTGGATGATTATCGACGCTCTTCAACACAGAATATGTCCTACAAGAAAGACAATAAACAATTAGCTATTTTTTGATAAGTTTTGAATTGAGCACAGGTACAGTTATGCATAAGTTTTAAGTTGTGTATTGCATATTTTTTTTCCTTATATTAATGTTTTCATATCATATCCTACAACTTATAATATAATTCATTTTTTGTATTCAAAAATTTGAATGGAATGAAAAACATCAAAAGAAATTATACTCTTAACCTTAATCATGTTTAACAAACTATTCTACTATTAATCCTTAATCTTGTACTTGCTTATGCAGAGAGTGTTAGAAAGATAAACACCACAGGACTTGAAATTTTTAACATTGAATGAAAGCTTTAAGGATCTTAAAGGGCTATATGAGGAAACAAGTATAATTCTTAAAAAAAATTCAAGTTCTAAATTTTTGGAGAAAATTTTAGGCATTGAAAATGAAAAACATCAAAGAATATGGTGACAAAATTATGAAAGTTGTAAATCAACTTAGGCTACTTAGGGAATTCTTGGAGGATAGGAGAATTATTGACAAGGTTTTCATTACTATTCCTAAGACTTTTGAAACCAATATTTTAGCTTTGGAGGAGTCCAAAGATACGACACAAATCAAAATACTAGAGATTGTAAACTATCTTTAAGCTCAAGAATAAAGGACAATGCTAGGTTAACAAGAAAATATCAAAGGAGCCTTCTAGGTGAATACTAGACCTAAAAAAGTTAGCACAAGTTATATAGAAGGAAAGAAGAATAATGAAAAAAAATGGTAAAAAAGGAGGTCAACATATTGGAGGGTAAAAGGAAAGCAAGTTTGAAACTTATTCCTACTATAAAAAGACAAATCATATTCTCAACTACTGCTAGTGTAGGTCTAATGTGAAGTTTAAGGCTCGTAAACATAGGGGCAAATTGAAAAGCTGATCAAAAGAAAAAGAAAAGAAATAATACAATAAGCTAAGATATTAGAGGATGACGATCAAGTAGCTAAAGAAACTCTTTTCATATTGTTTTTTTAAAAAGGAAAATGGAATTAATATATAAATAGAAAGAATACTGAATAGAAAATATGTTAAGGGTTGTACCCTTTTCTCTCCTTGCCTAACGATGTAAGAAAAAGAATGCATGGAAATCAAAAGAGAAAATCAAACACACATATGTTCAAATATTAAAGGATGATAGTATATTAGTTGTGCAGTGTTCGTGTAGATTCTTTACAATCAGAAGCTCGCAGACGTGTTGAATGATGATCAACTAAATGGCTTCCTTAGTTGAGCTTTGGTCAGCAAATCTCCTGTGATTATGTTCCCTCCATAGGTTGTACACACAAGTTCCTAAAACAAGTATGAATATACGTTGAGTAAGTTAGGAACAAGCTATTCCAACTAACAGACATTTCATAATTTCTAGTATGGTGCTACCTGGATCAATCCATCAACATTGTCTTGCAATCCTTTGCTATATGTGAAGACTGAAAAGGCAAATAAAGAAGAGGTGATCATGCGTTTCATCATGGAGTTGATACATAGGGCAATTTTAGATTACTTGCAAATAAGATCTGTCGGCCGTGTGTAGTTTATTTTGGGTAGTTAGCTAAAGAATAAATGAGAGCCAAGGAGTGAGTGCCTTGTTCCATACAATGTTGTGCCAGTCTACCTCAAGATGACTTCTTCGCAAGAGTTCCTTGGTAGTTCTGTTACTAAGGGAGTGGATCAGGTGGCCTCTCTAATGAATTATGGCAGCAGAGTTTGTATCATTGCCCGTGGCACTTATGATCTCCTCTTGAACCATATCTCTAAATGTGAGTAATCAATTAAGGAAGTGAGAGTGGCAGGAGCTGTTTCTCAGTTGCCAGATACTTCGACCTCGAATAAATCTCTTTTCATATTATTGCTTTGCTTACTTGCACTAGCAAATATTATTAGTTAGCAAACTTTGGATGTGCATACCATATGGCACATGATAAGTCTCTTTTCAAAGTTCTTGATAGGAGCTTCTAAAGAAAAGTTAAAATATCCAATAATGCTTTCTTAGAAGTAAAAGAAAGAGGATAAGTTATTATGCACACTTCAATAGGTATCAAACAAATAATTAATTTACTTTTAGTTTCTAGCTTTGATTAAAATTTGTTAAGTGATGATAGTAAGTTGATATGCTACAAACATTTCTAATGGTGAATGTGATCATGGATGTTGAAGGAGCTTGATTGATGAAAGTTTATATAAAGAATTAACTTTTTTTCCTTTTAATTAAAATGTTAATGCTAACTTTATTAGATAATAATGCCATTAATTTTGTCAATTTTGCTTATATTAATGAGTCAATGCTATGGTATAATAGATTGGGGCGTGATAGTCTTGATACACTTAAGAAAATGAATGAGAATGATGATATGTAAGGTCTTATTTTGTAAGTCAATGAAACTAAAGAAAAGTGTCAAGCATGACAACTTGAGAAGTAAGTAAGATTTCGCTTCGAAAATACTTCTTAAAAAGCTAAAGAAAGGTTGGAACTACTTCACTTTGATGTATATGAACATGAGTGAGGTCTTACTAAATAAAAACAAATTTAGGCATATTCATTGATAATTATAGTAAGTATAACTATGTTGCTTTCTGAAGTACAAATGTGAGTTGTTTGAAGAATTCTAAAAATTAAAGGACAAAAAAATGTATTTTTAACCTTAACATTTACACTAAAATATAGGCTAGAACCTAACATTTTAAAGTGTTTAATAAACTATAGCATTTACAAAAACATTTCAGGAATGTTTATAACATTAACAGTAGGACAACCATTTTTTAATTTCTTGAATGTTTGAACACTTAAACCAATCAAACTCAAAGTATGCATGTTATGGAAAATTAATTCCCTATCAAAACAAAACAATAAATACGTAAGAGGAATTTCATTGAATACCTTATAGGCCTCAGAATTTAAATCGTTACTGCTAACGAATAATTTGTCTTCTCCCTTTCTTCACACATATAAACATATCCCATATAAATTAACACTCAATTTATTCAGAAACAAATTAAAGAATCACCCAAAAACTGACCATTCACGTACCATTTAACAACATTCAAAGTAGAAATAATACCCAAAATAGAGCAATTTTCAAATGTAAATTGTCACAAACATTTCATCAAACATCTTACAGACATGACATTCATCCCATCATTCAAACGCAAGTTCCGTGTTTCCCTTCCATCACTACCATTAGGTGAATTCTACGATAAATCCACTCGCAAACAACTCAAAAATACGCAATGAATGCATATATAATCACTGGTGTAAAAGGATCATAACACCTCCAAACAGACATATTAGGAAGCACAAAATAATCCAAATAAAAAAAAAGAACCACGACTTACTTCCATGGACAATCGCAACAACGGCGACGAGAGAAAACAGAAGCACGCAAAACCTAAAATACAGAAGGTCATGCAGTCGGGAGAAACGAAAGAATAGATACTTATGGGAGATTAGGAAAAAATAAGGGGGTCGGGTCTGGTAGTTTTACAAAGTCTCAAACGATGTCATTTGTCGTTAAACAAACAATGTCATTTTCATTTTTTTTTAATGCCACGACATTTGGCGACATTTGGAAAGCATCGCCAAATGTATTAGGGGTCGGGGTACCGTTATAACGTTACGAAAACAACGTCGTCTGACATTGAAAACACGACGTCATTATCCTCTAAACTTTTTTAAGTTTATATCATTTAATGACGAATTACGAAATTCATCACCAAATGCTTGACAGTAGGCAATGATTTTGCATAATTCTCGCCAATAATTAAATTTTTTAATTTTTAATTTTATATTTTTTTGAAATTAAACATATTTATAAAAATGTAAACAATTTATACATAACAAATAGAGTTTTGTTAGACCACATCAAATTTTCATATCATATATATTAAAATGTAAAAACTAAAAGTATAACTAACTATAAAGTGCATTAATATATAAAATGTTGTTTTGTTTTATAAATATCTTTAATTACATTGTTATTAAATGAATTTAGTTTTATAATTACAATCATTGTTAATAAAATTAAATTGGTATCCGTATATTTGGCTTCCAATTTAGAAATCGTCGCCAATGCTAAACTTTTTTTTTATAAATTTTATAATTTGCTAAAATTTTAAATATAGCATAAACATAAATTATTATAGGAATTATATATAATAAATACAAGTTTATGATAACTCATTAAATTATGAAATTATATATATATTAAAACATTAATAAAAATATAAATGACATTTTTTCACTAAATTTATTTGTACAGTTATACAATGATTGTATTATTGTTAATAAATATAAGTGATTAAGAAAAGTTAACTTAAATTTTTTATACTTTGATCTTATTAACAATAAAATTGCGATTCGTTAGTAATATAATGAAAAAGTAGCCAAAAATCCCATATGTTATTTTTAATTAAATTGCTATTATCATTATCATCATCATCATCATATATCATAATTAATATAATGTTATATGAATGTATATATAATAACTGTAACTACTTTAATGATTTATGAATTATTACATAATTTATAAATTTTCTCATATCTTACTTATGTAATATATATTACTCTATTTGGTAATAATTATCTATTTATTATAAAAAAAGTATGAACCTTAACATTTAATTAATGTATTATATATAATTATGATAGCCAAAGGTGTTGGACCCCGAACATTTTCTTGGAGATTTGATTTATTAAATGACAATTAAATGAGAATTTGTGGTAAATTAGTCA
>JANZLX010000003.1:10332019-10344131 GCA_025531955.1 Erythroxylum orinocense | reverse complement strand
CGAGGCCATGGAACTCACAAAATCTAAAGACATTCTACCACTAGATAAGCTTTGTTCTACTTGTTCATTTTTATCTTATAGTATTTTATTGCTGCATATGGGGTTATAGCGGGTACCTTTTTTCCTGGCCACGTGAGTCAGGTTTTTTAATGGCCCGCGTCGCCTTAATAATAAAGAATTTCAAATTTTTTGGCTCACCAAAATGCGCCAAAGTAAATGACAGATCGTGCAATGTTTCGCCAAGTTCTCGACAAAGCTCGACCTTGGAGCAAAGCTCGGGTCTCGACATATGTTCGACATAGCTCGACCCTGGAGCAAAGCTCGGGTCTCAACATACGTTCGACATAACTCGGCCTTGGAGTAAAGCTTAGGTTTCGACACACGTTCGACATAACTCAGCCCTGGAGCAAAGCTCAGGTCTCGACACACGTTCGACATAACTCGGCTCTGGAGCAAAGCTCGGGTCTCGACACACATTCGACATAACTCAGCCCTGGAGCAAAGCTCAGGTCTCGACATACGTTCAACATAACTCAGCCCTGGAGCAAAGCTTGGGTCTCGACACACGTTCGACATAACTCGGCCCTGGAGCAAAGCTCGGATGTCGACACACGTTCGACATAGCTCAGCCTTGGAGCAAAGCTCGGGTCTCGACATACGTTCGACATAGCTCGCCCTTGAGCAAATCTTGGGCCTCGATATTTGACTTTCGACATAACATTTCGACACAGCTCGCCGACTGCTGAGAAAATGCTCTCGCAGTCGGGCGACATTAAGTCATAAAACCTTGGCATCGATTGGTTTTCGACACAGATCGACCCAGAATAATTCTCGACACTCGGTATTAGCCGATCGGGCTATCAAGGCAAAATCACGGGACCCAATGAGACCTAGAAGGCCAACCTGGCTCAACCGAACGCACTAGTTCGCAACGTACAATTCAAAAAGGCAATCCCGCAAACAATAAATCTCATCCAGCAAAATTACGAAGGCAGGGTGGGGTAAAATATTTTTATTTCCAATAAATCTTCCCTGATCACAAGTTCTACCAGGTGAGCATTCAAAAAAGAAGCATCTCTCCTACCCGATCTACTACGAATATTATCTGTCCCACCTAATCTACTGCACGTATCATCAATGAGCTTCTCCATTCCAAAGTCAAACAATCCGTCCGACACAGGTTGACACTAACGAGTCCTGTGATAATCGCACTAGAACCATTACAGAACCTCGTCAGGGATTACCTCTCAATCTATCTCAATCGTCAGGGATTACCTCTCACTTTGTCTCGACCATTCCTTTTCATCCTTCTGGAAGAAAGGTGTGATTCTGGCACGGGCAGAGCAATTCTGGACAGGAAAAGGGAGAAAGGACGCATCTGGCTGATGGTTGGGGACGATAATGCAAGACAAATTCTGGAAACATGATGAAAAGGCAGAGAATAGAGGCATAGAAAAGCCATACAGATTAAGGGAAAAACTTTCTGCTTTCTGCCGCAGTATTTATATCATTATTTAAGAAAACATACCAATTCGGATCAACTACGTGGAAAAACATAAGTGGCTAGAACAGCGCAGTAGACAAGGGGGCACACGTAACCGCATGCGATAAATGTGCGACGGTCCAAGCTACGGGACGTTCCAAATTTCAATGACACCAAAAAAATGTGGATTGTCAACAATAATCATGCTAAGCATCTTGAATTTCAATATCTTCAATCGACCCAATGCATAACGATTGTGTGATAATTGAACAGGCGCACCGTTTTAGGTTTCAAACGATGCCTAGAAGACACGAATCTCCAGGTGGCAATTAAACCTTCCATCCAGGCTAGACCGCCCTCATACGGCGCGAACCGAGCTATCATCCAGCGTTGCCACACGCTGACCAACCTTTCTTATACCCTAGCGGCCCGACTGATCGACCTGATAGCAAGCAACCTACACCAGCGAGCCGCACAATTTTCACGTACTCCTTCGACCCTTCTCTTCGATCAGAGTCGAGGAGTAGGGGGCTTATGGTCGGGTCGGCCATATGAGGCCCGACCTAAGGAGGCCCACCTTTAGGCCCGGGCACAAACAGCCCGATAATAAGAAATCGACTCCCATGCAAACACGATGGTTCACGTAGAGATTTAAACCTAATGGCAACCTACCGTGTATATAAGGTACTGTTTAACTATGATAGAGGTATGAATTCATAACCCTAATCGTCTCTTCGTCCTCAAAAACTCAAATTCTCTCAAAAGAACTGACTTGAGCGTCGGAGGGACCTTCCAGGACACCACCCCCGGAGAGTCTTTATTTGTTTTGCAGATATCCAACAGTCGAGGTCACACGAACTCATGGATCAAAACAACGACATTTCAGTCCAGCAGAATCCGGCTGAACCAGATTTCAAGTACTAAACCTTATGACTTATTAGGCTAATACAACAGCAATAGGTTGGAAAGACAAAAAGGTCACTATATGTCCCATACTAAATTATACTACATTGCTTTTCTTATATAGATGCATGTGAGTGAATTACTCGAGAACACACACAAACTGTTAGTGTTCTTTTAAGTCGCACAAGAAACAAAGGCCAAAATGGTCAAAAAGAAAGAGTAAAAGAACAATACATTAAAAAAACAGAGAGAGAGAAAAGGGACAAGTCATTACACCAACTTGTAAATCAATATCCCTCTACATGCAAATCAAGCAGCAGAGGGTGCAGATATGTAAGAGATAGTAGACTCAGGCACGGAAGCCATTAATGTTGTCTTTGAGAATGTTTCTTCTTCTGGGGGTGTATTGTTTTCAACATTCAAATCCAACGACTTGTCGTTGTATATATCCCACCATTTTGCAACTAGAATCTTGATGTCGTCTCGGTCCATATTAACTTCCTTTCCTGTGAACCTCCATGGTTTTGAACCCTATTTTTTGCAAAAAAAAAAAAAAAACAGTCAAAAGCATTAAGATACAAGAATGATTAATCTGTCATATTCCGAGTTCATAGAAGGGGAGTTTATCTGCCTATTGTAAGTGGAAAGAGTGGAGAACTCGGTGAAATTAGGGAAGACTACTACTTACAGCAGCACAATAGTGAGCCACCTTAACCTTTTCAAGCTCGAAGTTCTCTGGGTGCCGCCATAACATTGCTAAAACCAGGTTGTACTCCAATGGAAGTGGTTTGTATATCTTTTGGAAATACATGTTCAAGAAATCCTTTCACATGCCAACAAGTAAACTCTCAGAATCTGAATCAGAATATTCTAACAGAAAGCTCGAACTTGAAGCATGTCACTATGAAATCCTTAAAAAAAATTTCATTCACTAGGTGATCGAGCTTACTTGCTCTGCGAAAGGTGTTGGTGGAGTGATTTGAAGGGTCTGAAGTAGGTTCTCATAGGTCAAGCGGCTAGGCTCGAACACGAACATACCGGCGTTGAAGTACAGTGGCGGAGGAGGGCCTATCTCAGCCGGCCATTTGACCCTGTCAGGGCACTGTTGGCAGTATCCAATAGAGTACTGGCGGGAGTGAGACCAAGTTTTCTCGCAAAAGCAGTCCATCACAGCGTAGAAGTAGCCATCTGGGTTGTCAAACAGATGGTCTATATTGTCGAACACTTGTACGTCCGCATCCAAATACATCATCTTGCTGTATTCCTCAAACTGCAAGAAATTCATATAACAACCCTCTTTCAGATTTTTCCTTTTCCTCTACAATTACACCAATATTAGACTTTGATTCTGATCAGCAACTCTTTCGAAATCATTTGACTTAGCTGGAAGCTGGGGTTGATAGCAATTTACCACACTTTGTCCCTATAATGCTGTTATCCTATATGTGCATCGCATTGACATGAATTTGAATGTTTCACATGAAATTAACTTGTACATCTTTGAACAAATTTTTGTCTCGTGGTACGTAGCTTATATATGGTTAAAGATAGACTAACTTGAATAGGATATGTGCTCATCTACAAGCTGCATGTTAGGGTTCATTAAAAGAATGTGAGATTTCCAAATCAAGACAGAAGCTTCTAAAATTAAAGAACTTATCCCACAAGTGAATTGAATCTAAAGAAAGAAATGATGCTTTTGAACGCATCAATTACGATGGCTTAACTTGATTATCAGGAATAGTCATATCATTAACGTAATTTAGTAACGAGACCTTTTATTGTCAAGAAAAAAGTGCACATATTTTCATATTGCTCTACATAATTGACTTGTACGCGAATGTATATGTCGGTTTATTACGTAGGACTTACATTCCAGATCCGAAGCTTGGAGTAGTTGATGACATAGTAGGCCATCGCAAAGTGAACCCGATTCTCAGGAGGATAAATAGGTTCAATCTCACGGATGATGCAACCCTGTGACCTTAAAATGTCACGGTGGTCCTCAGGAACATCAGGCAAGGCTGCAACCACAAGAGGGTGTGCACTCTTCACCTTTCTCAGACCCTTAGCCAGTCCAATAACCCCTTCAACATAGTCTCCATTACCAGCCAAGAAGGTTATATAGGCTCTCCTAGGGTAGCCTGCATTCATCGTGGATACCTTGCCTGACCCTGAAAATACATCTACAGGTACTTCCGGAGCCATTAAAGCTTAATAAGCTAAGTTAGATTTGGAGGTGTCTTGGAGATTTATAGAGGCTAAAGATTAGTGTTGAGGACTGTTGGGTAAGTAAAACCAGCAATCTTGAGGATGCCACCCTACTAACCTGTTCTTTTTCCCGAGTTCTTAAATGTAACCCTTTGCCCTCCTTAAATAGAGCTAAAAATGCAGGGTAAATTCATGGGAAATGAAGACCTAATGAAAGTAAAATGCAACATGCATTGAGTGTATGTAAAGAATGGTTTTGCTCAAGTCAAGCGCGTACACATTTTTTTTTTTTGATGAATTAAAAATGAAAAACAGAGATTGAATGAAAATCATTTACTTTCTAGAGCTCAGGTTCACATTGACTTGTCATTAAAATGGAGTGTAGAGATGCAACCGAAAGGAAATGGAGGGTAGAGATTGAATAGGTTAAGGTCATAGTCAACTGGAGGACTTGTGTCTTTAAATATATACTTATCACTTAATTATTGTTGAGAAATTGTAAAAGAGATAAATTAAGAAGTAGTTTTTTCATTTAGGAGAAAATAAACAATGACATATAGCAGCATTAATCATCCTACCAATAATTAGTTGTTGACAATAAAAATTTCCTTCTTTGTTATTTATCTTACCTTTTTTAACAATCTTAATTTGATCTAGTTTTTGGACGAAAGAATTAACTCTTAAGTGATATCTTTTGTTTTTCAAGTTGGAAAAATGTTAGTACTAATAACCAACAAGAAAAGGGACAATACGACTGTATAATGGCATTTAAAACATGATGTACTCAAGCAAAGCATCAAATATACTTGTGAAAGTGAAAAAGAGGTGTCAACTAGAAAGAAACCTATTGTAGCTTCATATATACTCAGCTGGTTCTTCAACTTTCGCTTTTGGCTTTTAATGCAGAATCCTCAAAGTCCCTTCCACAACATTTATCCCTTCACAACATCTCTTCCGCTGATTCTGGGATGTTAAATTGTTCTTTTCCTTTCCTCACCACTTTTGTAAAGCTACCAACAATTATGTGCATATCTTGATGCCTCATCATCCTCCAAAATTTTCTCAATTTCAAAAGTCTGTTCATTGACCTATGTTCTAAATACCAGACGAGAAGCTATCACTTAGGGGCCAACCAGCAAAGAACAAAAAATAAGAGAGGTTTTTAATTTGCGAGTTGCTTATCAAGGAAGCGGTGTCCTGAACATTTACAGTTTCTCTTAAGAACGTAGATGAGGTAGTATTAGCTGACGTTATGTTCAGTCTTTTATTGGATTTTTTTTGTCTGATGAAATTGATACAAGTTTGAATAATTTCCAAAATATAAGTGCTAACTATGGGCAAAATAAGCTTCCTAATGTCCTGGAGGGAACGGAAACCGACCCCTGAAAGACTGGAAATAGGATAGTGAGAACAAAACAAATGACGACAGGACGAATAACATCACTGACTTTGTTTAAAATAAAAGATTAAAATGAGAAAACAAAGACGAATATGGTTCCTGGAATAGGTAACTTTGTATGTTCACGATCATTTTCCTGTCAAAAGTGTACTTGCAGGAACATGATTCATAGTTCCATTAATTTACGTCGCATGATATGCGCTAAACTTTGGAAGGAAGTAAAAGCTTCAAAAACCAAATAAGCACGGTATCTTTTGAACCAAGGAAGATTGATAATGAAGGAGACACTAGATCCAATTCAATTATACATTTGGCAGCTTGTAATCTATCATCGTATCATCTGAATTTATGATTAAAACTTAAGTATTTCCACTATTTTGCCAACTTGCATTCTGACCCCGAAACTGAAAGAATTTACTGTGGAAAATCTGGATCTTCAATCATGGGGGAGCGGAATGATTTGAGATAAACAAAAAAATTATGAAAAAGAAAAGAGGAGAAAAAACGTGGATAATTTCTTTTTTTGGGGTCTCATTTGTGGATATTTCATGAAATACAATTGCAGTTCTAACTCAAAGAACCAACCGAGGTTCAATCTACGTTCCTTGGACTAATCATCAGGAGACTAGAAAATCACTAAAGTTTATGACTGTCATATTCTTCCTCTGAAAGGTCCCAAAGCAGGAGGTCAGAGAAATGAGAGCGACTTAGAAACATGCCACCGAAGTTGAAGATGTTGCCTTTCGATGTTAAAAACTAGGTGTGATTCGCAGTTGATTGGCAATTTCGAAGTTTACAAGAGCAAAACGTGCATGAAAGATGCCCAGAAAATAACGAGGCCCCGCCTCCCAACAAAAGCACTTCGTATTAGTCGCAGAAACGATGTAGGAGTCCTTTTTAACTCGATAAAATCTAAACCTCACGCCAACTTGCCTTAAAAGGTATTAAATTTGTTTTGAAAAGCTCTCCAAGGGCAGAATTTCAATCAAAGACGATTTAATTCAACATAAGGCGAGTTGGGCTGCTATCGGAACAATTAGTTTACTGATACGAAGACACGAGCTAAGCTGACCCTGACAGAATGGTCTCATTCCGGGTTGCAAGTCAACCAATTAAGAAACAAATAACTTGCAGCTATCTCCTGGACCGTGTATGCGGTTTTACCTCGGTTAGGCAACTCTGGAAACAAGCTAAAGGAGGTTGCAACAATTCAACCACCTGAAACGTTTGGTCTTGTGAAAGCATAACGTATCAGTCTGAGTCTGTCTCTTGCAAGGCCTACCAGCACTTGCTTCAAAAAGTATCTTCTTCACCAGCACAACATATTATCTTAGGTTCTCCTTTTATATATATATATAAAGAAAACTTGATCGAACAAGGAACTCGATAAGTTCAATGCAACAAGTACCAACAGCAAATCAAAGAATCTTGGAATGATTCCCGCAAAAGCAATAACCCACAAACACTATAGCATTGGGGAGCATTTCCTTTCCCAATATCAATTAACTCAACTTCGATCTGTAAGTCATTTTGTACGCGGCTACAACAGTTCCTTTCTCTGACTTTCCCAATCACAATCCCGGAAATTTTGGAGCCTTCCACATGGGTCCGCCTTCATTTTCTCAGAAACTATGGCTGTATGCATTATGTTAAAGAATTACAGAACAATGCCAAACGTATAGCAACGGACGCAAGGAAATCGAGACCAATTACAGCTAGAAGGCTTGGGATTCAAAACCTATATAAATGCTTGGAGCATATCCGACAATATTCTATTACAATAATATCATCAAACAACCTGGAAAAAGGGATCAACTCCCAAAGGGAAATAAGGCATAAATAAACACAATGGAATTGTCTCAAAAAGGAAAACAAGAAATGAAATGAAAAACACTAGATAATATTCACCCCTGCATCCAGAATTGACAATCCAAAAAGATGTCTCTTCAATTGAGTTATGCCTGTAAATAGTGAATTACAAGAAAAATCAGAACACTTTCTACTTTAGTGTCCAATTGAAGAGAAGTTTAAGATGTCAACCGAAGTCTTACTGTTTTGGACGGAAGATTGTAAATACTGTATTGGATCCATAAACAATATGAAAAGACAGGAAGAAGCCTTCTCTTACCTTGTTAGCAATATTATTTGAGAGCCAATCCAAACCCTCATACAGACCCTCACCAGAGGTTGCACATGTACTCTGGATGTACCTGAAAGTCCAAAGAGCACATTAGATACAATAAAGGATACAAGCCGAATGATTCAATTTAGATGAGTTTTGTTGACTAGCTGACATATCTTCTATCTATCCTATACTACTGAAGATAAAAAATTGAAACAAAAAGAAGACAACAAATTGTGCAAGCCCACCAGTGACGCTGACGCAGGGAGTTGAGCCCATATCTTCTATCTATCCTATACTACTGAAGATAAAAAATTGAAACAAAAAGAAGACAACAAATTGTGAAAGCCCACCAATGACGCTGACGCAGGGAGTTGAGCCCAAGCTTATCAGTAATCTCAGCGGCATTCATTGCATTAGGAAGATCCTGCTTGTTAGCAAATACAAGCAGCACTGCATCTCGCAGCTCATCCTGAAAACATAACCATGAAAATTTAGTTGCCTAGGTCTAAACATGGACCTCATATATGACAGCACCAAGTAATTAATTACTTCATTCAACATCCTGTGCAACTCATCCCTGGCTTCAACAATACGGTCTCTGTCATTGCTGTCCACCACAAAGATAAGCCCCTGAGTGTTCTGGAAGTAATGCCTCCACAAGGGACGAATCTGAATAACAACAGAACTTCACATAAATCCATTATGCTCCAACTCACAACATTAAGAGTCGAAGACAACTCAAAGTGACAAATGGAATGGGAATGCATCTCCAAATTTCATACCTTGTCTTGACCACCAACATCCCAGACAGTGAAGCTAATGTTTTTGTATTCCACTGTCTCAACATTAAATCCTGTCGACAGCAATATTTACCAAAACGATTACAAACAAGAGAACGAAATTCAAGGTGTTTCTTTTATGGTTATTACATCTATTAACATGCACTGGGGCATCGAAACTCCTTGAACAAACCCCAGCAGTTCTAAGAACAGGGATAAATGATAATCACAATTTTCTACTAATCATGTTATCTAGAAGTATAATCCATATTGGAATATGGACGAAATTAAAGCAAAGAGTTACGTTTTCAGAAGGACAATCAAATTTATCAGCAGAAAAATTACACAAGGGAAATACACAAGTTTTCTCCCTAAAGAAAAAATTCAATGAGCTTGCTTTTAACCCGAATATTGTAGAAACAAACTCCAATTAGAGCACTCACCAATGGTGGGGATGGTGGTGACGATCTCACCAAGCTTAAGCTTGTACAGGATGGTGGTCTTACCAGCAGCGTCAAGACCTACCATCAGAATTCGCATCTCCTTCTTGGCAAAAAGCCGGCTGAATAGCTTCGTGAATGTCAACCCCATTTCGGTTTCTCGCTGTTGATCCCTACAGTACAACATAAATCATAAAAAAGGTAAAGATCAAAACTTTCTAAAACAAACCAATCACCCACAGCACTATCTTAAAATCACAAGATCCCAATATGGCAAGGAACTATAAGCAATCATAAAACTACCAAAGCAGTGACTCAAATCACAAGTCTAGAACTCACACAACCACAGATCACATAGATCTGAACCTATACACAAGAAAAAGAAACCAAAAACCAAACACCATGATCACCTCATGAACAACAAAGCTCGCATGGAATTCCACGCATAAACAAATAAGCACAACAGATCTAAAGCCTTTAAAAATTTAAACTAAAACAGATCCAAACCATTAAGCCAATTGCAAAGTACAGATCAGACAGAAAAATAAATCAAAATCCCCGTTCCAGAAAAAAAAAAAAAAAGAAGAAGAAGAAAGGAGAAGAAAGGAACCCACCAATATATAGCGCGAAATCAATAAGAAAATCATGAAAGAAGGAATTTTGAATCACAAAACCATGAAAGAAATAAAAATGAATGAGAATTATGGAACTCCCATAACAGGGAAACAGATCGAGACTGGAATGGGATTGAGATGAAACCTTTTGTTATGGAGAAATTTGCGCCGAGAGAGAGAAAGATGTGAGCTTGGGACCAACGAGTAATAAAGGAAATGTAGGAGGCAGCGAGACTTCTATATAAAGAGCTTTGGGAATTTTTGAATCAGATCGGAGATCAGAGATGCCTCTGTCATTATTTAATTCGTTTTCATTAATTAATTAATTAACTCTTAAGAGAAAGTTTAATAAAATGGATTAAGATTTACGCTACTTCGTCCAGTCATTTAATGCCACGTCATGAGAAAAATAAAATGCTGCGATCCTGGCTGGCTTTAACGGTTGCGTGGTAGATAGTGGAATCTACTTACAGCGTACATTAACCAATAAGATAACGCCACGTCACCTAATTATGTGCTTGTTCTTCAACAGGTATGTGTTAAAAGTTTAAAACTAGGAACATATGTAACGTAATCACAAGACATTCTTTTATTTGATCAGGATTTTAGAATTTAAATTAAAAATAATCTGTGTGCGTCTATTACATAGTTTTTGTTATTTAACATCCATTATTCTATTTTATAACATAAGCCCTCCTGTGTTATAAGCCCCAAGTTTATGATGTCTACGCTGTATTGTTGATACTTGTGGTTGAAAATGTCGTTTTTTTTTATAATTCAGTAAATTTTATAAAAAAATAATAAGAAATTATGTACATAACAAAGAATTTGCTAAACAGAAATCTAATATCTACCAAAAGAACAAGTCAGGACAACATCATCACTCAAGTGTGCCAACACAGCTATCAATACAAAAAGACCAAACACATAATCCAAGCTCAAAATGCTAAAGTCACAATCACCAGAACTTAGGAAATGGAATGAAAGGCTTGTCCTCTGTCATGAGTGTCTTCGTTCGCATGCCTTGGAAGCTATATCATCTGTAGGGAATGGTTTTCCCTTCGTTAACTCACCTTCCTTAAGGCACTGGGATTGAAAAAGTTTGTTGTGCTCATGAGCTAGTAGCTTAGTGCATTAAAAGAAATGGATTTGTCTCCCCAGCTGAACAGCCACCTGCATGACAATGTTAGTACATAAAAGATCTAACAACCTCTCGAAGGCTGAGAAGCTCCAGAACTTAGAAGATGATCCTGACTCTTAAGCTCTCCATCTCCATAGCTACATCCCTGAAAGCTCTAAAGTTCTTTTCGGTCCAAATGTGGTAGACCGTAGTGGATAAGAGAATAAGGAAGATGGAACTCTGCTGAAAATCTTAGTGAAACCAAGATAGGATAGAAGGAAGGCTGGAGTAGTTGGAAATGTTGATTTGAAAGTGGGTAAGACAATGGGTCCAAACAGATTTGGAGAAAGGACAATGAAAAAATAGATGTTCATTTGATTCCATGTTCGAAATACAAAGGGAACAATGGTTAGGGGTATATAGAAAGTGAAGTTTATTCCTTATTGAAAGTTTTTTTAAGACGGTTGGCCAAAGAATGAAAGAACATCTTGGGCTGTTATGTTTGAACCAAACCAGGGATGATACTTGTTGGGAAGATGGTCTTAAGAGGTTATAGGCTGAAACATTGGTGTAAATTTTTGAAGAACTAGGTAGCCATTTCAAGTGATCCGGAGAACTACTCGGTTGGTATGGAATAGATTCAAAGTCTTTAATAAGCTCTATAGGAAATACCTGCCACCGCTGAAAATGTCTTTTCATTTACTGATATTTTTATTTCTGAAATTTTGAGCACAATATTATTATTACACTTACTAATTATATTTATTTTGAAATGAAAGTAAATATTTATGCATTTTTTCACATATTTAAAATATTATGAATTTTAACAGCCATAAAATCAAAATTGCTACACATACAAAACTCGGCTTGACTGATATTATATAACATAGTAAAACCTCGATAAATAAATATTGTTGGGACTTAAAAAATTATTATCTTATACGGAGTTATTAATTTATCGATAAATGAATATTTTATTAATTTATCGATAAATAAATATTTTATTAATTTATCGATAAATTAATATTTATTAATTTA
>JANZLX010000003.1:10305319-10331919 GCA_025531955.1 Erythroxylum orinocense | reverse complement strand
GCCTCCAAATACAACATCAAAAATTCAACCATGTGATGCTGGAATTATTCGATCACTTAAGATTTATTATCGACGTCATTTTTATTCTAGCATCTTGGAAGGCTATGAGATGGGATCAATAAATCCTGAAAAAATTAATGTGCTAGATGTTATCTATTTTATTAATGCTGCTTGAAATATTGATGTGAAGGCCACAACTATTGCAAATTATTTTCGACATTGCAAAATTCAATCCGAAGAAGGTATGCTTATAAAAGAAGAAACTGGTGATGTTGAAGACATTCAGAGATTAGAGGAAGTTATTTCTAATTTACATTATAGAAATGCTATGAATATAGAGCAGATTCTGAATTATCATAGTGAAAATGAAGCTTTAATAGAATCGCCTACGGACCAAGAAATTATTCAAGGAGTAATATAGATATGGAAGATGATGACAATCAAGATCCAGATGATAGTAACGCTATACCACATGTTTCTCCAAAAGAAGATTTTCTTGCCGTAGAGACTTTGAAAAGTTACTTGCTTCAAAATGAGAAGAATGTGTCGAATGTAGTCTGTGCCCTCTAAAAAGTTAAAGATGAAATTGAATTCAGCTCGCATAAAAAGAAAAATCAATTGACTATAGATACATATTTTAGGAAAGTATAAAATTTGAAATAAAAATTTGTTTAGGAAGTGCTTTATTTTATTAATTATATATGTAATTTTCATACTTATTTAATGAATTATTATCTTATATTTTCAGTGGGCCTCAAGGAATTTTTTTTAAACTATTATATTATGCATTTAGCGAGGTTATTATTTTATCCCATTGGCCCAAGTTGGGACCGAAGAAAATTATTATTTAATCGAGATTATTAATTTATCGAATATTCATTTATCGAGGTTTTACTGTACCAACTTAGGTTGACTGATTCCAAACCAAAACTTATTTAATTATTAATGCTAATATAATTATATTTTTAATGAAATTTAATGTTTATTTATAAATTAATAAATTTTAATTATATTTAAAATTTATATATTTTAAATATTTGAATTTAATTTTATTTATTTTGTAATTAAATTAAATAAATAATTTTAATTAGTAATTAATTAAATATATAATATTAAATTAAAATATTCACAATTCATATTAATAATTAATATATTAAATAAATAAATAATATATTATTGATAAAAGGCAAATGTAAAGCTCGTTGCATAAGACTCCTCGCTTTGATAATAAATTATATTATAAAAAACAAAAAACAAAAATTACTTTCTATAATTTTCATAAATTTTAAACGAAAAAATCAAAACTAAAAATTTAAATAAATAAATTTTTTACTAAATTTGAAAACAAAAACTAAAAATATAAATAAAAACATACAAATATAAATAAAAACATACACGTCAAATATGTTTTAGATTAGCAGCAGAATTGTAATTTTGCAAATTTTGATGGGCAAGTAAACAACATTTATCAGGCCAAATTTCTTATGAATCCTAAGGAAGCTCACGCTTGAGTCGAGACGCACCCAGCTGAGATCATTTCAAGCCTAGACTAGACATCGCAGCTGAATCTGAATACCAACAAAGTGTTGTGAAAATCAACCGGATTAGAGTAGGTTTGCAGTTAAATAGGATTGAAAGAATAATAATAAACACACAAATTTTATGTGAAAAATCTCTAAATTAGGGTAAAAATTACAGGTAAGGATAGAAGACTTTTACCACTGAGAAAACTAGAGAATTATAAGAAAAAATCAGGCTAAAAAACGCACAGAATATTTTTTGGTCTCTCTTTTTCTTTTTTTTCCCTCTCACCTCACTTTCTCTGCTTGCTATATTCGTCTTGCTTCATCTCTTGCCTATTTATAGGCAAGAGATATGGGAGATAGCTGGCTAAATAGCCAGCTACACTCTTTCATTAGTCAACTTTGGAGGCTTCAACATTGGTAGGCACCTACCATTGTTGACAATTCTCTCACTTGATGATTTGATTGATAATCAATCATATCTTCACACCATTTTCTTCCTTGTCGCTTCATGTTGCTTACGTCTCTGTCAGGTCACACGAGAATCGATACCACAAACTTGTCACTATTGATTACTTTTGTCATAAAATCTACCAGGTTATCCATTGTATGAATTTTCTGCATATCCACCGTTCCTTCTTCCACTTTCTCACAAACGAAGTAATGAATAGGTTCGCAACTAAATAGGACTGAGAGAATTGTAATGAACACACAAATTTACGTGAAAAACTTCCAAATTAGGGTAAAAATTACGAGTAAGAATAGAAGACTTTTACTACTGAGAAAAACTAGAGAATTACAAGAAAAAACTAGACTAAAAAACACAGAATATTTTTTGGTCTCTTTTTTCTCTCTCACCTTACTCTTTCTTTTTCTCTGCTTGCTGTGTTCTTCTTGCTTCGTCTCCTGCCTATTTATAGGCAAGAGATATAGGAGATAGCTGGCTATCATTAGTCAACTTTAGAGGCTTCAACATTGGTAGGCACCCTTTAGTAAGATAATCCCATTTCACTGTTCCAACAGATTCCACATTTTGATTTGATCAACCTTTTTCAAATTAATTCAGAATACTACAAAAATTTTTGTGGAGAGATAAAAAAAAGTGTTAGGAATCTATTGGTTCAAAAATCACTTTATTTAAAGGTCGGATAACAAAGTTATGACCGAAAGAATTAATCAAGATTTTGTCCTCAATCAAATTGAACCTATTTCGGGACAACAGCCATAACTTTCTCTAGAGATAACGGATTAAAGTGTTCTTGGGATGGTTTGAAAGATGACTTCAAGATCTACAACTTTCAAGAAAACCTTGAAGACAAATTTTACCGTCTAGAGTGTCAAATTTAAACCAGAAGATGTTCTGGTCAACGTAAGACGAAACTGAAAGTTAACCAAAATTGCAACGTTATCTTTTCAGGATCGAGAGATGACTCTAGCTACTCAGAGGCTCTACTAGCCGCGTGGATTGCGATTGGCAAGAGAAGTCATGGCTCAAAGGTTGGTCAGCTAGAATTTTTGGACAGATTAATTAGACTTTGAATATTTTCTTCTTTCATATAGTACTTTTGTACTAGGTCTTGATGTTGTACATATAGAAAATATTTAAAGACACAATATACACATTCGGGTTCTATGAAATGAAATGAGAAAAAAAATTGGTTTTAAAACATTGTGGTGTTTCTTATGATGCTTTATAAGTGAATTATGATACCATGCCATGTGAAGTGAATTTAGTGATCAATCATAACTCGTAATTATCGTAGGATATATACCAAAATAGCCTCTAGGCGTCTTGGTGCATATCCTGCGATAAGGGGCCGCTACATTTAGGTGGTATCGGAGCCAAGTTTCGATCTTGGGACCTGTGGGTTATATGCCTACCAATATTGAAGCCTCCAAAGTTGACTAATGAAAGAGGATAGCTAGCTATTTAACCAGCTTTCTCCTATATCTCTTGCCTATAAATAGGCAAGAGATGAAGCAAGAAGAACACAGCAAGCAGAGAAAAAGAGAGAGTGAGGCGAGAGAGAAAAGAGAGAAAAAGAGAGACACAAAAATATTGTGTTTTTTAGTCTGATTTTTCTTTGTAATTCTTTAGTTTTTCTTAGTAGTAAAAGTCTTCTATCCTTACCTATGGTTTTTACCCTAATTCGAGAGTTTTTCACGTAAAATCTGTGTGTTTATTATTATTCCCTTAGTCCTATTTAGCTGCGAACCTACTCTAATCCGGTTGATTTTCTCAACAAATGGTATCAGAGCGAAGTAAAAAAATTACGACGAATTTTTTGGCATAATCCGTTCGAAGTTTCAGTGAGCACAGTGAAAGTTAGTGAATAGTAACCCCAAGGTGACAACTGTTCATTCATTTATTTTTGTATTAAACTATGCAGTTACTGTAATTCAAGTATACAGTACTATTCACGTGTACAATACTATTCACATATACAAATACAATTCATACATACAAGCACTATTCATACATACGGATACTATTCATACGCACGAGTACTATTCACATGAAATAATAGGAGCTAAATTCTATTTGTGATAGAAGCAATAGCAGTAAAATTTTATATTGAAAAGTTCAATGGGAGTGATTTATCATTGTCGAAGTTGAAGATAAAGGCAATCTTAAGGAAAGATAATTGTTTGACGACC
Organism: Erythroxylum orinocense; assembly: GCA_025531955.1. Taxonomy (NCBI): domain Eukaryota; kingdom Viridiplantae; phylum Streptophyta; class Magnoliopsida; order Malpighiales; family Erythroxylaceae; genus Erythroxylum; species Erythroxylum orinocense. The sequence continues at coordinate 10,327,738 of JANZLX010000003.1, read as the reverse complement.
ATTAGTGAACGGTCAACTAGAGTCACGGATGAAAAATGGAATGAGATGGATAAGAATGTTGTACCTAATCTTCACCTAGCTTTAGTTGATAGAGTATTATCCAGCATAGAGGAAAAGAAGATTGCGAAGGAAATATGGGATCACTTCACAAAAAAAAAATTCTAAAGAGGAAACTATACACTTTATGCATGGCGAAATCCACTTCGGTGACGGAGCACTTAAATACTTTAAATACTCTATTTTTCCAACTCACATCATTAGGGTATACAATAGAGATAAGTGAACGTGCGGAATTTCTTCTCCAAAGTCTATCAGATTCGTATGATCAACTCATCATCAATTTAACAAACAATACAGATACTCTAGTCTTCGACAATATTGCAGCTGCTATTCTGGAAGAAGAGAGTCGGCGCATAAGTAAGGAAGACAGGCTGACAACTTCGCAATAAGACGAGGCCTTGACGGTGATGAGAGAAAGATCAATGGAACGTGGCTCAAGTGGGAGTCATAGTCATGGTAGATCAAAATCCAGGAGAATGAAGAATTTCAAGTGCCACAGTTGTAATAAGAAAAGGCACTTGAAGAAGAATTGTTAGAATCTGAATAAGAAAGATTCTATTCCTCAAGGAAATGCAGCAAATACTTTAGATGATGAAGGTGCAATGGTCTATGAAGTAGCAACGACTATTGAAGGTAAGAGAAGATTTGTTGATGTATGGCTTCTCGATTCAGTAGCTACTTTTCATGCGATCTCTCGAAGAGAATGGTTCCATCAATATGAATTTGTCTCTGAGGGATCTGTGTATAGCTATAATAATCAAGCTCTGAAGATCGCTGGTATCGACACCATCAAGTTAAAGATGTATGATGGGACAACTCAAACCATTGACAAAATACGACATGTGGAGGGCCTGAAGAAGAATTTGTTGTCTGTAGGACAATTGTATGATCTCAGTTTCAGATTGAAGATTCATAACAAGATCATGAAAGTGATTAAAGGAGAGCTGATATTTATGAAAGCAGAGAAGATTGTTGCAAATTTGTACATATTAAAGGGAGTAACTTTGCAAGATAGAGAGGCATTCGTTAGGTGACTACTCTAGACTACAAATCTGTAATGACGTGGCATAAAAAGCTTTGACATATGTCAGAATAAAGAATTAAGATACTTGCGAAGAATAACCTACTTCCAGGTCTCACAAAGGTATCACTACCATTCTATGAGCATTGCATTGTAAGCAAGCAACATCAATTGAAATTCAATATATCAAAGTTCAAAAGCAAAAAAATTCTAGAATTGATTCACTCTGATGTATGGCTAGCACCAGTTACATTCCTAGGAGGAGTAAATTTCTTTATATCATTCATCAATGATTATTCTAGGAGATGTTGGGTGTTTTCTATTAAGAGGAAGACAGATGTGTTTATAACTTTCAAATTTTACAAAGTACGGATAGAACTCGAATCTGGTAAAAAGATCAAGTGTTTCCGCTTAGATAATGGAGGCAAATATACTAGGAAAGAATTTGATGAATTCTGTAAGCAAGAAGATATCAAAAGGCAGTTCACGACGGCATACACTCCTCAACAAAATAGAGTAGCAAAGCAGATGAATAAAATTCTGTTGGAAAGAACGAGCGATGATGAGAACTGCTTGTTATATGGTGAATCAAGCTCCATCAACTACAATTGAGTTGAAGACACCGATGTAGATGTGGATTGGTATATTAGTGAATTACTCCAACCTCCATATATTTGGAAGTCGTACCTATGTGATGTTCAATGCCCAAGAAACTACGAAGTTGGATCCAAAATTTAGAGGATGCATTTTCTTAAAGTATGTTGAAGGTGTGAAGGGGTATCGTCTGTGGGATCCAACTATCCAAAAGATTGTTATCAGCTAGGATGTTATCTTCATAAAAGATAAGGATCAAGAGCAAGCAGAAAATGATAGCAATGTACGAGAATCCAAAAACTACAACAATACAAGTGGAAGGAGAAGTTGATCGAAATGATTCTTTTGAAACTGCACCAGAGCACAAGGAGCAAGAACCAGTTGAATATGATATTTCAGATACTTAGAGACTAACTTGCATGAGAAGAGCACCGAGTTGGCACTCAAATTATATTATAGAGAGCAACATTTGATACTGTCTTTTAACTGAGAACGGAAAGCCATCAACTCTTTAAGAAGTAATGAATATTTCAGATACATCTCAGTGATGACAGCAATGCAAGAAGAAATTGAAGCTCTGCATAAGAATAAGAAGTGGGAGCTGATATCACTACCTCAAGGAAGAAAACCTATTGGCAATAAATAAGTTTAAAAGATCAAGCGGAGTGGTGATGATCAAGTAGAGCGATATCGTACTAGATTGGTAATAAAAGGATATGCTCAAAAAGAAGGTATTGATTTTAACAAAATATTTTCTCCTGTGGTTCGACTCACTACAGTTCGAGTAGTTCTGGCAATGTTGTGCTATATATAACTTGCATCTTGAGCAGTTAGATGTGAAAACTGCATTTCTTTATGGAGATCTTGAAGAAGAAATTTATACGTTCCAACCAGAATGTTTTGAAGAAAAGGGAAAGAGAACTTGATTTGCAGGTTGAATAAATCTCTATATAGTTTAAAGCAAGCGCCGAGATGTTGATATAAGAGATTTGATTCTTTCATCATGAGCTTTGGATACAGCAGATTAAATGCAGACCCTTGTGCATACTTTAAGAGGTTTGAGAAAGATGATTTTATAGTCTTACTGTTATATGTAGACAACATGTTGGTAGCAAGCTCTGATAATGACTGTATCAAAGAATTGAATGCACAATTGGCTAGGGAATTTGAAATGAAAGACTTGGAACCAACAAACAACATTCTAGAGATGCAAATTCACCGAGACAGAAATAATAGGAAGATTTGACTTTCTCAGAAGAATTATTTGCAGAAGATCTTGTGCCGATTCAACATGCAAGATTGTAAGTCAATTTATACCTCTTCTTGTTAATTTTAAGTTATCCTCAAGTTTGAGTCATAGTAATGATAAAGATGTCTCGAGTACCGTATGCATCAGCAGTGAGAAGCTTAATGTTCGCTATGATTTGTACAAGATCAGACATTGCACATACAGTGAAAGTAGTTAGTAGATACATGGCAAATCCTGGTCGAGAGCATTAGAATATTATTAAGAGAATTTTTAGATATATCAAAGGAACCTCAAATGTTGCATTATATTATGGAGGATCAGATTTTACTATAAAAGGATATGTTGATACTAATTATGCAGGTAGTCTTGATAAAAGTAAATTCACTATAGGATATGTGTTTATACTAGCTAAAGGAGTTGTGAGCTGGGTTTCAAAACTACAATCAGTTGTGATTACGTCAACAACAGAAGCAGAATATGTAACAGCTACACAAGCTAGTAAAGAAGCAGTGTGGTTGAAGATGTTGCAAGAACTTGGAAATAAACAAAAGAATATTACTCTGTATTGTAACAGTCAGAATACTTTGCATCTTGCAAAGAATCCAGCATTTCATTCAAAAACAAAACACATCCGAATTCAGTATCACTTCGTTCGTGAGAAAGTGGAAGAAGAAATGGTAGACATGCAGAAAATTCATACAATGAATAACCTGACAGATTTTATGACAAAAGCAATCAACGGTGACAAGTTTATGTGGTGTTGATCCTCGTGTGGCCTGACAGAGACAGAAACAACATGAAGCGACAAGGTAAAAAGAATGATGTGAAGATATGATTGATTATCAATCAAATCTTCAAGTGGGAAAATTGTCAACTATGATAGGCATGGTAGGCACCGAAAACAGTTCCTACCAATGTTGAAGCCTCCAAAGTTGACTAATGAAAGAGGATAATTGTCTATTTAGCTAACTATCTCCCATATCTCTTGCCTATAAATAGGTAGGAGATGAAGCAAGAAGAACACAAGCAGCAGAGAAAAAGAGAAAGTGAGGTGAGAAAGAAAAAAGAGAAAACGAGAAACCAAAAAATATTACATATTTTTTAGTCTAATTTTTCCTTATAATTTTTCGGTTTTTCTTAGTAGTAAAAGTCTTCTATTTTTGCCAGTAATTTCTACCCTAATTTGGAAAATTTTCATGTAAAATCTGTGTTCATTACTATTCTCTCAGTCCTATTTAGCTACAAACCTGCTCTAATTTGGTTGATTTTCACAACACAAAGTTAGTGTGCTTCTAACAATTTACTAGTTATCTGTTATGAGATTACTATGTCAATTTGTCGACATTTACATTCACGAGACTAAAAGGGGTATTTACATTATTCACAGGCTTCAGTTTGTTCCTCCCTTCAACTGGAAACTTTACTCGCTTTAAAAGATTCAACAATGGCTTCTGATCTGCAACTAGAGAAGAGGATACAAGTAGTATTAGTAAAAAATAAACATTCAGAGATTCATTTGGAAGTGTGAGATAGCCGACAATAGAATTTTAGGCATAGCATGTAAGACAACCACCATCCAACTGTGCCCCAAAACATCTCCAGGAATACCGTGACTAAAAAGATCAAAAAGGCAACAGAAGAAATGAGAAGCAGCAGACATGTGCACGTTGCCAAGCACAGAAAGATAAGGAAAGGTTACCAATCTATTTCAATTGCCTCAGCAGAGGCAACAGGAGAAATTGACCAGAACCACCACTCAAACATGACCATTCCGGATCATTTTGACTTTGGCAGAAAATTGACAGACCAATGTTAAACAAAATAATCAAAAGTTCATTTACCCTGACATAGAGCAACACGTTCAAGAACCAAACAATTGAACTCCTTTGCCGTTACCTGCATCAATAAAAGGGAATGAACACTAAGAGCTGCAATTTTAGGCCTGTGAAGTCAGCCTGCATCTGCAATGGCCATAAGCAATAAAGTAGCTAACAAATGTCCTGTTTTCAAGGAAAAGATAACACAAAGTAACAGAATAACAACATTTAGAAATTCAGCGTTGCACAGGGGTTAAGAAACTAAATCACCTGGCAATTTACAGAGGCATAGAAAACACCTAATTATCTCAGCGAATTAGCGCCAATATTGAGCCCAGCGATGAATGGTCTCAACCATTTGAGGGAACAATGCACTCACACTCTCATTAATAAGATCCTGGAAAAAGTGTATGCTCGCCTCATCATCCAAGTCCAGCCTAAACTTCTCTTGAAGCTGTTAGCATGAAAGGTTTTGAATCACAAGACAAAAATAAAACAAACCTTCTATTATTAGAATACAAACATAGAAGAATTTACCTTGAGAATTCCTTTTTCAGGATCAGAAGCTATATCAGGGATGTTTGAACCCGCCATCAGGTGGAAAAGATTTAAAATCAAGTTACTGGACTTTCGGAGAATGTTATATGCCTCACAACAATAGGATTTGAACCTGGTATAATATTGACTGCAGGTTGGGAAAAAGTAATTTAAGGATTGCACCATTACAAATTAAGGTCCTTAAGCTTCCTAGATCATTTTCATGAGTAATGAAGAAGAAGAGAATCACCTTTCGGCACCACCCATGGCCTCAACCATTTCTTTACAAAGCTTCATTGGAGGTGGAAACGGTTTGGGATCTCGGCCAAGAATAAATCCAAAATCAACATGGAAAAGACGACCATCATCCCGAAGTAACAGGTTGTCAAGGTGCCTGCAGTTAATTTTGACATAATAAGAAACAATTTTGGATGGAATCAAATGTTCAAGTCTTCAATGCAGAGCAAAAGATATCACTTTAAGAAGCTTCTGAATACTGCCAACAAAGAGAACCACATTATTGAGTAAATGCAATTTAAAAATCTGTACATCATAGGTACCCCCCAGCAAATGTGATTGTTGATTGTACAGTCAACTTCAATGAAAGTTTACTCAATCTGACAAGATACCCTCGTGCCACCATCACAAAATGATAAAAAATTTATTCCATTCATTCCTAAATTCTGCTTCATGCATAACTAATAAAGAACTCAAGCACCAAAACTCATCAACAGATGCTTCTTGAAATGGCTATACATTTTAAGAAACAAGCATGCTGCCTCCCCTTACTTTCTCTTTATGAACCTTCAATATGAAGAGAAATGATCAATATGGAGATTCACTTATGAAGATACATCTCTGAACTAAGTAGACTGCTACCCAATAATTACCTGTCCCCAATGCCCAGTATATACGTTATGACAGAATAGCCAGCACAACTCTTTATAAACGTTTCGAGACATGTAGCTGTTATCCCAAATGGGCCGTGTTCATCAGGGTGAAACTTCTGTAGATAACTTGTAATGCTACGATGCTCAGAGAGAATCTGGATTTCAAGAAAACCACCTTAGAAACCCACGGTCACATTCTATATACCAGAAATCTATTTTTGCTAAGATGCCTTAATAATGATAAATTTGAAAAGTACAAAGCACTTGGAAAAAGAATATTCCAATTAAATAAATCACTGACAAAAACAAAAACTACCTGAGCCAAAGATCGCGATGGTATGAATTCAAGCATGCCTTCATCTTGTCCAGTAGCAAGCACCTTGTATGGAGTTAAGTGCAGATCCAGATTTTCCAGCTTAAGTAGTCGATCCATTAGAGATACCATTTGAACAACCTAAAGAATTGTAAACCAACAAGATAATCAACTTCTTCTAACATCCCTCTCAGCAATGTACCAATTCTACGGCTGAAGTTAACCATTGTGTGTGTGTGTGTGTGAGAGAGAGAGAGATGCAAAAGTTAAGCATTTACCAGTTGGTCTTGGCGAATATCATCACCCTTCTTAAATATGATCTTGCAAGTCCCACCACTTTGTGTTCTAAAAGTCAGACGCAAGGGATGTAGCGCACTTTTGAAAATTGACGACTCTGAAGGCACAATACCAGTGATGAGGACATCTGGCGTCAAAGGTGATCTTATTGGCTGGAAACATAGTGGGTAAGTCGTTAAATGCAAAACAAAAACTTCTGCAATCATTTATGTTCCATCATAAAGTAAAAACTCTTAATAGGAGTCCCACAAAGCTTAACTCTACCTCTTCAAAATAGGTCAGTTCACTAAGAAGACCAGAAAGAAGTTGCCTAAGCTTTTCAATCTTCTTTTGAGTATTACCTCGAACATTTCTTACATCTCTCATTATCGAACACAACTGGGCCGTCAACTCGGTCTGACGCACCAAACTCTGCCATGACTTATAGCCATCGTCTTCCCGATCTGGACCAGCTGCCAACTGTCAAAGTGAACATATTTAATATTGAAGTACGTAAGCAAATATATTTACAAAATTAAATCTAAGCGATCGGCAAAACTACAATAGTAATGATTTGAAAACTTAATATGCTTGTTTTGAAAACCAAGAAATTAGTTTTCTAATTAATCTGTTTGTTCTCCATTCAAGATTTTCTTCTGGGTACATGATAATTGTAATAAATTAATAAGAAAAATATACATATCAAGTGTCAAATGCAGTGCATTTAAGCCTGGATTATTTGAGAATGCAATGTACATCTAAAAGTAAGAAAATAGTCCCCACCAACATGATAGTAAACTACACATCATACTTATACCAATCTAGGTCGATGACTGCAAAAAGATTATTTCCAAAGCCTCACAGTAAAATCTGACTTCCTCAGTTTTTAACTGATCCCTATAATACTTTTAATGTTACCAGCACATAGACCTCTTGTTCAATTGTGACTATATCATGATCATACTTATCTTTTACTCCAGAGGAATATGCATCATCACAATTCAAACTTTTAACACCCAATAGTTTATTGTTTCCATATATTGTGATCTATAATATGTACGTTATCTGAAAAGGAACAAGTAGCAATGGTGACTTTGTGTAGCAAGGAATGTCTGAAGCATATAGATTCCCATCTGAAAAAAATTCCCATAAGCTGCTGGTTTTATAGAGCATAAGGAGATGACATTCTCATCAGTGATCAGAAAAGTAAATCACACCTTCATCATACTCTCTTCAAGGATCTCGTAGGTACAATAAAAACGTTTGGCATAAGCAGGATCATAAAGTTCCACTGTCACATACCAACGTAGGAAGCTAGCCAACTCAATATTGTTTAAGGCTGCCAAACATAAGCAACCGACTCAGTGCAGTAAACAAACTAAGCTCATAATGCCATGCATATGCATATCATGCACAGATGCAAAGGACACCGCATACATCGTTGAACAAGGAATTGAGAAAGCCGAGATTTATCTGAACGTTCAAAACGAAGAGCCTGAACCAATTGAAGTAGATAACACTCAAGCTCTTCATCATCTGCTCTTTCAAGAACACTAACAGCATATGCGCGAACCTGTCCAAATGAGAAATTATTAAGTCTATAGTCATTTCCACAGCATCTGTGCCTTTTTCCATTACAATTTCTCATCCAATATTAAGGATGACTTGGGCCTTCACATCCGCATATGATACCTTTACATTCAATTCATTCCAGTTTTTACAAATGAACAGGTGCATAAAATGTCCGGAGGCCATAATCTGTTTTTTATCGTACAGAACCAGCTCATAACATAAACTTGAAGACTAAACAACAGCTAATAAACAGAAAATCGAAACAACAGCTAATAAACAGAAAATCGAGACTGCAACAAATATTAATATACATACCTCTTCACTTTCAAAAAGAGGTGATAGAAGCTCCAATGCATCAGAAACATCAATCATTTCCCACTTATTCATCAATTCTAATGCCTGTCTTGCTTCCTGCAGATTCATCAGCACAACAATCTTTAAAGATGATTTATATGTTGTTCCATACAAACATACAGATGACAGACCAGTAGAGAACATAAGAATGAAAACGGCATGAGCAAAAGACATTTCCACATGATTAAGGTCCAATGATGCTGATATAATCAAGCAGAACTTATAAGATTAACTACTAATTCACCAATTATTAGCACAAAACTTTCTAAAGCAGGACTATTGGAATTTTATGGAGATTCAAAACTTCATGCACATATTTGTAAGAATCTAAGATAAAAGCAGGATGTCAATTAGTTGGTCCAGACATTAACTACAGAGGATAAAATGACAATACCTACTGACCTGAACATCACTCCATTCAACACATCTTAGAAACTTTGTGAGAGCCCTCTTTTCGGACATCAGTGAGAATCGAAATTTCCACAGAAGCTGTCTCTCATCTCCACTCAAAGTCCTTGTTGGTGGGTATTTTAGAATTCTCTGTATCGACCTTACAAACAAGAAGCACACAAGATGACACACTGACAGTTCATGTAAATAAAACTCTAAGCAAGCAAGCAGAAGCAATGTTGAAAAGGATAAGATTAATCCTCTATAATGTAACTGTCAGAGAAGATAGATCCAGCAAGAATATTGCATACAAGAACATCTTTTGAACAATTTCAATTGTCTTATCTAAATTCTGCATTCAAAACTTGTAGGCATATGGATAAGAGATTCGATGAAAGTCAATGTAATGACCAGGAGAGAACTTAAACAGATTTAAAAAATAAATTAAGTGCACATTCAATCAGGAGATTTTTTCACTTACTTTCGCTCATTATTGCTTGGCTTCAGATCTCTGTCAATAATACCACGTGTTAAACTCCGGGCCAGCTTTAGTTGCTTGTGCTCTGAAGGATTTGTCTTTCCAACTTCTGGGTCCCACACAATAACAAGTTCATTTGTTGAAGCTATTGGGGATGGTAACAAGAAATTTGCACCTGACTCCTTCAAATAATGTAAAAATAACAACCATGTAAATTATTTTGAGTCCCACACAATAACCAGTTCACTTTTCAAATCGGTTGGGGATGGTAAGAACTTTGCACCTGACTCCTTCAAATTACATAAAAATGATAACCATGTAAATTAGTTTGATAAAAAAAAAAAAGTAGAATAACCATAATTCTTAAGGATTCAGCACAAAATGTAAAGAGTGAGGTGGTTAAGGAGGTCCTATGGTTCATATATTACCAAACCAAGGAGAACAGAAAGGTAAATAAAGAGACTACACTGATGATTTAAAATTGATCATTTCAGAAGCTTCAAAAAGTTGAGGAAAAACAGCAACTATAAATGAAAGTTTAGTTAGAAAGTTATCTGATGAATGAAGTATTGGACTACCTGAAAAACAACTCGATGTTCAAAGCTGCAAAAATCAACAACCAAGTACAAATGAGAACTTCCGTTTTTACTACTTTCACATTCCTTAATTTTCTCAATAGCTTTGAATGAGAGCCGATCAAGCCAATCAATACATTGAATCTGCCCCCTCTCATACTTGTTTACAAGCTTTTCCAGTCGTTCCAACTCCCCTCGCTCATGCCTGGGGACCTAAATTCACAATGTGCAGCTAAGAGATAATAGAAAAAGCTACACAGATGTACATTCCACACAAAAGAATATTTGAAGACCTTTCCAGGAGTGGTTGTTGGAATTGATCCATCAGCTTCCTTCCCAGTCCAAAGCCTAAGCTTTTGCTTGCCTGTTTTCAGTTGCAACTTGTTATTGAAGAGAAGTATGGTAGCACCACCAATGAGTCCTTGATCCTTGCCACGAGAAACATCCCAAACCTAAATTTTCAAATAGATCAATACTAAGCACAGTTATAAACCTTGGTTGCACACCAATAAAATCTAGTGGACGCATGAATATTACAAATAAATTGTAATTTCTTTTTCTAATTCTATATTAAAAAGTAGGAAGGCGCGGAGACTGAAAAAACAGAAAATTGGAGACACGCTAACCTATGGTTTAGTATGAAACAGATGTAGCTTTAATACACTGTCGGTAGCAGCCAGTAGCGAAGCTACAGCCATGGGAGGGTGGGCAAATGCCCACCCTCAAATTCTCAAATTTTTCTTTATTAAAGAAGATATATATATATATATATAGAGGTTGTCCACCTAAAAAAATATCGTTGCCCATGGTGGATTGGATAAAAAAAATTTTTGCCCCTCCTGAAATAAATTTCTGGCTTCGCCACTGGTAGCAGCTAAACACAAAACAACACTTCTCCAGTTGTCACTTACTGTAAAGGCAAGCTGTGAATGTGCAGTTAAGTCCCTATACTTAGTAGTCAAAGTAATGAGCTCATTCCAATAGTACGATGGTCCACCTGATTCGAGCCTGAAACCAATAAACTTTATTCACTAGAAAAATGCATACACAAAGATCAATTATATTGCATATTAATTTTTTTTTAATAAATCTTCATTTCAAAGTTGGACTTGTTCATATACAAAAGAATCTACATCACAACTCGAAGTAAAGTATTAGGTTATGGACTTATTCTTGTATATAAATTTTTTCCAATTTTCTTGCTTTTAATCAATGTCAGTATTTTAACACTTAACATCACCCCCCTCACACCCAGGAATGGATATTATTTGGTGTGCAAAATTTGTAGGACTAGATACTTGTGCGTGCCCACAGACTTAGCATCTGCGAGTATCCACAAGACTGGACATATGTGATAAGGCCCATCATTGGACTAGGATTGACTAATACTATGTTAAAAAACCATTCAACCCAAAAGCTTAAATTGATAGGTGACGTCAATAAATGAACTATATTTTTATTTAACACGCTCTCCTCACATACAAGAATGGGAAAACACATTGTATCATAAATTTACCAACAAACAGAACGTAATATAAATTCATCATAAATGAGGATGACTCAATTTGAATTCAAGATCTCTTATCCACATAAGGGTCTAGTAACATGTCAAAATTTTAGTAAATCTCTATTTTAGAGTTGTTCATATAAAAAGAGAACCTATATCTCTAACTCAAAACTCAAGTCATTAGATTACGGGCTCATTCTTGCATATAAACTCTATAATTTTTAGTGAAAATTTTTAAATCAAAAGTCAGAATACAAGAAACTTATAACAGTGTTGCCAGAATTTTAACACTAAACAAAGAATATCAAAACCTTGTTCTCACAGGAAGCCCAAATGGAGCGCCATCAATGTACAACGCACACTCAACAAATAACTCAGCACTTCCCTCATCGTTCGTAGAATCAATTCCTGGAAAAATTAGCAAAACATAAAATTGAACAAGTAATCACCAAAACAAGCAAAAGTTCAGCGAAAAACTCAGCCAAAACCTAGAAAAAGTACGTCTAAAATGCTAAAGGATACGAACTTTAGAGATCAATGAAATTCAATGCACCAACCAACCCAATACTATACTAGTTACAGTCGAAAATCGAACTTGTCCAGACCTAAATTGGGAGATTTGGAGGAGGACAACGATCCTTCAAGCCGGTCGACACGAAACGTAACTGGAAGATTGATGTCGCAAGACAAGAAGAATCGAAACTCATTGCTCGAGCTCATCTTCTTTTAGGGCATCAACAAGTCGCTCGGTGCTTCACGGGCCATAAACAGCAGGTTTTGGTGGATTGGAAGCTTTTGAATAGCATTTATGAGCTGCAGATTCCTGGAGTTACCGTGTAAAGAGGTTTAGAAATTTAGAACTATAAAATTGGTGCGTCACTGCGTGTTCTTAAGTTTGGCTTGGAAGGAAAGTAGCCTTGGATCAGGAAGTATTTTCTAAATATAATAAAAAATTATAATACTCCTATTAATTTTAATTTTTATCTCAAATTTTCAAATTTTTACATTTAATTTATTTTTTCAAATTTTCATTTTTATAAGTACACGATATGAGTTTGAATTCACTAAAAAAAGATAAATTAATTTGATAAACTGTAAAATTAATCTCAATTTATATTTTATTAGTATTTGTTAAATTTTAATTAAATATTTTATTTTTAATTTTACAATTGAATATTCTAGTTAAACTTGAATGTATCGACAATTTGTAGGTTTATTTCGTTATTTTCACCACCAGGTTTCAAGCACATGCACTTTTCTTGTATTCTTGCAAACCAGGAATACATAACAGCGCAAATTCTATACAATGCCTGACCATACTACAACTACCTGTGTACTCTCACAATCATCAAACATCCTGTAAGCAAGTGAAAGACTCTCTCAACATAGGTTGTGATCTGATAAAGGGCGGTTGTTTAATGGCTTGCCAACTTGTAAACAGTCAAGCGGGGGAACTGTAGGAGTGTTGAGCTCTCCAAAGGTCTGCCAGCAAAAAGGGCTGTACAGGTGATAGCGTTCTTGCAGGGGTTTGAGTTGTATGGTGGTTAGACGAATGTCGATACATGGTAAGGCGTCACTGCAGGCGAAATGTATTGGCTTTACCGTGTATGTTCCTCTTATTCTTTCGTAGTTGATTCCTGATAAAGCCACGGCTGATGTTTGGTTTCTGCAGCTGCTTTTGTCGCAATAGTATTGATCGATCACGATAGGTAGTTGGACTTCTGAAACTTGAATGTTGGAGAACAGCACTCCTTGCACTGATCCTGATCCACCCTGCACTTTTAAAATTTTTGAGATTACGTACATGCATCTATCTGTGCTAATGGAAGAACTATAATCAAATCCCTGAGACCACAAAAAACTAATCTCCAGAAAGTCTGTTAATTAGATCATCTGAAATTGTTGAATGTTTGTGGGATTTTCAGGTAGTACGCATACCTGCCATGTCTTAATTCTAACACCTGTCATTGTGTTGTGCATGGTCACATCTCGGACAGTGATGTTTGAGACACAGGCTTTGGTATTATCCCTTCCTAGACTTCCTATGCTGATTCCATGTCCTGGCCCACAGTTCACATTATGTACGTACACATTTGTGCATCCAGTTTGTATAGAAACACAGTCATCTCCTGCAAAAAACAAAAACACTCAAGCGTAAGTATCTCTTTCCTCAGTACATGCTTGTGGTCGCCACGAACTATTTCAATGACCGGAGCTTCTTTCTTCTACAAGACTGCACTAGTGTCTAGGTTTAATTTCTTGCGATTCCCCAGTCGTATAAACCTCTTAGCACTTCCAACTACATTTACATATGTTATGCTAAGAATTGTCAAGACTGCCGTACAGGGAAGTAGACAGTGAAAAGAAGCAGAAACTACAATAGCTGATGAAGACACAAGAACACCATGTGAAATACAAACAAAAGATTGTATTCTTCTAATCCATGGGGCCCGTGTCAAATAATTAGTGGTCGTTGAACAGTGAGGTAAAAATTTACAGATAAGATTGGCATGTTTTTATCGGAACCTCTGGAATGTATCTAAACTGTTTGCCCCTTTCCACGTGCATTTACATGAGTGGACAAGCTTCGCCCACTCAGTTTGTGACCAAAGCTATCTAAATTAACAATTTTATAGAAGATATTACTTATAATTACCGCAAGCAAGATCACTGCTGTGTATCAGAACATCTTTGGAATTCTGTAGGTGGATTCCGTCTGTGTTAGGACTGTCCCCAGGAGATGAGATGCTTATATCATGTACCACCACTCCGATGCAATTGTCGAACTTGAGGTGGCACTGAGGACTGTTTTGAATTCTTATACCAGTGACTATTGGGCTGAAACTTCCATAAAAGCGTAGTGCCTGTGAAAAGAAAACACCTCAATCAAGTTTTTGGACAGCATCAAGGTGAAATATGATGATAGAAATAGAGAGTTGCACGAGTGGTCCATACGGTTGGTTTGATACTTGGCATTTTCTGGCTGAGTTCACTTCTTATCTACCACCACATAGTACAGAAAGAAGAATGATCAGCTGCAGATAAGACAGAAAGTGATAACAGTGAAATGAATTACATGTTGGAGTTAATTACAGGGTGTTCTGCTACTGTGCTGTTTAGAGGGACAGCGAATGCAGTTTCATCATCCCCAGGATCACCGAAGGGTTCATCTTGCCACCATATGGAGCCGCTACCGTCAATGGTACCATTTCCCTGGATTGAGATTCCTACAAGCTTTGTGAATTCAAGCCACTGTAGAAGTCCCCTCCCCCAAGCATCGGCATTCGTTGGAGCAATAATTGTGCCATCCAGCTGTAAAGGTTAAACTGATTAGCCTCAATTCTTCTTATAACCAGATAATTATGCAAATTTGTACAATTAATTACCTGAAACACTATATTCGGTTTGCAGTATGGACCAGAGAAAGAAACGGGTCCCACTAGGAAAACATATCCTGCCGGAACTAGCATCATTGACGCCTCAATTTTACAAGCTGCGCCCCACGCAGCTTGGAATGCCTGCATTTCCACATCACCCCAACTTTACTACTACTAGCACTAGGTAAGAATAATTATAATCACTGAATTGGTCTGAGTAAAACTGTATGCAATTATTTCTGCAATCGTGACATAACTGCCATAACGAGAATCCATTCTTTTGGACTGGTCCCCACCTAGGTGGTTCTGTTGGTCTTTTGTTTCTCTCTGATTCTGTTCGTGCTGTTTACTTTTGTTCTTCCTAAACAGTGGAGAAACATATTATATTGTTTTCCTACTCACGGGATTAAAGTGCTGGCATTCATATGCATCTTTAGTTCAACCTGGACGCCCCTTAAAATAGCTGATCAAACTGAAGAGCTATGATCTAGCAGCATAAGTGTGCTAAATAAGTTGTTAGTGATTTCATGCTTTTTAAGGCAAATGAAAAGAAAAATAGTGACCTATGAACAAGATAGAGTACGCAGCTACGAACTAACTAAACATCTGCATTATGGTCTTTGTTTATGAGTTCCTAGAAAAAAAAAAATTGTGGACACCTACCAAAAAGAAGAAAAGGTGGAATTCAATGTGCACAAAAGAACTTGCAACTGAAAGAAAACTCCCTTATTTGCAGACTTTTGAATCTGCTCACTTCAGTTGCAAATTCCAAACTATACATTATATGATTCATGCATTCTACTGCCTTTTGTGTTTTCTTACTGAAATCACTTCCATGTCATTCAGCCAGTAAAAATAAGGATTGAGAGTAACCTTCGTATCATCAATCTTGCCATCTCCCTTGGCACCAAAATCTAGTACATTAAATGTTGCAGACCCTTGTTGTGGAGGGCTTCGAGGCCTGTCTTCTTTTGGCGGCTTTGGAGATGAAGGCGGTAATGGAGCTTTCTTAGGTGAAGGCGGCAATGGAGCTTTCTTAGGTGGAGGTGGTAATGGAGGTTTTGTTTTTGACCCTTTATGATGGTTATTGTAGTGGCTGCTACGATGACTCTTGCCTTTTTTCTTGTACAGAGAAGCTGAGTTAGCTCCGCTATGCCTCAAATACTTGCCTCTCCTGGCAATGCAAGTATCAAAACTTGAAGACCATACTAGAACAGTAATGAATAACATAAATGTGAAGCTCCTAAAACTAAAGCCACCCATGCTTAGCAAGTATGTGGCTGAGAGAGAGAGAGGCACAGAAGAGAAAACAGAAGATGGGAGGGGTGTGTGTCTAGAGGTACAAGAGAGCTTCTTGAGGCTGCCAAAAGTTACTGATGCTTTGAGATATACATATAAAGGAAGAGCAGTACAAAGCTCTCATACACTACAGCAAACAAAAGCAAAGGTTCCTTGTTTAATTAATAATCATCTTTCCTTTATGTGAAATTGGGTTGGGGTTCATTTATCTCAGCAACAATCTTTCTATGCCATATGTCAATATGTTGCTGCATGTGACTCAACCCGATTGTTTATGTGAACACTTCTTGCATTAATTATTTTGAATACATGACAATGTATAAGAAGGCAAATGAATCAAAGCCAAGTTACCTACCCTATTATATGCACTATTCTTTATTTCTTAAGTGAGCCAAGTTACGTAATATAGTTCAGGAAGAAATTACAATTTGAGCATTCATAGCAAGATTTTAAACTTAAATTGTAAATTGCGGATTATTATGATGATTACAAAAGCAATCATTCCATATTACTAGCTTCCTTTTCCCCTTGGTATTCTTCTTCTTCAATTTTTAACACAACTTGTAAATAGAAAGACATGTAAGACTTTTGCAAATTTTTTTCTTTCTGGCTAATTGTGATTGAAACGAGAAAGTGAATGCAGATTTAAAAAGTTTAGGCACGCCCTCCATATTCCTCTTCTTTCTGCCTGTTGCCATCAAGACCGCATTCTTTTGGTATAAAACACAGCCTTTGAACTTGCTTGTCCACTTTTATCTGTCCTTCTCCATTGGGAAGGCTTAAGAGGGTTGCATAACTTCATCTAAGATCCGAAAAGAACACACGTGAGTGTGTCAAGGGCACTGATTGTAACAGCTCTTTATGGTCACATGCAAACTTCACGGGCAAGAGTTTTGTTATTTGTCTTCTTGAGGCTTGACCATGGTTATGAGACTAGAAGGTCTGCAATGGCTTCACTTTCCTTTCTGCATTTTAAGCGGTAGTCCCGAATTTCCCTAGGAGACCAGGCATTGATAAAGGGTAAAAGGTAACAGAAACTAACTGTCTAGGAAGAAACTCTAAGGCCTATCATCTCCTGACTTTAGTACTTCGACCCTATAAGAGAAGAAAACCACCGTAGCCCATGGTTTCCATGTACCAACAATCTTCTAGGTGTTCCGGGGGGTCCAGACACCACACCACAATTCTCAACGGGTATAAAAAATTTAATTACAAAATATATATTTCTCATATTCACGTGTTTGATTTCTGTACATAAACCATTTCGTGAACTCATTGCAACTTAAAAACAAAACTAAAAACATAAGACATTCAACCACTCTAGAGTTTAGCCTTCTCCAATTTGTTTAGACAACTAGAAGTGGGAATTGCAGCGAATGAGGTATGGGGTTGATCAAATAAATTCCAAAACCTACGCTTGGTTTTTGAAGGACCCCAACTTAACTTAGATTACGACAGACCACAAGAATGCCTGCTCAGGATCTGGATGTTTCTATAAGCAACTCTCTGTTCTTGCACCCAAATAATTCATGAGAGATTTAACCTTTGAGCACTGAAAAAAGCTGCAAAAGTACGTAGTTCATCCCATGGATATAATTAGAATCATGGAGCTGCAGGATGAAAGTGCTTTTTCATTCAAAACGTGAGTGCAAACATATACCACATAGAAATGGTGAGTTGAATTTGATGTTAGAAACCAAGAGACTGTCTTTAAGTTTAGAGAATACCACTGACTACTCACTAGAGCGTGTACTTGGCAATCAACTAAAACTCTTGTGCTTGCCACAACAGATGATGGTCAGTCACTTAGGCTAGAGCTAAAGATCAAATCTTTACTGAAGGGCGGTAAGAGAGAGTCATGAAGAACAAATTGGAAGGATACAACAAGAGAAACGGGCATATGAAGCCAAATTTGCACCTTTCTTGCTATTAGTTATGAGCAAAAGCCATGTTAATATACACTGACTAAAACAAAATGGTGTAATAATCTTCTTAACTTCCAGAACAGTAAGCATAATGCCAATATGCCTTGGCAAGCTGTTCAATTGGGGAAAGCAATGATAATGCTAGATGGTTTGTATTATTGTCATTAGAAGAGAAAAAACAATACTTAGAACTGCATAAACCACAGAGTAGTGTCTTTCCCTATTCTTGCACAAAGTTTTGGTGGTTAGTTCGGTTAGTTCCTGTTGGTTACTGAGACTGAGAGTCAGAGCTTCGAGAATAGCGGCAAGCAGACACGTACCCTAGCTAGGTATGTCTGTGGCCACAGGTTTTAAAACAAAAACAACATTGTTGTGAACGATGCCTCTCATTGTCAGCATGTGACAAGTTTATCTGTGATCCCTTGACCTATCCTGTAGTTACTTTCCTCAGAGACTTTTCACCACACAATTCGCGAAAAGCAAGAACTCCCTTTTTCTTATCTGCCAAGGCCTGCTTTCGGGCTTCAACGCCATTAATGCTTAGTTATTTCATTGGATTTACTCCTAATTCTCCATTTTGTGAACATAAAACATTTTCAGTTAAATAGTATCCTTCCAGCAGTATCCTGCAAATACGTTCGTTGATAATGAGATACAAGTGTACATGTTGAGCGTCCCTCTCCACACGTACTCAATCCATTCTAGTCTCTTTGTTGCGAAACAAATTTATATCCTTTTGAGAGAGAAGAAGTATACGTAAATACAAGTGTATCGGATCAATTCCATGTCCTCTCCACTTAACCTATGTTTTAAGTTTTGGTTTGTTAATCACAGCGACTTCCTAGAATTCTAAGTAAAAAAATCGTTGACGACAGATCTAACCAAAATATTTAGAAGGAATTCCCCTATAGTGTATTCTGTTTTAGTCAAATTGCATCTCATTGGTCTGGGTAAGACATCCCATCAATGTATGGAAATAATTTGGCTCTTGCCAGTAGAAATTCTGAAGCTGATGCGGCTCCCTGTTGGATGGTATGGACTCAAATCGTGAGTGGGACATTCTAAATCTATATACAGATACTCTGCATGAAAAATATATCGAGAAATCAGGACGACACACATGTAAATGCATAAATATTTTTTTCGTCATTTCTTGAAAATTAAGATTATTTTGATTTTATAATATAATTAATTTATAAAATAATGAATCACAAATCATTTTTTAAATCTTTCCTCGAATTAAGAGGTTATGTGAAAATTATCACAATCAAACAAGCGCCTAGATCTCTAATAATATTTAAATAAACGAGTTAAGAAAAAAAATATTGTAAACATGGATGGATCCATATTGGGGGCACTTGTCCCACTGCCTCCAAAATTTTTTATAAATATTGTAAAAGAGATATGTCAAGAATGCTAGCTTCTATAAATAAAGCTTCTGTTTAAAAATTTTAATAGTTTAATTGAAATATAATTCTATTGTTAATTAATTATAAATAGAATTATAATCAATTCTAATTAAATATCAAATAGGTTCCAATAAAATTTAATGTTGATTCTTATTTATCAAATACCTTATATTTGTCTAAAATTTCTCAAACTTTTCAATTAATTCTAACTTGAATAAATTAAAATTTTCAACCATTATTTAAATATAACTCACTAAGTTTTAAAATATGTGGCCAATGAATATAAATTATAATCATACATTATATTTATGATTAAATAAATTAAACTCTTTTAGTTTATCTTCAATTTTTTAATTAAATAATTTATATCCATATATCAAGTTTAACATTTATCAGTACATCATGACCGCATAAATTTTAATTTAGACTACCTTTCTCTGTGTGTGTATGTGTGTGCGCACGTGTGTGTGTGTGCTTGTGTGTGCGTGGGTATGTGTAACGTCGGACTCTCTGTGCCCTTTTGTATTGTTCTGTAATTGGAGATACTATTTTATATTTATATATACATAGTTGTATATAAATTCAAAGATGTATTTAAATCCTTTTGGGTATATATGTCAGTTATTTATGATATTATATGCCCTTACATAAACTTAGAATTCATCTATATGCAAAATCTTGGAGATTTTTGACATATAAGCTTCACTACAAGAAAAATGTCGTTTAGCGATGGATATTATCGACAAAAAACCTTTGGATTCTGTCAATAATAGAAATTGGTGACGGAATTAACCGACGGACAAAGATGTCATAAAAATGGCCATAGGTAAATTTACCGACGGGCATTTTATCTAACCGTTGGTGCTGTGATCGTCAGTAAATTTATCTACGGCCGTTTTCTTTCCGTTGGAATATTTACAGACAGTATTAGTTATTTCGTCAGTAACTTTATTACAACATTACCGATGGTAATGATTGTCCCATCGGTGAGTATACCGATGATTTTTCTTCAACAAATCCTAACAGTAAAATTGGTGACGAGCTGTCAATATTACTGACGGTGATTCTTTGTTTCATCAGTAAATATTATGGATTTTACTGATGCTTTGTTGTTTTCCGTCGATAAATATAATGGATTTTACCGATGTACTTGTATTTTCCATCGGTAAATATGTTTAATTTTTTTATAAAAATCTCGACATCAAATTTTACTTCATGATCTTATGGTTAATGCATAATTTGAACAGTTATAAATTATCTGTGCATAATAATTTAATTTGTTTAAACAGAAAGTTGATTGATTAGTTAATATTGTTAAAAATTATCTTAATTGATAATAAAAACATTAAATTGTACATAATAAGTATTTGTAATTCAAATGAAATGACTACAAGTATGCTATTGATTAGGTGACTGCAAACACTCTGATTGCTGCGATGAGGTTCTACTCCTCCCCTTCAATTCATCCATCTCATTACAAAGTTAAGCTATATACTCCTTCGATTGTTGCAACTGAGTTGCCAATGTCTACACTGTGCTTCAAAGCTTATTGATTTCATTGGTTGTCGACCGCCTACTAGATGTTGTTGTACTAAACATGGAGGCTTGCAAATGAAATGTGTTCGCAAATAAACCTAACTCGAAGATCCTTCCATGACAGTCCTTACCACCCACTACATCATCATATGTCTGACTCACATCAACAGCTTCAGAGTGCTGAGGTTGTCGCTGAATGCTTTCTTGCATTTGGTCATATTAGGAGGTAATGTTCATATTAGTAAGTGATAATTATTAAGAATTAATATTAAAGCATAAATTTCACATACATTAAGTTCTCTACATCGGGTATTGATGAATGTCACATCGTCATGCTTCTTAGTATGAGTGTGCAAAAAGAGCTGACGGGGTGTAAGCCTCATACCTATAGACTTTTCCGACATATGAATAAAATGTTATAAGTCAACTAGAATTTATAAAAATATCGGTAGAATTTTCTCTATTTTTATGATATTTACCTCCTATTGAACAAAGAAATTTACTTAACAATACAGTCATATATGACACTAGACATTTATAACATTATTATTCTCCATAATACATATATTTTCATTCCAAAATTCACACTTCAATTTAAATTGATATACATCAAAGTAAAAAAATGAGAATATAAATGTAAAGTGTAAATACTTATAAGTCTCTCTGCATGCTCGTAGTTAGTAATAGATCCTCCCGTATGTACAGGAAGATTCTCCCCCCGGTCCTCCACGTCTGTTGGTAGAATTATGCTATGAAATGGACATTGCCTATTGTGATGTCTAATACTGCTACCAACGACTCCATATTTGTTCAGAAATATAAGGTGGTCATACACCAGCCTTGTGTATCACACCAACAAAGTCTCGATAACGTGTACATGCTTGTCTCTCCCATACTTTATGAATAACCGCGTCAAATTCAGAATCCCAAAAAATTTCTTTCTAAAATAAAAGGAAAAATTTTGTAAATACTTATAATGTAATAATATTTATCTAATTAATGTATACAAATCAATTAAAAAAGAAAGTAATCTTTTTTTATTGTACCTCAAACTCCTGATAGTAAAATTCCTTTGTGGCCTGAGAGATATTCTTTCATACATAACCCTTAAGATCAATCTTCTCCTTAAATTTGGATGTCATGTTTTTTTAGCACGGTCCAGGCGGAATCAACCTAATATAAAAATAAATAATTTTATACCATTTTTAAAATTTAAACCTATAACTTAATTATAAACATA
>JANZLX010000003.1:10288023-10305219 GCA_025531955.1 Erythroxylum orinocense | reverse complement strand
ATTCTGTAACTGCCTGATTACTGTAAATTGTTATATGATGCATGAATTGGGAGAACCATCGATGATGGTTTCTCATTAAGTTCGCAAACTCATCCAAAATTGCAATCTATTTTTCAGGACTTGAAGAGTACCCCGTTTGACGCGGGAGTATGTCTACTGTAGGCAGGTGAAGGATAGAGGTCGGGATCAGTTCGCGTCTGCATTAGTGTTTCTTAATGTTGTATTCTGCAATCTTTGTAAACTGATTTGTATCTGTATATCTTTATGGTTATTGTAAAATATTATGAAATGATTGTATCTACTGCAAATGTTTTCTACTGTCTACTGTTTTTTTGCCGCGCTAACGTGGAATGAAAAGTGTCAAAAAAATATACACCGAGTTTTAACTGACTGATGTAGTACGCCACCATCGCGGGGCACGGACTCGGATATCATCAACGATATCGGATTCGGGTCACTCGGGAGTTGGGTGTTACAGATGAGATGGAGTTGAATGTTATGAGCCATATGAATTGAGATTTGAGATTTTAATGAAATCAATTTAGTAGTTGAATTGTTATGAATGATGTTGCGTTAGAGGAAGTGAATTTGGGAAAATTTTCAAGTATTTCATAAGGGTAAAAATTATGTACTGACTTCAAAGGAAACAATGTATTGATCTAGGATGAATTGGACAAAGTTATCTTCTTCAAAGTTGTAGCTTATCTTTCTAGCTTTCCAACGATATAAAGTATGAAATTTTTGGATATCAGAGCTGAGAGTTATGGTCATTTGAAGTTTATGATGCTTTATAGGATGGACATTCGGGACAGCTATATTGTTTTGAAATTTTGACCCTTATAGAGGCAAAAATTGCTTTCAAGTCTTTAGGGAAGTTGTAGATCTAGAAGTCTTCTTTGAAACGGTCTAAAAATGACCT
This sequence comes from Erythroxylum orinocense, assembly GCA_025531955.1. Taxonomy (NCBI): domain Eukaryota; kingdom Viridiplantae; phylum Streptophyta; class Magnoliopsida; order Malpighiales; family Erythroxylaceae; genus Erythroxylum; species Erythroxylum orinocense. Next base: position 10,304,300 of record JANZLX010000003.1, on the reverse strand, counting down.
TAATCTGATATTTGTAGTGAAAATTATGCCCTTTTTACCATTACAGGTTGGAAGAAGAAAAGTAGGAAGGGAACGTGATCAGAACTCTGTGGAGCAATCGTGAAAGTTGCTATCACGCAAATACACGATCGTGACTTCGCGGCCATGTATGATCGCGACTTGCTGGCTCCCCCCCCAACCTGAACATTTTCACTATTTTGGCCATAATTTTGTCGTCTACCTTAAAATGATCTGATTTTTGAAGAAATGAATTCCTAACACGTTTCTCTACCCCCTCATAAGAATTTATAGCTTTTGGTATTAATTTGAAAAATATTTATTGAATCAAAGTAAGGGAATGGAAGAGTATGAATTGGATATTTTATTGAACATGCTTCAGTATTTTGATGATATCTTAATATGTAGAGCTTTAAATGAGATGAATATTGTTTCTAAATAAACTAGAGACATAGAGCTACAAATTATCTGAAGAAATTGAATTTTAATTCAGTCTCTAAAACTTTCAATTTCTGGATAGAAGTTGAGGATATTATACTGTTCAATGTAATAACAATCCAAAAATGTTTGGGCTATAACTTTCAGATTTCTGAACCAAATTGAATGATTTTGGTGCCATTAGAAACTTAAGACAAAAAGGAATAAATGTTATGAAGAAGTCAAATTGGAATTCCAATTTTAGGTTTCCCAAAATCTGTTCTGAAATAGGAGAAATGAGTTTAATTATGGAAATTAACTGGTAGGGGCATGCTACCCTTGTGGGATGTGCGTTAGGATGTCATTTAGGATGTCGAGCACGTGTCTCACGAGGGCAGGGTGCCCAACACTTATGATATTAGAGCAAGAAGATGAACCAATAATAGTTAAGGTGATTTCTTAGAACACGCTTATGTTTTATGGTTCAAGAGTTGGGCTCCAAAAGAGAGGTCCAACATTAATCGTTTATACATCCAAGATCTATCAAAATTATCATTTGTGTAAAACTATTAATTTCAAACAGTGATTCCATAGTTAGTATACTTCATGTTTACCAACGTTTACAAAACATCTAAACTTTACATAACATCCACTAAGTATTAACCAATTGAATTAATCACCAAAGTTTACACCTGTGAATCAAGAAAATAAGTTCTCGTTGTGACTCCTAGGCTCGTGGTATTTTTCATTGATAAGCCTCACGGGAGCTACATCACTAGTTATGGGTTAAGATCAAAATTATTTATTAACTGAAGATCTAATTTTTTTGTTTGTAATCGTATATGTTAGAAGAGAATTCAAAGACGCACTTAAGGACGTGAAAGGGAAAATTCTTGGTCAGCTTGATTTGGTATAGGAATATAAAATGAATTACTTAATTTTATAAAGTTGGAATTTTTAATTGAATGGTTTAGATATTGTTATAGAAATTTAAAATTAATGTTAGAAGTTTTATATTTAACCTAAATTAATTATGTACTAGTAACAAATATAATAAGTAAAGATAAAAACATGAATACTTTGATTAATACATTATTGTAACATATACAAATTATGTAATATGTTTAGAAGAAAATTATTATTATATTAAAAAAGATGTGTGTAAAGATTCGCACATGAAAAATAAAGAGAACCTAATCATTTCAAAGAGCATCAATGAAATAACCCATTGATATAATTTAGATATTTGGAGCTATAAGTCAAACCCATCCTATATTAATTCAATGCCAAATCGAAGTTTATACCACTAACAAGTTTCGGTTGGTGCAGGCCATTTACATTAAAAATGCACGAAGTTCAAATGGGAGGTTCAAACCACAAACAAATACCCAAATTAAACCATGTACATAAAAACTTAGTAAATAAAAAAACCACTTACCCCAATCAACACACAGAAGAAGTCATTGAAGCACGTGAAGGAAGAAGATGACGAAGCTAAAATGAGCTGACAGCCAAAGAATATAACCAAAACAAAGCAAAGAAGACAATGAATATCAAAGCCGTACGCAAATTGATATAAATTCATGTTCAAAAATCTTACTTATAGCATTTGATTGTCGCCATGTCGTAAGAAAATCCAGTCATTTGCCTTTTAAAACATAAAAAAGGATGATAAAAGTTCTCTTTTCAATGAAGTCAAAAGATGAAAAATGACTATGCTGCAAAATATGGAAACATATACAAATTCAATTAAAATGTATGGAAAATCATTGTTGACATTGTCAATAAGCAAAGGACATGAATGTCAAAAAATAAATACCTACTGAAGCTTCTCTTCAATCTCCTTTAAAATAGAAATACTGCCAACAAATTAGTTCCTACAACCAAGCAATAATCAATAAGATCTTAGCTAGGAACCTTAAGTGATTAAAAGAGATCTTAAATCAATTGGATAAACTTGAAATTTATGCAGCATCATCCAATTTGCTTAAAATTTTATAACTATTCAATCGAACAAGGACATATTACAGAATAATTGTGCCATTGATCATTTGGGGTAATAACTAGACATAATTAACAACATTCATATTAACTTGAGCAATAGTATGAACTGCCTTACTACCTAGAAAGTTGAAATTCAAGGATTCAACTAAGTTACGAATTCTAAATCCACTAATTTAAAATAATTGAATTCTAGTAATATTCTTCTTTTGTATGAACTCAAGTTTGACCTTTTTTTAACTTATCTTTCTTTTAACAATTTTATTTCATAAAATTTTAAAAAATAATCCATTATGAAGGAAAAATCTTCACTATTTTTTTGGTGGGTGCATCCATTGTATGCCCTTGTTTAGTGAAATAGATTCAGCAAAGGAAGCAAAAAAAGAAAAAAAAGGTTATACCATTTGAATTTGGTCCTTTGGAGAGATTGAAGTCAATAACACCTTGTAACTGTTTTTTGATATTCTAATAATTTTGTTCTTGTAACAATTATGATATAGTCTATGCCTTAAGATATTTAAAATTTATACAATATCAGGAAGTTTCTTTGATTTCAAAGTCATATTATATATATAATTGGTTATTCAAATATTTCTTTATTTATTAATTTTAATTTTAATTTATCTATTTATATTTGTTTGTTTTTATTTAATTAAATTTCACTAATATTGTATCTATAAATGTTATACAATGTTTTTTTTGCAATTATAACTTTAGTGTTTTTATTTTTTCTGGAAACCTCTACCAACGAGTCCTTTTCTATTCCTTTTAAGAACAGGTGCCTTTCTCATAGAAACAAACAAGTCATTGCAATAAACGAACAAAAAGAGCAAAATGAAAGAAACAAGGGTTCACTAGAGAAGATATTTTCATTTTTGCGAGATAGATGGACCCTATATAGATTGGTGGATCATATTACATCGTGAAAGCTTTGGAGTATTTTATTGTTAAACAAATTACATTATTACTAGACTGTTTGTTTCCTTAACGGAAAGGTTGTGCTTTAGGCTTAGGGAAAAAGAAACATTTAACAAAATATAATTTAGGATTTTATGAAGAAAAGATACTTCACCAATTAGTTGCTATCTTTTAGGATTTTATGAAGAAAAGATACTTCACCAATTAGTCGCAAAAACTGAGCCTATCAATTTGTTAGATGGTCACCATTTCCACACTAACCCTACACTTTCTTATTGCTTTTTATTTCACTTTCTTGATTAGATAAGAAATACAAGCTACTAGCAACCTTTCAAATTCATTTCTTTATTATTATTATTATTATTATTTAAAGATTATCATAATTAGGTCTTATTCCAAATTGGAATTAAAAAATTTTGAAAAGTAAAAGAGAATTTGATTGAAATTTCATAGAAGCAATGAGTATGTGTTCTACCAATTTTCCCCTCAAATTACATCAGTAAATGACATATAGCTTCCAAAAAAGTGCATATCCATCCCTTTATAGTTGTACAATAATGCTTAATGTAGTATAATCTTATGGCCATTCAACTATGGTTAGTTTTACGACACACATCTCAACAGAGGAGCCAATAAGGATAGCTTAGAAGTCTTCATCTCAACACAACAACATCACAAAACATGTTATCTCCTATCAGTTTGATGGATAAGTTTACCGAGGAAAAACATTTTCTATCTTTAACCAAAATGAAATATAACTAACTAATTAGATTTCATAGGAAATACACAGTCCAGGATTCCAAAAACAAAAAAAATAGGAAAAGGTTTCAGACAATAAGTGACCATTCTGATACATGTTCCTCAAATTGACGTGAACAATTCCAAATGTGGACAAATTCAAAATGTTTTTGGGTAATGAACCCATTTCTTAAACTCCACACGAATTCAGTAAGACATCCACATAAATTCAACATTCACACGAACACAGTTAGGAAATTAGGAAAGTAGTACACAAAACCTAGTATAAAACAAAACCTACTAACCATAATCGATGAATAAATGAAGACACAGAAGGAAGACAGGAACAAAAGCGCGAGAAGGAAGAAGGGAACCGAAGCACGATAAAGACGTAGAACGAAAAATGTAGAAGGGAAATGAAGCACGACGAAGACGTAGAACGAAAAATGCAGAAGGGAACTGAAACCAACAAACGAAGAAGATGGATGCAGAAGGAAGAAGATGGAACCGACGCCCACACACGACGACACAAAACCGACAGCAAGAGAGAAAAAGAAAGCGAGGAGAAAATGAGGACAGTGGGGGGGGGGGCTTCGTGTTAAGCAACAGACGTTTAACGAAAATGATGTCATTTGGTAACGACGTTGTTTTTGATTTATCAAAAATGCTAAGGACGAAGCTAACGGTGGCATTTAAATTTAAATTTTACTGACGGAATAACCCTTCCGTCAGTAAATAACTGTCGTATAGTTCCATCGGTATACCCCGATTCATTTACGTTTTATTAAAAATGTTACGGTCGAAGCAAACGACGACGTTTAATTTTCAACTTTACCAATGGAATACACTTTTGTCGGTAAACAATGATGTTTATTTTGCCACCTACAGTTCGTACCTCTTTTACCAATGATGATTCCTATTTCGTCGCTATATTTCATCGCAAAAATGAACAGGATAACTTCCCATCTAGCTCTACCAACGGATATTTTTTTTGTCAGAAATTACCATATATTACGTTAATTTTACCTACAGAATGTGATTTTTTGTCACTAATTTTCAATGGTATTGTTTCCATCGATAATGTTTCGTTGGAAATTAGAAATTTTCTTGTAGTTGTTCTAAGTGTGTAAAACCGAGTCCAATGGATGGATATGACCCTGGTGGCTGAGTTAAATGTGTTATAATGCCTTAGAGGTGATTAGACATTATTTATAGACTCATTGGACACTTAGAAAACTTAATTGGAAAAGTTGATGTACATAAGGGCTTATTTGCCAATTATTAAAAGTTAAAGGACTTAATTGTAATTTTTCAATTCTTAGAGGATCAATTTGTAATTTTATAAAGTTAAGGGACTTAATTATTATTTTCAAAAGTTCGGGGATCAAAATAAAAATAAAAGTTTTGGTCATTCCCAAATTTTGGGCTTGATTGCAAATTTAGGAAAAAATTGGAGGGTATAATGGTAATTCACATAAGCTAAGGGAAAAAAGATAATTTCACCATATTTGATCAAAGAAGATGTACAGCCTTACACCCCACCATTAAAGACTTGAAATATTTTTTTAATTAAAAGAAAAGAGAAGAAAGGAGAAGAACCTATTTTTGGCCATCACTAAAATTCCATCCTTTTTTGATTCTCCAACCCAATCAAGGTGTTCTAAGTTAATTTGGGATCAAGGAACTCCAATCTATCATTAGATTTGAGAAATACTCAAAGGATTTTAAGTTATCACTAAAGGAACGTTTAGGTAAATTTTGTCTCATCTCTCTCTACATTATGATTTTGGGTTTGGTGTTAAGATATGTTGTTCTCCATGCTTGAATATGCATGAAACATGGTCTAGATGAATGAAATGAGTCATGGAGAAGTTCCCTTTAGTCAAAACTGAAATGTTCTCTTTTTGGTGAAAGTTTGTGAAATTTTGAATATCTTTTGAAATTGATGATTTAAATGAATTTTATGGTGTTAATTGTATATGTATAATGTGAATTGATGATGAAAAATGAAGAATATGTACATTGGATGAGGCTTGGTCGAAATGATGGGAGAAGAAATGGATTAATGTAATGAGTTGTATAATTATGATGAATATGGCTTAAATAAAGGGGATTGGATTGAATGGGGTGGTGAAATGTGTTGTTGTGTGGAAGTGTTTGTTATATAACAAGATAGGAGCATGAATTACTATGATAAAGTCTTGAAAATGTGAGTTGAAAGTCATGCACATTAGGTGTTTGATAAAATGCCTAAGCGAACTTGGTTTAGGATTTAAGGATTCGTAATGATATGCGTTGGAAAGCAGCTTTCATATTTACTTAGATTAAACTTGAATTATTGCTTAGATTGATAAGTAAGGGCCTAATGAGCTTGGATAAAAATGTGCTTAATTATGTTTTAAAATGAGTAAGTATTGGATTAAAGGCATTAAATACCTTGGAAAATGCAAAAGAAAAGTTAATGTGAATAGTAAGGAAGTAACCATGTGAAAAGCTTAATTGCCAAATCCTATGGCTTAAAGATATTGATATTGTATTTTATATACTTATGTGATGGTGTATAAATATGAGATACATGTTTGAGTAGTAAATACATTGTATATTTTTATGTATAAAGGCTTAGGAGCTGTGAATCAAGGAGCTTGTACCGAGGATTGTTGAAGTCAAGGGAGTGTACACCTTCTTTTGAGGTGAGTTGGGGAAACCATATCTCTCAAATGGGATTAGAACATCCTAAGATATGCATGATGACTTGTATGTGAATTTTGAACCTAGGTAATGCATAGTAGAATTGAATCTCAAATGAATGCTAGCATACTTATGTATTTAAGAAATGACATTGTTTTGAATAATACTTTGCACTTGGAGTGCAAAAGATGACTTTTATTGCATGAAATAATGTTATGGAATCTATATATGCATAATCGAGTCATGTGTGTTGCATGATTGTGTTCTCTTTTGGCTTAGAGCTATGGCAAGGTTTCATTTTATCGGTTGGACCGATAAATAATGACATGGTGCCTTACTTGATTTTTGTACTCAATATTTTTATATGATTTTTATGATTGGTGAGTTAATGATTAGCCAATCGTGTGCTAGGCACAACAAATTAAGCGACCCTATACCCTTGACGCTGGTACATAAAAGTTGAGTCCCCTTATCGACACCTTCTACAGGACTTGTGGGTGATTCCATACCTAGGGTCTTGACACCGACGAGGTCATCACCTAGGGTCATGACACTCTTAGTCAACTGTAGTCCAGACTTACCATAGATGAAAGTCAAGCCAACATTGAGAATTGGTGGGTGTGCACACTAGTTTAGCTTATTAGTGTTGACACATATGATTGTTTTGGTTTATTTTGAGATTTGTTTTGTAACAAGATTTAATTTATACGTGTGATGTTTTTCTGTTTTTTTATATTGGAACTGGAACCTATGTTCATCGGATGAGTGATTAATAGGCTAGGCCTATGTGGTTCCTAACCAGTATATGTTGAGTCATAGGCTAGGCCTATGTATTTCTATGTCATGTATGTTCACTTCATTGGTTATCTATAATGTCTTGGTGTATATCGAGTTCTATTTGTGATATATGTTTTTTCCGGCTAACTGAGTACATAGTGTACTCACTCCCTCCACTTTCCAACCATGTAGGTTAATTTAGTGAGCTTGAAGCTCTGAGTGGATCATGCGGTCTTTTGACATTTTCAGGACATAACCGCATATAGGTAGTCTCTGTTTGTACTTTTGTTGCATAGTGGCTCATAAACTGTTTTTATTAGGTTGGTTATGTTAATATGCTTTATGCTTTTATAAATTAACTCTTGACTATCTTGTTGCTTGTGAAAGACCTTATGTATAAACCTTTGGTACTGTCATTAAGATTGCTTTTGAGTGGACTTAAAGTCCAAAAGTTGTGGTAGAATTTTAATGTGCATATAAATGTGCGTTTAAAACTGATTGCTGGTGTTTTGATTAAGTTTTGGGATTTTTAAAATATAGTCGTTGTGCTGCCCAAATGTTTTCAAAAAAGTATTCAGTTAGCCTTGCATAGTTGGATTAAGGGTACCGTGATTGTCCTTAGCCCAGGTATGCGACGATTGTCATGTGCCCAATATGGCACCGAGTCCTGACAGTATGCGTGTACATATGCGTGCATGCGTGCATATATATATATATATATATTGTATAACTCAATCATTTCTATCATACAATATATAATTGGACATAGAGTATGAATTTGATGTTAATTATATTTGAGTCTGTTGAACTAAGGGAGCTTCTAATCAATATTTTAATAATAAAAATATAAATACTACTAATAGATTTATTGTTTAGATGAAAAGGAATATGAAAATAAGATGTAGTAATAATCTCAAAGAGATAGTTCATGAAGTTGATAAAGGAAGAGATGAAGTTTCCAACTTATAAAGTAAAGACCATGTTATGAATAAAAGAAGAAAAAAAATTAAAAAAAATTGAGGTCATTCTTTAGCTTGTAATGTTAATTGAATCTCATTTAGTCACTTTGATGTTCTAGAAGGCTTACCATGCATAAATATTTCATACCATTTTTTTTACGTGAGTCTTTTCATTTATTAAGAAGCATTGAAGCATTTAGTTTTAATAGCAAAGCTTTTTGATCTTTCAAACACTCTTTTAAAATTATTTTAGGAAGTCTTTAAATTATAATTATATTAAATAAATTGAGTTTGAGCACTTTAAAATGATAATTAGAAGAATGTAAGAAACTGTGAGAAGGAGAAGAAGAACAAGAAGAAAGTACTTAAAGCCTCAACTTAGGATTACATAAGTGAATATGAAAATGAGCATTTGGAAGAAGAGATGGATCATATATGCTTTACTGCTATGAGTGATGATGAGGTAATTTCCAACTCCAACTTGTGTGATAGTAATAGTGATTTGACATATAATGAATTAGTTAAAATTTTAGAAATTATGAGTAAAAAAGAAAGAAATTATCTTCCAAAAGCAAAGAAGTTTAGGAACAGCTGGATGCCTACATAAATGAGAGTGAAAAGATAAAAAGTGAATTGCATAACATTAAAGCAACCACAATTATGATCATTTATGACAATCATACATTAGACACATCAAAGCATGAAAATAAGACATTGAGAAAGGAGATCCATTCTCTCAAGCATTCATTATAAAGATTTAATAAAGGGAGTGAAAAACTAAAAAGTGTGATAGGAGCTCAAAATAATTTTAATTATATGCATAGAATATGATACAACTGTGGAAGTGAAGCCAATTTGAGAACAATGTTTCTAAAGGACAAATATTTGCATAACAATGAATCATTGCCTAATGTGACAAATGAGTATGGGGCATCTACATCTAAGCATATGCAAACATATACCACATCCACTAGGACTAATTTTAAAGCTAAGCATCATGCTTCCCTGTAGCTCACAATTTAAGCATATAGTTTAATATCTCAAAGGATGAATAGGCCTAACTTCTAAGATAACAGACCAATCCACTCCATACCCTTTTCGACCTCAAAGAAGCATGCATCAAGTCCATTTATAGTAGTTATCATACAGATAATAATGGTATGTCATCTCACTATTCTAAGATAACATTCACTATTTTTAATATATAAAGAAAAATTCCTCATAAATGTATACACATATAGAAGACAAAGTAATGCATTTTTATATCATCACTACTCATATAATACGGTATGTCATTTTTGTGGTAAGTATGGGCATATTGATAAATTTTGTTTTATTAAAAAAGGATGGTAACCAAACCCTTGTTGAAGTAGGTTGAAAAGGAGACTAACAATCAAAGATCCAAGCTTATTTGGGTACTTAAAATTTATTGATTGCCTTGTTTTGTAGGCTATTGAAAAAAAGAGCAAATGATATGTAATAGACATGGTAGTTATTAAATTGAGTATTATTATTTGAAGATTTTATGTTTTTTATCTTGATGGATGTAATCTTCTTACATTCAAAAAAATCTTGAAGATGTTATTACAAAATGTGGAGAAATTATCCCTTGTAAAAAAATCACCAAAACTTTTCAAAAGAGTCAATTGTTAAACCAAGTAAGGCAATTAAGAAGGATGAGATGCTTTCAATGGATTAAAAATTCAAGAAGAATCATCATTCAAACCACTCATAGGTAATGCTCAACAAAAGGTAACTATTAGTTCATAATTTAGAAATATGTGAAATCTTGTATTCATATGTTAATTTGAGTATAAATACTTAGTGATGAATATTCCAATTTGCACTACAACTGAGAAATTAAAATTTCTTTTGGTATATTATAGAAATAACTTAGTGATTATGTGCAAATAGAAATATTAAATTAAAATTTTATGATATAGTCTTACTAAACCAATGAATGATGATATTAAAAGAGAATTATGCATGATTTTATGTGATTAAAGTCTCTTTTAATGTTTATAGAAGTTCTAAATTTATATTTTCACGACTTATTAAATGTTTCTTGGTTTCAATTTAAATTCAAAAATTGTTTCTCAAGTTATTTAGTCAATTAGTTAACCAATATCTTAGTGCGATCAACTGGTGTCCTCAAAATTCGTCTGCCTTGCTCTCTAGTGAGTTTGCTAGTTATTTGATCACCAATGTAAGTAACCATTTAGATACAATGGTCGACCAATTTCCTCTTATGGTTAACCAATTTTACTTCATCTAAGAATTTCTTTTCTATTGAGTTTGGTTATATATGTTGATCGACCACCTACCTTTATTAGTTACCAATATACTTCAATGATAGATAAATGTAGCTTTTCCCTTCAAAAAATTTTATTATAGTGAGTTTGTATCTTCGTTGGCCAATAGGTTTGGTCAACCACATACACTAGTTGTCCAATTAAGCAATATGGTCAATCGATCTTCACGATTGACGCTCTCTTCCTCCTATTTTCTTCTAATTCTCATATTGGTTACTTATATCTTTTAAAACTCTAAATAATTCAATCATTTCTTTGAAAAAATCATCCTTCATTTCATAAAAATCCTATTAGATTGCATAAATTGGAAAATTTTCATCATTCAGTTTCAAATTTGGAGATTTTTAAATTTTTTCTTAATTAAGATTTATATTTTCAAATTGATGCTTTTACATTTAAATTGTAAAATGAGTACAGGTTGTGTCCTTTTCAATTATAAAGATACATTGTAAATTTTGTTCAATTTTGATAGTTTTAGCACTTTTTCGTATTATTACTCTTTGAAATTTTAAGGCTTTCAAAATTATATATTTTTTTTATGAAACTGATTGTTGGATATTATAATTATGCTTATATTTATTACAATTCCAACCTTTGATTTTGTCAAAACTTACCCCTTTTGCATTAATTAAATATTTCAACTTAAGTATAATATCAATTAATCAAATATTTCAACTTAAGCTAATATCAAAATTGAGGTTTTTAAAAAATTAGACATAATTAAGGATGTTTTTATCAAAACTAACCTTTTAAAAAATTATTTTAAATATTTAATAATCCTTTTCATTTTAAAAAACGTACTAATCTTGATCAAATTCATTTTGAACTTTGAACTAAATTAGCTTGATGCATGACATTTTATATCATGCATTTTTATATAATAGATTTCTTTTTGTTAATTCTAAAAAGGGGAAGAAAGATTGGCAATATCAGGTTTAGGAGGAGTGATGACATTTAAGGGGATTGACTTTTATATATATAGTGAGTTTTATATTTTGATATTTTTATTATTAAGTAAATTTCTTTTATCTATATATGTGAATAATTCTTTGAATGTCTCTTTTTTTCTTGATATTGAATTATCTTTTATACAATAATTAAGGGGAGTTAATCATTACCTTGATGTAGATATTTGTTTCTGTATTTAATTTTATTATTATTCTCCAATATCACAAATGTTTTATCATCATCAAAAAGAGAGAGGTTGTTGAACTAAGGAAGGTTTTAATTGATGTTTTGATGATAACAAAATATAAATATTAATAATAAGTGTTTTATTTTGATGAGAAGGAATATGAGAATAAGATGTAGTAATAAACTTAAGAAGATAGTTCAAAAAAATGATAAAAGAAGAGATGAAGTTTACAACTTACAAAGTGAACACCAAGTTAAAAACACAAAAAGAACAAGGAATATTGAGGTCATTCTTTAGCTTGTAATGGTAATTGTAATCTCATCACTGTGATGTTCTAAAAGGACCATTATGCATAAATGTTTTATATCACTTTATTACATGAATCTTTTTATCTTTTAAGAGTCTCTTAATCTTTCAAACACTCTTTAGGGAATATTTTAGGAATTTTTTAAATCATAATTACATTAAACAAATTGAGTTTAAGTATTTGAATTCATTAAATCATGTTTTGAGGGGATTGATCGACATATATAGGTTAATTGTCAAAAAATATAGATTAATGTTATTAAATTTGATATAACAAGAAATTATTGTATGATTGGTTAACTAATATACAATATATGTTGACCAATATGGCTACTGATCAACCAATGTCTCAATGGCTAGTGAATCTATGCATTCAATACACACTAATCGACCAATACGTTACATTAGTTGACTAGTGCTCCATAGCTATCATTATAACAATTAGTTTTTAGTTTTAATAGCTAGTAAGGGTCCTAAACTCCATAAATATATGTTTTCTAATTGGTTTTAATATTAAGAAGAATTTAAGTCTCTTTACACAAATTTCTAATTGTGTTTCCAATCATTTGATTATCATTTTCTCATATTTGCGTGAGTGATTCTTTTTGAAGTTATCAAGTAATAAATTGAGATACTTTGAGTTACAAGATTTGGTTAGAGCATTATATTATTGTACTTGAGGGTGTTCAAGTGGGATTGAGGTTACTATTCACCATAAAGGAAGATTGTACTTTCTCAAGAAAAGATTATACAAAGGTTATTCTTTACTTCAAAAGAAGGATTACAGTGGAATTTTAAGAAGAGTTTTAGCAGTGGATGTAGGCGAGGATTATTTGTCAAATCACTATAAATTAGTTTTCATTCTCTTTTCCCTATCTTTTTTAAATTATTATTCAATTGATTGATTGATTTATATTAAGCAATTTTGTCATCCTTATTTATATTAATTATTGTTAATTGAGTACATTGGATATAAAAGTTTGTTATATTTTGTAAACAACCAATTCATCCCCTATTAAGGACTCACAAAGTCTAATAATGTTACTTCTTTATTAATATTAATTGATTCTTAAGTTTCATTCCATATTGTCTAATTAGTTCTTAAATCAATACTAATCGAAAAACAATGGAACATTCTCCCTAATTACTTTAAAGTGATGAATAATATATTGATTACTCAATTACCTTCATATAATTCATATCATATTGAAGGGCTAACAATTAAACTATTATTAATTAGGATCAGTTCTAAATAATATCAAAACTTAACAATCAATATATGAGATCCTTTAAAGATATCAGGTTAAATGATCACTTACATAATCATAATAATGAGTATTTTTATAAACATATAAGTAATATTCCATATGAAATTCTTATATTGGGTTATTTAGTCACATTATTTTCTAATAAGAACTCACAAGTTTGGTTAACTATCTCCACATTTTAGCCTCATATCAACTATTTCGTTTATAAGAAAGAAAAATAACATAGAATTCAACTTTATTAATGTTTTGTCTCAATAAAGCAACGACTATGAATGATTTAAGAATAACACATAAATGCATTATAAATATCATAATTTATACTATTATTTGTAAAGAATATTATCTTATAATTTTTTTATTATGAATTAGTTAATTAAATAAATATATATAAGATAAATAATGTCTTCAATAAAATATATCACTTGGTTGTACAACATAAACCAACAAAATGTTCATAAATTAAAATAATATAACCAAAGGAAAAGTAAACAAAATTTTTTAATAATCCACATGTGTTCGTAAGTTAGATGGAAAAAAAGATGTGTTGGTCACCCTATAAATATAATCAAGGAAGAATTATGCCTCAATTACCTAATGATATGAGTAAATTTTTTATAATTAGATAAGATAATATAATCAATACAATTATTCATATCTCTAAATACAAATATAAATTATATTTAAAATTAGACCCAAGATTGTCCTTTCAGGAATGATACGACAAAACAGATTTGATGTATGTATCTTTTCAAACTTTAATTCTCACTCATATCTTAAGAAATTTTCATAATATATGAGTTTGACATAGTGTAACAATGTCTTATTTATTTAAGTCTTATGTTAATAGTTGTTTTCACCAATAATTGATAAAACACACTTATGTATTATTTTAAAAGTCTTTTGACTCCATATCTTGTCTTAAACTTCGTCAATGATTTGTGACTTTTTCAACTGATATTTAGACTTCTAATTCCAAACTCATTTTAGTTATAATCTCTAATTTATATTTTTAATATAAAACTTAGTTAAGTCTATAAATAAATTATAACTTATAGCAACATAAAAAAGAGAATCCTTATAAATAATATGAAAATTATAGATTCTATTATTTAGTTTATAGGAGTATATCAACATTTGAAACATCATTATAAGATTGGTAAGTAAATATGTAAGGAGTTCCCTAGTTCTTCATGAACTTTCATGAAAATGTTTCACTATATAAACAAAGCTATATGTTTTGGTATGTCCCATATACCCGATGAACTTAAAGCTATGCATGTTCATTTATCATAATAAATATTCATTTGCATATTTATATGTTAATTGATGCATAAATATTTATTATTTATTGGATTTGGTTTGATTTCATGATGAGTATTTGATTTGTTAGGGCTACATGGCCATGTGACAAGTAATTGGTATTTAGATTACTTAAAGATATGCATGAAATTAATGTTTGAAGATAAACGTGAAAGTAATAAAGATAATATGCTTGAACTAAGTTGAGTATATTAATAGTTATGAGTTTATACTTTTTAAGAATTAAGAGTTAAATGTTTTTTATATGTTATTGAAGGGATATATTAATAATGTTGGAATATTAAGAGTCTAAGCATATTTATTTAGTTATTATTATACATATGTGGTCTTATAGCATTGTATGCATAATTTAGTAACATTACAAGTATAATGTTATTATATTAAAAGTGTAATTTACGAAAAAAATCTCCCTTTTATAGTAATCTTTTTTAATACTCATTTCCTTTTCTTTTATAACTAACAAAGTGGTACTAGAGCCTTATTGCTAAAAGCAATGGTGAATGGTAACATGACTACATTCCAAGTCATAAATCTTATAAAAGGACAAGTTTCATAATTAGTGCATTCATATGATGGCACTAGTTAGTGCACATGGTATATGGGATATTGTATGAGGTTCTTGAAGATATAACTACTCTTACATAAGCCTCGAAGGATGTTCTAAAATGCACTAAGAAAAAGGATCAAAAGGTCATATCTCTTATTCACTAAGTACTATATAAGGTCACCTTTAAGAAGATGTCCAATGCTATTATAGGGAAGGAAGCAATTGTGGGATACACTTTAAGTAACCTGCAAGAAAAAGGAAACTAAAGAAAGTTTACCTTTAGAATCTATTTCATGAATTTGAAGTTATTCAAATAAAAGAATCTGAAAAGATGGTTGATTATTTTAGAAGAATTATGGTTATTACGAACCACACAAACAGGCTTAATGAAGAAGTGATTAAATTTAGGATGATTGAAAAAAAATCCTTAGATAAGTTAGAGAGAAATTTCATTACATGATAACTACTATTAAAGAATCAAATGGCTTAGAAGACATGACAATTAAAGAACCAAGTGGATTCTTGGAAACTCATGAGAAGAAGCTTAATAAGGGGAGAAAGAGCTCTTAGAGCATGTATTACAATCAAAGCTCACTTTGAAAACACAAGAAATAAAAAGAAAATTTAAGTTAGAAAGGTTGAGGTCATGAATATCATTAAGGTCATAAAAGATGAAGAAGAGGTACCCAATTTTGATGTCAAAATAAAGATGAAAATTATCAGTCTACCCCAGCAATAGATATAAGAAGGTCATATTTGTGCACTACTGTCAGAAATGTAAAAGTGATGCTAATGATGACGTAAAGACAAATTTAAGTGAATCACACGTTAATACAAGACTTATTATACAATATACAAATGCACAAGAAGGGGGGGGGGGAGGGGGTTTGATTT
>JANZLX010000003.1:10229479-10251285 GCA_025531955.1 Erythroxylum orinocense | reverse complement strand
ATGTCATACATATCAAATAAATTTATCTAGGATTAAATTTGTTATCTAATAACATTTATTCTAATACCATATGACGAACAAAATAATTATAACACTTATAATTAATTTTATCATCATATTCATATCTCCATAAGATATACTAGAATAATTTCCTTTCTCTTATCAAATCTTTGTTGGTGTGACCCATTGGGATCTATGTCATATTGACAATAGAATTAAAACTCCTGTTAATTCTATAAATCATAAGCGGTACCTAGCAAAATACATTATAATTACTTAAATGACATAAATGATAAGTATTATACACAAATCATGATCCCGAAGCAATAATTGCCTGTGTCAATTCCCTTATCACATAATATCCTGAATAATTGCAAGATTGGAATATTTCATTCTTGCCAATTTATTCTTTCTTGATCTCTAAAGTTAATCGAAAATATGATTAACTCCTTAATCATATTGCATGAATATGATATTACTTTATCAAGGGTACATAGATATTATTGCTCATATCATATACGAGGGACAATAGTATTCTTGATGAACATTTATCCTCTATACAAATCACGCATACTGTGACATTATTTGTATAGCTACCTGTTACGATTGGTGTTGGACAATACCAACAAATACACATTTCTCATGTAAGAAAATGAACATTTCATACCATATCAAGACACGTATAAAACATTAATGACTTAAACATAATCCTAATAATGTTTCATTTAAGGTCTGTCAAATACCATAATCTCCATTATGTATTTGTGTGATTAAACTGATAACTCCTTATCGAATGGTTTGTAGAACATCATCATCATTTAATCCACACACTAATCTTTTATTGATCAATTAATATTCCACGTTAATTACTAAGATTAGTGACATTTCAAAGTAATCATTATTTTCCATTACAGAGTTCTACAATTTGAGTCCTCAACTCAAATAATCTATAAATAATGAAAACTCATGGAACAAAATGATATAAACCATCCAATTCATAAACATAACTATTAGAATACAATCATCCAATGTTTGACTTCTAGATCATAACACTAACACAAACAATAATGGCTGGAGGTATTTAGTTTTTCTTCTGCATTCAATTTATATGTTATTCTAATGTATATTATGGTTGAAATATGTGTTAGAATTGGCTTACATAAACATACAAAGAAAATTGCTAATTCTAAACAAAGCAACAGTTTGAAGTGATGTGAAGTCAAAGTCTAGATTTTCTACTATTTTAAAATCCATCAAGTTCCTGCTTATATAATCCCTTTTCTTTTTTCTCTTCTTACAGGCCAGCCTAAAATTAAGAACAATTGCATCATTTATCTAAAAAATAATTTGAAGAAAAGACAAATAAAATTAAAAAAATTAAAAGATGATAAATCATCCTCAAATGAAGTAAAGACTCTTATGGAAATATGTAAGAAGCTTGGATATCATTTAAAGTTTAGTAAGTAAAATTAAAAGTTATGGTTAATTATATTAGACCTTCCATAGTTTGTATCTTTTTTTTAATTTTAGTTCATGATTTTTAAAATTTATTATATACTTCTCTAAATTTGATTTTTATTTTATTTGTACATCTTGAAATTATTCTCTATTAGAAAATTTACTGAAATATAGACAAATGACATCCTGTAGCTTAATTAGATTTTATATACTGCAAAACTTGTTATAGTCATTTCCCGTAACACACAAACTTAGTTACTACTATCTTGTAAAGTCACAATATTGTCTATATGTAAGAGAAGCTCATCAAAGTGTTACATCTCTCAAAAATCACATAATGTTGTGTCTTACATGACATAAATATAATAAGTGTTGTACTACATAATACCTAATTAAGTCACATGATTTTGTTTATTTATTTTTCATTAGAAACTTAATGAAAAATGATACTAGAAAATACGAATTAAAAAAAACTAAAATTTTATACTTTAGTAAGAAAGGTAATCAATGCAAGGAGGCAAACTAAAAAATGTAGCAATATATGGAAATTGAGAACATAAATTACAATGCAAAAGAAAAAGATAACATAAAGAAATTAACTTAGTTTTAAAAATAGAATTTTTGAACTTGAAAATATGTTTCTTTAAATGCTTTGCGAAGTGCTTTAATCTCTTATGTCTTTTTGTTAGGACAAGGCTGACCATTAGTCTCTTTCGTAGAAAGTTTATTATTCGAATGTTAGAAATTAGGGTGGCATCTTCAAATCTCTCCTTTCCTAAGAGTGAGAATTCCTTTAAAATTGTGCCCTCTCCATTTAGAAATGACTTATGGACATGTAAATCTACTATAGTCTTTATTTCTCTTCGTAATAGAAAGGAATGACATGCACACAAATTACTTGCTATAAAAATCAAAGATAATGAGCCAATATATGCGTCAATAATTTCGAAAATTACTTATAATTCTTTGGTTAATAAAGGCTTGCAGCCATGCGGTACTTGCATGAACTCTTGATAAATGTGTGACATAGGAGAAAGCACGGCACCAAATCAGACTACGAGCACATGGTTTAAGTCAAGGAAGTGTTAATACAACATATATATCCATAACTTCACATTTTTTAAAATCATAATGACTCCAAATGTTCAATTAGAAGGAGATTGATAGTGTCTATATATACAGTATACACAAGACTAATTTTCTTAATATGGAAAAGTTTCACAGAACTAAAAAAATGTATATGTTTCAAATTAACGTATCCAGTGATAAAATTAAAGATTAAGATTGTTAAGTGTAGGCATGATGTTAGTGGTTAATTTGATTTTTTTAAAATGAATAAGTAATTTTATTCACTATAGCACAACTATCACAAAAGATAAAAAAGTACAAAGATAGCCGAGTTACAATATACTTGCCTATCTAAACTCTGATGGAAGGTACAATTATAAGGAGTAGAGTACTAACAATGTGTTACATTAATGACTATAAGAATCCTACCTTCAAAAGTTCCACCTAGTTTTCATGCACAGTGTTATCAGATTATCAGCTTTCTTGGCCAATAATGTATCTTGAATCCAGTTCAATATCTTGTCTGCTAAGTGGTATTCATCTTCCTTAACTTGCTTATACACTCTGCAATTCCTCTCTTTCCATAACATATATATGGTAATGATGAAAACGACTTTGATAAGGAAAGAATTTCTTTACCTGGTTCCGAATGATTGATAAACCATCTAAATGTAAGCTCCCAGTCATAAATATGGTTCACTACACCCACCATGTATTGGATCCTACTCCATATGGATTTGGAATAAACACAATTAAAGAACAAATGAATTTTTTCCTCATATGCATTTTGACAATGGACACAACATTTATCAGTCGGATTAAACCATTAACATTTTGTTTTGAGCCTATTTTTAATGGTAACCACGTAATGATGGAAACTTCAAGGTTCATAGAGCTCTTTCAAAGAATGTTGTACCAAGGGACCTCCATTATATCATTTCTGAAAATTCAATGGCAAGATTCATTTGTGAACAAACCACTCGCTCTAGTCGAGGAAGATGCTCTTGCAGAGAGGAGAAGCCTCAAAGTTACCCCTCCATCTACCATCTTGAATTAGATCTGATACTCTAGCTTCAATAGGTATTCGATTTCTCAAATGTGAGAAAGTTGGGTTGTTTATTAGAGGGCTAATCTCTAGCCAGTTATCAAACCAAATCTAGGTATTTCCACCTCCATTGACAATATGTTTGATATGGCGGTATAAAAATTGCCTCATCTTCAACAATTCATTGAAATACCAGGAGTGATGGTTAAAATAAGAAAGTTGCTAGAAGTTTCGGTTTTAAAGATGAACTACAAAAACCCATTTTATACAGAGAGCTTCCTTATATGAAAACAGTCTCTAAATTCTTTTGCTAAGTAATACTTTTTCCATAGAAGAGGTAGAATGGATGGTAAGGCCTCCTTGTTTCTTCGGGATTTTAATGTCACACCAATTTACTTTTGAATTTTTCCCTATTTCACATCTTCCCAACCATAAAAATGTTTTTTTTTGCAATCTATCAATCTCTTTGATAATCTTTGAAAGAAGAGTTGTACGTGCTAACCAGTGTGTATAAAGACTACTCAGTAATAAAATGATCAAAGTTGTAACATCCCGTTCTCAGCAGGAAGGGTAGAATAGTAAATAGGACCGATCAGTGAGAATTTAGAAATGCAATTGCATGCTCATGCATAATGTGTCATCCTCATACATGTGAAAGGGCCCAAGTGGCTATTGAAAATTATGTATATTGAAATTGTTTATGAAAGAATGTGGGCCCAATGTGAGTATCGTCTTCCGCATATATGTGCATATATGTTTGTGGTGTAAAAAAATGTACCGATTACAGAATTAGTGTTTTAGCACGCCACCCTCGCGGGGCACGGACTCGGATATCACCGTCGATGTCGAGTTCGGGTCTTGCGAGAGTGGGGTGTTACAAAAGTGGTCCTTCCAATGTAGGATAAAAATATGTTTTGCTAAGAGAGTACTTTGGATTTTATTCTCTCCAGAATTAGTACAACCTGCATACTTCAACTTTTAAGAGGAAATTGTCAACACTAGATATCTTAGAAAAGGGGGATGGATACTCAACCTCGTTGCTTTACTCAAGCAATGTCAGCAACACAAAATAGCATGAGATCATCAACAAAAATGAGATGAGTGAGTTTAAGTTTAGAGCACATTTGATGGTATTTGAAATTTCCATTGGAAGTAGTAAGTGATCTAAGAAGTCTAGACATGCCTTCCATTAATACGGTGAAGATGTAAGGGGATATGGGTTCCCCTTGTCTAATTCCTTTTGAATTCTTGAAAGGCTCGGAAGGGATTCCATTAACCAAAACACTCAAAGACGAAGACTGAATGCATTCCATGAGCCAATTCATAAAAACAAATGGAAACTCAAGAATTTCAAGAGAAGCTCCAGTTTACAGTTTCATAAGCTTTCTAGAAGTCGATCTTCAATATACAACTTCTTATTTGCCTCCCAGGTGAGTAATCTTTCAATAACTCTCGTAAAAGAAGAATGTTAACCCTGAAATTCTTATCAGGAATAAATGCTCCTTGGGTGACTTTAGCAATTTCCATAAGCACCCATTTCAATCTATCAGCCAATAATTGCAACACAAAATAGGTTGAAACTCTCATATCTTTAGAGGGTGTTTCTTCTTAGGCACCAAACAAATATAAGTTTTGTTTAGTTCTTGAAGCATCTTAGAATTCTAGAAAAACTCCAACACAACTTCAGCAAGCAATTAGTCAGTAATGTCCCATGTGTGTTGAAAAAACTAAGTTGAGAATCCATCCGGGTTTGGAGCTTTGGAAGGGTGCAAATTGAAGATAGTTTTTCTTATGTCTTGCATAGAGAAGGGAGAGGTTAGAGCATCCTTACTTTTCAACCTAATAGCACCTGTTAGAATTCACTTCATGTTGTCTGAAGTTTGTTCAACCTGATTAGGTCCCATCATTTGTGAAAAGAAGGATCTAGCCATCTTAAGAAGAACGTCCTGGTCATATTGCATGTCTCCATTACTATCCTGTATGCTTACTATTCTATTAAGATTTCTTCTAGCCATAATTGAAGCATGGAAGAATTTGGTGTTTGCATCACCTTCTCGAGGCCAATTCAGTCTAGCTTTCTGCTTTTGAATGGAATTATGCAATGCCAAAGCTTGTTGATACTCTTTGAGTAAGTTTAGTTCCTTCACCCTCAAGTTTGCATCATTCAGATGATTATAGCATTCAACTTATGCTTGTTGTACTTGAAGTTTAAGCAAAGATAAATTCTGAGTTTTGCTACAAGTGAAACTTTTAATTGCAGTTTTAACCTTCTTCAATTTTTGCATCAACTGGAAAGCTTTATACCCCTTATCCTCCTGCTGCCAGCAATTATTGATGATATCCAAAAACCCCTCCAGTTGAGTAACTCCAGTAAAGAATCGAAATGGCACTCTAGTTTTCCTAGCACCTGCACAACATTGAATGAGTAGAATAGAATGATCAGAAGTCAAGTTTTCCCCAAAATGAACAAAATATTAAGGGAATTTGTTGATCCAAGTAGAGTTTACAAGGCAATAAACTATTCTTTTTATCCCAATGAGCATGGAACCTTACTGATTATTTGACCATTTGAGTTGGCGACTTGTTGAGCATAGGTCCAACAGCTCCACATCTCTGAGTAGTTTAGTAAGTTCTTTAATGTCAGCTAAGGTTTAATGCTTCCTACCTTCTATCCCCTTAAAACTAAGGATGCAATTAAAGTCTGCAGCCATAATCCACATGTTATTAACTGAGTTTTGAATGTACTTATACACATCCACAGAATGTTTCTTTGAAATTCAAAATTTGCAGCATAAATTAGAGTTAATACAAACTTTAGGTATTCACCCTCCTATCTGACAAGATAAATGAAGATGTTGATCACTCTTCTTCTCTAATTGCACTTCTATTAAGTTTGAATTATAAAAACAGATGATGCACCTATTAAAATGGGACCTATGATTGGATATAATGCTCCATCGTGCACCAAAAAACTTCTGGTTATTCAGTATAGGCAGGTCTTTAATTCTGGTCAAGCAATCCTACTAGTACAGGTTGCTTCTCCTTAATAAGCTCGATGATCAAAGACCTTTTCAGTGGGTCATTTAGCCCTCACATATTCCAAACTAAAAGAGACATTTACCTTTTTCCAATAGTACTTCTCCAAGCTACTGCAATTTGTGTATTAATTGGCTCCGTTTCTTCCAAATCAAAAGGTAACTCCTTACCTAGCTTAGTGTTTGGCTCAGATACTAAAGCCTCATCCTTAGCATTTGCAGTAGACCCCCTTATTACAGGCCCTTCCTCCAAGGCTATTGTAATTGCATTAGTATCCCTGCTAGTTAGATTTAATTGCTCCTCTCTATAAATGAGAGGGTTAGTAGTATTCTGGCTCTCATAATTTTGAACCACATGCCCTCCCATAGCAGTATCCACTTAAAGGCCAACAGGTTCCTCGCCAACTACTTCCTCGAGGCTTCCATGCTAATTTGTTGTCTCAATTATTGTTCTCTACTCAGAATTGTCATGTGCTAGTAGTTCCTCACGAGAAGCCGTGTGGAAGAGTTTCCTAATGGGTAGCCACTTTTTGTTTGAGTTGGGTTTCCAAAGGTAGGATAGTAGAATAATCTTCTTTACCATCTCTCCATTCTCACCTAAACTCATTACTATTAATCTATTAGGTAAGTTAGCAGATTTTGGAATCTCAATGCGGACTTTAGCATAGCCAACTGTTTCCATATTTGTTGTTTGGGAGTCTATGCTTAGTAATTTACCTAATGAGCTTGCCACATAGCTCAACCCGTCGACAATCCATAATTCCATGGGCAAGTTGTGAAAGTATACCCATAGTGGAAGAGCATCAATCACACCTCTATCCATTTTGAAGCCAGGTATCCATCTTTGTATGAATAAGGGTTGATCCCCTATGTGCCGTGGACCTTGTTCGGTGATGTCAAACAAAGTACTATCCTCCCCAAATTTGAATAAGAAGGTTCCATTTTCTCTAATCATCACACTTTCCAGGCCATTGTTACTCTATCTAGCTTTAACCTATGCATCCACCACTGGGAATGTTGGTCTTTTGCTTTAAGAAAAGCCAATTAGGGTAGAAGACCAAACATGAGCACCTACGTCTATGGTGATGCTGTCGCCTGCAACCAAATATAAAAGATTTTCACTCCCATTAAAACAAATTAATATAGTAGCGGTAAGCGGATATCGTTCCCATGAGGAATCTCTAACAGTAAAAGTTAGCTAGTTCGGACAAAAATAAAATGGGGGGTTTGTCACGGCAATAAAAATAAAAGAGAAAAAACACAAATTGAAACAATAATTAAATTTGAAAATTAAATGGAAAAATACCTTGGTTTCGGTCACCGATGTTACCATGCTATTATGGATTCTCGACAAAAATTATAATTATTAACGAATATTCATTGGGGGAAACTTCTCTTAAGTGTGTTGACTAGAAACATGTATCTTAGCAATCTTATTAAACAATAACCTAGATACGATCGTAGATTAATCGAATAATAGCATTAAGAACCAATGACAAGTGATTAACATGTACGACATGAAATCAATCAAGTGAATATTTTCTTAGAATTTTCCGACTCTAACGTAGAGGGGTTAATCCTAATTGCTACTTATGGTTACCGAAATTGAACGTCGTATTTTGTTAACCTAGCGATTGAATCAATTAATTTATAGTAGCGCTCCTAGAAACCAATAAATTCAATTAAAAAGAAAGATCCGAAAATATCCAATGTTTATTAACAATATAAAAAATATCTAGAAAATCTCACCATAATAACATGGAACATGGATCCCTTAAACCAAGATAAGAAAATTAACTACTCATAATTAAATTGAAATCAAAAGAAATAATAAAAGAAATTGTCTCTATAACTGATCTTTATTGAAAATAATAAAATCCCTAATTAAAATCTATGCAGAAACTTAAAGACAAAAACTAGAAAATTAAATTAACTAAAAGCCCTAAGCCTACGTTTATTACTTGGAAAGTGTAAAAGAAATAAGCCATGAAATTTAAGTAAAGCAAGGTGCGGCAATCCAACAAGAGAATGTGCGATGATCACTATTGAAGTAATGAAAATCAAGAAGAAAAGCATATGCGGCAGTCTTAGGAGGATGGTTATGCAATGATGTATTGGAAGACTTCAACAACGTGACAGAGAAAAGCATATGTGGCAGCCAAGGAATAGTGCGATGATGCTGAGGAGAACTTCAAGAACGTGGACCAGTGGAAAAGAACAGGGATTCGGCAGCCTAAGAGAAAAGAAAATTACATTGATTGATTGAATAATGAAAACAAGAGAAAACCAAGAGATGCGGCAGCCTCTTCGGAGAATAGAAAATACGATGATGCTACTGGAGGAAACGTGGATCACGCAAAATAGAACAAAGGCAGAACAATGGTGTGACGATCCAAGAAAGAGTAGAAAAATACATGACACTCTCTTCCTCGCCCTAAACCCAATTATAAAGTTATGGCAACACCCATCACTTTCCTTCTCCAATTGAATATCTCCAATATCTCCACTTGATTTTGTCCCAATTAGATAATCTTCTAATTTAGGTGGGACACTTCTTGTTTAGAGATTTGAGACGATCTTGGACTGTTGTGTTCTAATTGGATTCCAATTCTGAAATTTTGCAGATTTGGGATTTCTTCCATATTTTTCCTCTTTTTGATCCTTTTTCGTCTTTTTGGTATTGACACCACCTGCAATTATTTAACAAATAATTCAATTAATTTATGAACACAATTTCTCAAATCAATAAATATTAAGTCCAAAATATTTGTATTTTAAATGACTTAACAGAAAAAAAAAGTATTGAAGAAGTTGAACATGCCTGATTGCAACCCCGTGAACATGCCTACAGAGTGTGGAACAAAATTATCAAAGTTTAAAGAAGGAAAAAATGAAGATCCCACTTTATTCAAAAGCCTTATGGGATGTTTGAGGTGTTTAACATGCACGAGGTCTAATATTCTTTATGCTGATGGAGTAGTGAGTCGTTTTATGGAAGTTCCTACAACAATTCACATGAAAACAACAAAAAGAATACTTCGATACTTGAAAGTTATGTTAAAGTGTGAATTATTTTATACTTTCCCCAATAATTTCAAACTTATAAGATATTTTGATAGCAACTTTGATTGAGATATTGATGACAGAAAAAGTACTACTAGATTTACGTTTTACATGGGTAATTGCACAATTTCATTGGGTTCAAAGAAGCAACCATGTGTTATGCTCTCTACATATAAATCAGAGTATGTGGTGGCAACTTCTTATACTTTTCGTGTGATTTGGATAAGGCGATTGTTAAAGGAACTTCACTTGATTCAAGAAGAAACAATGGAGATTTACATTGACAACAAGTCCGCCCAAGCACTTACTAAGAATTCGGTGTACCATGATTGAAGTAAGCATATACACACAAGATATCATTTCATTAGAGAGTGCATTACAAGAAAGGAAGTAGAGCTCAAATACTTGAAGACACAAGACCAAGTTGCGAATATTTTTACAACAAAACTCAAGTTCGAAGACTTTCAAAGACTAAGATCAAAACCTAGGATGAAGAAGAAAAATTCAAATTAAGAAAGAGTATTAAAAATATAATTTAAACTTTAGAATTTCTAGAGTTCTTTTGAAACATATCTTTTTTTATTATAGATTTATAATGTATGGCTATTATTCAACGGAATAGCTATTCTATTCCTAGCATATTCCTATTCCATTCCTTAAACCTGTGTTTGGTTAAAAGCAAACATAAAATAACCTATCATCAAGAATATGTATTTTGTAAGTTTGAAGAATAGCTAATACTGATCCTACTTATCTTTATTTATTCCAAGAAAACCCATTCTTATCCAAGACAACTTTATCCTTTGACATATTAATAATAAAATAGAAAAAAAAATTAATAATAATAAGAAATTTAATAATAAAATAAGAATAAAATTAATTGATAAAATTAATAATAATAAGAATAAGAATAAGTAGAAATTTACAATAATAATCATTAATAATCAGAATAATAATAATAATAATAATAATAATAATAATAATCATAATAATAATAGAAGAAGAAGAAGAAGAGGAAAATTAATAATAATAAGGAATTTAATAATAAAATAAGAATAAAATTAATAATAATTATAATAATAATAAATAGAAAATTTATAATAATAATTAATAAGAATAAGAATAATAATAATAATAATAATAATAATAATAATAACAGTAGCAGCTGCAGCTGCAGCAACAGTAACAACAACAATAACAATAATAAAGAATTTAATGATACTAATAATAAGAAGAAGAAAATTAATTTTGTATAATAATGATAATAATAATAATAAGAAGAAAATTAGTTTTGTATCATAATAATAATAGCAATAAGAAGAAGAAGAAGAAGAAATTAATAATAATAATAATAATAATAATAATAATAATAATAATAATAATAATAATAATAATAATAATAAGGATATTTGATCTTTTTGTTAATTATTCATTTGTCATTCTAAGTTTATATTTTCAAACCAAAAATTGACATAGAAATTCTTTATTTATTTCATCCCTTAAATCAAACAAAATAATAATAATTTTATTCTATTCCGCATCTTTTTTATTCTTAAGAATAACTATTTCATTCCTTGAATAATAGTTTTGTGAATAGAAAAGACCTAAAGTACTAGATTTTTCAAGAGAGAATTTAATAAGTTATTAGAGTATAAAGTTATTGAACATTGAAGTAGTAGTTCTATAGAAATCTTAAACTCCCTAAAAATACCTTTTATACCAAGCATTTTATGCAAGTTAAAAAAAAAAACTTTAAGTGACGCATTTTCCTCTGTAATCCACTCTTCCTCCTTCAAAAGTTAATTAAATTGTCAAATCTGAAAAAGAGTTTGAAACGGCACATGAAATATTAGAAGTTTTGCAATTGAACTGACGGATATACACCGCCGGTTATGACAGAAATAAATGGCAACTTCAATTCGGTTTAAATCTCGGGCAGTGGTCAAGTGGAATCTGAAACAAGCGTTGCGAATGCGACGATATTAACGTTTTCAATTTGTCATGACTTTGTGATTCTTTTTAATAGGATGGAGTAGGCGAATTGCGTCAGAAGAATTACCGTCAATCACTTAACAGAATCTGTTTGGATTGAAAGAAAGTAAGAGGAAGAAAAAATTCTCTTTATTTTTATTATTTGGATAAAAATAAATAGAAGGAAATAGAGAAAATAGAGAAAAATATGAGAAAAATTTGGATCAATTATATTTCTCACCTGGTAAAAAAGGAAGGAAAATTAAAGATAAGATAATTCTAATATAAATAAATTATCATTGTATCCTTATTAAATCTAATAAGTAAAGATAAATAAGTTCTATAAATAAGAATATAAAAATCTTAAAAAATTCTCTTCCGTTTAATTCTCTCCTTTTCTCCTCTTTTTTTCTCAATATTTCTTTTACTTTCCTCACCTTTATGTAAATAAGGACCCAAAGAAAGCCTTACTAAAAATGTGTAATGGGTAACATACGTCACTTATTCCATAGAATTGGCTTGTGACAAGATTTCTGAAACTCAAAGCTTCACTGAGTGGAGTATATAACCGGAGCGCCCATCTGCAAAATGATTACTTGAACTTACAAATGGCTTTTCCATTAGTTGATGCTCAGTGCTTTGGAACTTGGAAGTTGGCTCTTCATACTATGGTGAAGAAAACAAGGACTTCCTTGGACGAACGTAGGTGAGATTTGCCACGAGTAACTGATAACAAGTCAAAACTCGTTGCAAATTGACCCTAGCAGTACATTCCATCAGATTTTTGTCCGTGGGATAGACGACCAAGTGCTGCGCTAGTAAACCCGTCAAATCACTTCAGTGTTCTTCGTGTCATTTATTACAAAAGCAGAAAGAATGAATATCTTCTTTTGGGACCAATTTGAAGGGACCACGAGACGTTTACGGAACTGGAAGAGTGTAGGACCGTAAACAGACAAGGATTGGACATATTCAGACCTCTCTAATTCAAGAGGCTATAGGCCACGAAATTGTCATCAGGAGAACATATTACAAACCTACATTCTCTACATACCATCAATTCTCTTATCTCCAAAAGATGAGGTGAATATCTGTCGTTTGGATTTCGAGAGCCTTATCGGCCCTTCACTTGGATATCCTGAGGATAACAGTCAGTGTTCTTCACTTAATGTTCTCATGCATTTCCTATATTAAACCTTCCAAATATCTTCCTTCTTCCTTGCGCTTTTTTGCACGTTTGTTTCGTCTCTTTGCTTTCCATTAATCACTAACTCTAGTTTCCCTTTGCTATAGTCTTTTTTAGTTCAAGTTGTTTTGTCCGTTTCTTCCCAGCGGAAAATGTACCATAACCACCAGCATCTCCTTCCTTGTTTGCATTGCCACCCACATACGTACATTAGGATGGTAAGTTCGCTTTTGCTGCCATGGACATATAGAATGAAGTCCACATTTATATATCACATCTTTTCCATAATCGTGAAAAAGAAAATATTAACTGTTTACATATACTTTTTCTTGATTGAGATTCTATATACGGGTTCAGATTATCTTAACCAGTCTTGATCTTGGGATCGAGAAAGCAGGTTCAACATCTTATAGAGAGGTGCTTACTTCTCCAAATGACCAGAGACCAATGCATAAAGGCTTTAGCTGAGCATGCCAATATTCGTCCACTCATAACTCTCACAGGTCACCTCTCTAACTCTGTCTCTAAATTAAGGTTGTATCAAAGAAGAGGCAAGCAAGCTTCCATTTGTGGAGACTGTGACATGTTATCTTCTCCATCGCCTCGCAGTGTGGAGAGAGCTACAGAAAGAGAACAGCGGCTTTTTCCATGCATATCAGCGTTCTATGTCTTTCAGGCCTTTGGCAAGTAAGATCCTAACACCTTTCTTATATCTACTGGCGACATTGATCAGAATACACTCTATAATTCCATGATCATGAAAAGAAACATATACACACGTTCCTGAACTCGTAAAGAATATCTATGTAATAAAGGTTTTATGCAAAACTATGTGATTGATATGCAATTTCACTTTTCAGGTGGGCATTTCTACAGGCCCGAAAGGTTTGCAAGAAGGAAACCTTGGAAGTAAAGAGTACAACAGACTGGACGACTTTGGTCTTTGTTGAGTGGAATACACTCAACGAGCCTATTAGGGTTCTGGCCATCGTGGGCCATCCGTTTTTGAATCTACTTAGAAGGGTATGATCAGCAGAATCATTAGTTGTAGATATAAAATTGTTTAAGGGTTTGGGAATTTAATATCAAAAAAGTTTTAGTTCAATTGCATGTAATATATCGTTCTAAAAGGCCCTGAATGCCCTATAAAAGATTTACAGGAAAGAGGAAAGATATAGTCCTTTCCAATGAGCATGTTCTCTCAGTTCAGCGTCTTGCATCTACGCAACTAAAGATAGTTTGAGAATTGAGAGTCGACAAATTAATTTGCTGAACACTTTTAGAGCACTTTGTTAATTGGTAAACATGGTTAGCATCCTTTCAGTACTGATTCCAGGACATTTTTAATAATTTCCACAATTTGTCAGCTACAGATTCTAGTACTGATTCTGTCTTTAGCAAGATGAAGAGAGCTTTGATTGTTGTATCTTTATAGAAAGAGTTTGAAATAGTGAAAAAAAAATTGCCCTTCTGACAGATTGCACCGATCATTCATCAAAGTAGCTCGAAAGCTTGACAGTTTCATATCTGCATTCAGTCAATCTATGGCAGACTTTCATTACTTGAAGATTATTTCCCGACAGAATCTACGTCAAAGGAATATTAATTTTGTACCCATTTCTAACCCTACGAAAGGACCAATTTTCTTGGAATGTTAGCTTATAGAAATTTGCTTCCCCGTAAGCTTTTTCCTCGTAAATTCACCTGAAAGTTTAACAGGAAATCATGCACCTCACTTCAGTTGCATAGTTTTCACTAAATAGATAATCAGATTCTCTCGGGAACATAATCTTCACTGCAAGTAGTGATAGTCTGCCCTAGATTGATTGAATGCACATAGGAAACTGTCAAGCTTTCGAGTTACTTTTTTTTTATATATATAAATAGCTTTCGAGTTACTTGATGAATGATCGGGGCAATCTGTCAGAAGGGTATATCGACTTAAGGTTAAAGAGAGTCGAGAAATATGACACATTTGGAGTAACCATTTTTGGAACTGTGATATCCGATCAGTCTATCACTATTCTCTGGTGATCTAAAACTTCCACTAGAGATTTGATTTTGCCAATCTTATCCTATCTATCGGGAGATGAAATTCCATGCAATGCTTCAAGATTGCACCACCAGCACACCCGTTTGGACTTTGGAGATGTTCAAGCGGCTATACTCAACGATAGCAAACCATGCTAGACCCTCATAGAACTTAACTCCATTTTATATCGAATATAGGAAAATTCTCCTTTTCTGAACAAAAAACTACCTATATTACTAACAATCCAATCCATGCTTGATGCAAAGTAGTAAACGTGAGCAGTATCACAATTCATAGTTTACAGTTTATATTTTCCAATAAAAGGTTTTAGGGTCATGGCTGCTCATATTGACATATTATACAACGAAGAAAGAAATAGCTCAGCTTAAATCTCAACCATTTATTTATATAAATAAATAATAAATTTTGTATAAATAAATAGTTAAAATTTAAATAAACAAAATAGAACAATAAAACAGAGTAATGCTAAGAAAAAAGATCCAAACTCATAATTGTAGGACTTTTCGTCTAATAATTACCTCTGCTGCTTAACTGCCCCAAGTCGCTGATTCCACTTCCTGTCTGCAGTTCTCGCCGGCTTTATTGTACCGGACTGGAGGATGAGTGGCCCACTGTAATTAGGTCACAAACTGGTCCAACATCGAGTTTTGATGATCCGTTAATCATTTCTTCGACTTAATCAATTCCTACCCTCTGGTAGAAAGAACGTGGTCCTAATTAAAGCTTACATTTTTAGCAGCCGCACTGAATGCTTCTTTGTGAGCCACATTTGGGTTTTCAGCTTTCAGCCTTCTGATCTCGTCTCTGTGACAAGCATAGTAATAAGAAGTCCATGGCCAAGTAATATTAAATTGGCATAGCTTTTACTTACGTGACGAAGCGGTTGTAAGCGGATGTTGCTCTTTGCCTTTTCTCTGGTCCTGTTTATGGGACGTTTAGTTCTGTTAAAATCTTTTATGATCAAATGTGAACTATGTGTAAAACTTAATCAACTAAAGACTTACCCTTGTTAGTGACAGTTTTCACTGATTTTTCCCTCTTCTTCATTGTCACAAGTCATTAAGGATGAACAGCACTGTGTGTCCATGGCGTTTCTAGCAGCTACATGTTCGGGATTAACTTTTTCCGTCTGCGAGAGAAACATCAGCTGAGACATCTCTGAGTAGTTACTTCGTACGTTTTTTTTTTTAATTTTCAGCATTTACCTCATGATCATCACGTGTCAAAAGGAACAAATGTAACTTTTATCATGTTGATAGAGACGAGGCTTGTCAGTCACCGTCTGGACAAACTGCTGCATGCGACACTAACCTAGGTTGACAGCCAAAAGGATAAGCCAAGATACCACAAGAGTTGAAGCTTTAAAATTCCTACAGGCCAACGCTTTTACAAAGTAGAAGAGGTAAGGTTCTTTACTAGTAAAATGGTTGTGCCAGAGCCACACTGCACATAGCATATCTGCTCTGGAAGATCAAACAGATAGCTCAGTGTTTCCAATTTGGATTTCTAGGTTGAGTGAGAAAATGTGAAAATGTAGTGGAGGGAGTACACAGAAAGAGATTTACGGAAGATGTGGCTTTCAGATACAATGAGGAAATTTATACTAGATGAGAGCAAATCAAGAGCGTACCAATATCCTTCAGTCTATGCTTGTGCCAAAATGGAAAAGTACCATTACATTACTGTTGATAAAATCTAAGCACACAAACAGTTGCACTATGGAGGAGCCAATTTTTGAGAAATGCAGAATATCAATAATCCCACAACAGAACAGCATAGAACAAGTTAAGATACTCTTGAGAATTGTCATAAGATATTCATGATTTTTGACTGGCGATTTCCATTATTTTACATATTTAAAGAGTTATGCTGTACATTAATGCTGGAAACTTCAACGTCTGAGAATTTTAACAGAGGTCTAAATTTCTACGGCAGCAAGTAAAGTGACAAGTACCAATTTGTTTCATGAGTAGTTTTCCCAGTTAATTAATTCACCGATCTCTCTGAGCCTTCTCTCATTTCATGCGAGTGAAAGTACAGCAAGGTATTACGAGAAGAGGAACAAGGGTAAGTTTCCAGAATGGTGCATGGACAAGGAAAGGATGAATCTTAGGATTTGTCTTTGGTCAGAGAGGGTGCTTATAATTGACAATGAGAAGTTTTCAGTCCCACTTTTCTGTGGCACTTTTTGTTCATGCTAGTGCCCAATTCCATTCCCTTTTGGTTTTGGTCAGTTTCAAGACCCTTTTTAACGTTCCCACATCCACTTTGCCAGTTTCAGATTCCGTTCACTGCTCAGCGCACACTGCCCATGTGCTAGTAATTCATGACTTGGATTAGCTAAGCTTGTGATTATTTGAATCCACAGTGCGCATATTGGTTCTACAGTTTTGTTAGTCAGGAAGTTTGGACAAAGTTGAACACGTCAACTATTCATTTTATAAAGCTGTCAACATCAGGTTTTCCTTTTCTTAGTTTCATTTCAGTTTTTACCAAGTTTTGATATAGAGAACTGGATGGATTATAGGCTGCCCATCTAAAACACCCAATTGGGAGTTCTGAATATGTCAGGTAAGTGAGCGAGCGGAGTTATTATTGCACAAGTACCGCTCGTTAACCTTAGAATCTGCACTATACTCCTTGGAGAGGGGCCAGAACAAATATAATGGAGAACGGACTACTTTGGCTTGTACCATTGTAGGAAACTACTCCGGAATTCAAAGAGGTTCCTAAGAGTTCTATAATGAAGACATGAACACGATTTGACGCAAAATAGTTTTCCTCTTTTTATGATATCTGAGAGAAGCTCTTTGTGAGGTTAAGGGTAAGGTAAACGGACATGAATTGGCGCTCCCTAAATGATGGCGGCACCCAAACCAAGTAGCTTCAGGAATCATATGATTATGGATGAAGCAGCGTGTAAGAGCATTTATTACTAACAGCTAGCTTTCTCATTTGTTAGATCCTGTCTATAAAAATCATTTCATCTTTATATCTCTTTTTAATATGAATTAATGTAAAATTATAAAATCATTTTTTACCATGCATATCTTGAAGATTGTAGGCAAATCGAACTTTGAAGGAATACTAATAGATCCTTTGTACAGTTTTAGTGTGGAAGCACCTAATCTCACTTTAAATGCTCACTTCGTTTGAGACGGGTGACGTAAATTGTAAAATGTCATGCAGTGACTCAATTCATGCCCGTTCTTTCAACCTGAACCACGGCAACTTCACGCCCACAAGGCTTAAGACAATCACCTCCAAATGTTTTACTGTTTAAAAAACATCAGCTGCATACAACTCTAGTTCCAAAAATATTGGTCTTACATTGATAGGATCGCGAAAATACGAGATGAAAAAGTTATACCTAATTGTTGAATCTACAGGAGACTTGAGGAATTTTCTGGAGATGCAATCGACCAGGAATTAGTAACTTTTTGTGGCTAATATGCGTTTCAATCCCAAAAGGAAGTAGTAAGTTGCAAGACTCGTTTCTTTTAATAAACTATTACCTTGTACAACCCAAAAAACATACTTTGATTAGCGGTTCAAGGCATATCATTAAGTGCCTCTCCCAAAACCACTTCATTTTCCATAAAGATTCAACGGGGGAAATTAAACACACATGCTTAAGAGTGGCAGCACAAAGATTATAACTAGTTATGTAGAAAATGGCTAACCGCCAGAAACTTGTTGCGTGCATCCTATACCTAGGTCAATTCTAAATCAAACATGGGAACCATGAGCTACACTGCATCTTGAATTTTAACCTTGGTCACGATTATCAACATTATGGCGATTGCATCAAGAACTAATCCTAGACAACACTACAAGTGACAACAGACCAGTCAATGTCTCCAGATAATGATGTTGAGAAGCTTTACATTCATCCGAAAATGGTTAAATACTGTAATCTTGTAACTTAAATATATAAGGATGACACAGAGGACAACAAAAAAGGAATGCACGTCATTATCTGAGAAAAGAATGCAAAGCTTCTTGTCAATACATATTATCCACTCCCTAAATTTCATCAGGACAAACAATCAGCAAGCGAAATCAAGAACCACATTTTTCCTCAAGAATATCAGAACACTTCAAATAACATGGGACACAAAATGCCTAATTGGTTCAGTAAACACATTCATAAAACAAATTCACTCCACTAGCATTCATGAGTGATCTAGGAAATTTGTAACCAGTAGGATGCATCCCAAATCCTACATAGTTACACATAAACGAGCCAGAAGCAATTTCCTCAACTTTTAATTTCAAGGTCTTTCCACCATAGATTTACATGGTTTTCATCAGAAAATGTTGTAAACGGCACTTAGATATACCAGTCCGGTATTACTTGTATGCGATTCATTCAGTAAAAACTCAATCAACTTACCCATCTCTGTCTGAAACAAACTCAAAACATGGTACCTTTTCCACTCGCTAAAACAGTACGTCACAACATAGTATACGAAATAGCAAAATACCTAAACTACATAAACCAAGGTAAATAATTTGAGTATCTAAACCAACAAAACCAGGACGTTTAAAGCATCCGTTGAAAACATACCGAGTCATAGCAAAATCATAATATCTGATAGTACCTCAAAAGCAGCAAAATATAAAAGTAGCACAGGCTATAAAAAAAAGCAAAACAATTAGGATTTTGGAAAAACCATAATCCTAATTTAATCTAATCGGCATCAGCTTTGTTGTAAACATAAGTGAGACCACACTTGCCACAGTAGTGGCGATCAAAATGGTTTGCCATAAAAGTTCCCGCACCGCACTCCACGTTGGGGCACTCCTTGCGGAGTCTTTGGACTTTTCCAGAATCGTCGACCTTGTAGAACTGGAGCAAGGCGAGCTTGACCTTCTTCTTCTTGTGCTTGATCTTCTTGGGCTTGGTGTAGGTCTTCTTCTTTCTCTTCTTAGCGCCACCACGGAGGCGCAGGACGAGGTGGAGTGTGGACTCCTTCTGGATGTTGTAGTCGGCGAGGGTGCGGCCATCCTCGAGCTGCTTACCGGCGAAGATGAGGCGCTGCTGGTCCGGAGGGATGCCTTCCTTGTCCTGGATCTTGGCCTTCACATTGTCGATGGTGTCGGAGGACTCAACCTCTAGGGTTATGGTCTTCCCCGTTAGGGTTTTCACGAAAATCTGCATGTTTGCTGAAAACCAAAGTGGCGGTGTGGTGTTGAGGAGTAAAAAAGGGCATAAGAAGGGATTTTATACGGGGTACGTTTAGGTTTAGGGTTTGCGAAGGAAGGAATCAGAACCGTACGATGTTTTTTTTCTTAAAGAAAAAAGGTATATATGCTGACGATTAATGTTCTGGATTTACTATGGTCCAGGCTAGCCCATAATAGCCCAAAACCAAGAAAAGAGCTTACTAATTAATCATTGTACGGGATTCAGTCCAGGAACGACGTCCTTTAAATTCGGAAGTCTATCCGGCCTGCTATGCGATTACTGAGCTGTTTGTTTTTATTTTTATTTGTAATTTTTATTTTTTTGATATTATTTTTTATTTTTATTTTAAAGTAAAATTATAAAATTTATTTTTATAATCTTATTTATTATCAACTAAATATATATTATTATTTAAAATATTAATTATTAACAAAATTATAAATAATTTAATTTTACTTAATAATTTTTTAATTGAATTAAATTTAATAATTATTAATAAATATAATTAAATTTAAAATATCTTCAAAATAAATTTGATTTAAAAATTTAAATATATTTAAAAATATTAATTTATGAATAAAATTTTAATTTTAATTTATTTATTTTAATAAAATAAAATAATTTGTTAATAAATATTATATAAAATATTAAAACAAATTTATTTAATTAAAAATATATATTTAATATATAATTGTTATCAAATGATAAAAATATAAATATTAACAATTAAATAGATGTTTATTTTTATTTAAAAATAACAAAATTTTAAAAACTGAAAGCTAAAATTAAAATAACAAAAGTAGAATCAAATGAGTTGTTTTTCAACAATGGTCATAGGTTGTGGGGCAGAATCTTATGGGCTTTGGGAACGTGTAACTGAATCAACAAATTTGCAAATTTTCTAGAGATCAATCCTAGTGGTCCTGATAATCTTCTAACGAAAGTAAAGGAAGTTGAAATGCAAATAGAAGGGCTTGTTCAATACATAATATATTCCAAGCTTATCCAATGTGTAAAAATAGAGTTTTATTTTATCTTTTTTTGTTTTTTTACGAGTGTCAAAAATGGATTTTTACAAAAAAACAAAATAGAGACAAGTTAAGAACAGCCCTAAACAAGTGCCTTTTTTATCCTTGTCGGGAGCCAAGCTTGGTTGTACCTGTAGCAAAGCTTGACAAGTGATAAAAAATGATTATAGTGCTTGTTACAGGGTTGATTTCGTGGCTAACACACCCAAACAACTTCTTCCCTGTAATGCAATCAAGTATGTGCATTTGATTAAGCGAAAATCACTCCTCGTGAGCAACAAAATCAACGTTGTGAAAGGTTATTAAATAGATCAAAATAATTTCCCCTCACAAAGAAACGAAGACAATGTCATGCAAATTGTTTTGTGGCGCAGAAATGTATATGAAACACGCAAATTAAAAGTAACCAGCGATAAATGAAAAATGAAGGGATTGTAAATGCAAAATATTAAAGTCGTAACATACACCACACTAGTTTGGAGGGATTACAATATATATCTTCTCAACAGATATTAACTACTAGAAGATAAAGTCCCTAATAGTTGATATAAGTTACGAACAGTTTGGACAGTTTGCATGAAACTGTCTAATTAACAAGGGTTTAAAAATCGGACCGGACCGGCCGGTCCGACCGGAAATGGTCCGAACCGGCCATGTGTCCGGTTCGGTTTTAGTTAAAAACCCCTGAATGTAAAAACCGGCCGGTGA
>JANZLX010000003.1:10197662-10209654 GCA_025531955.1 Erythroxylum orinocense | reverse complement strand
TCAGAGGCCAGTAACATGCTCAGTCAGTGAATGCAATGAAACCTATCAGTCTGACCCAATATTACCAGAATACCCTTGCTACAGTAACGGGATGTTACACAAAGTACTTTTTAGGATTGAATGTGGGTGAGGGGAAGGTGAGGTGTATTTGGGTAAAGTAGTATGAAAGTCATCAAAGCTAGTGAAACAAAAGTAACACTTAATGTAACATCAAGCACAAAAACTAAAATTCATTTAAAACTAGGTACCATCAATTACGATGAATGCAAAAACTATGTTTCACAGCTCAAACTCAAGCTGTCTCACCACAAACCACATCAAGCATATATCACTCATAAAAATTAATCATAAACAAGATTTTGTAACTATAGGGAGTGATCATTGAAAGCAACGTCCACCTCATATCCAACATACTTAAGTAACCCATTCAATACAACTTTAGGAAGAAAGACTAATCATAAACTAATTTGCAACATATATGCATTTCCTCCTTGATGATTTTATTTAAACATATATTCTTTTTCTTTTTCTTTTTCTTTCTTCTTTTTTTCTTTTTTATATAAAATTTAAAAGAAGCTACACCAACAATGGAATTTATAACGTAACATTCTGACAAATATAATCACCCCACATATGTGCACACCCCCACACTTAAACTTTTGTACACACAAACTCAACGATAGACAAATGCTCCACTAGCTTTAAGGCTTGGGTAGGACATTTGGTTAGGTTTAAAGCATGTAATGTGGTTAGCACAAAAAAAGGCTAATAAAGTTCAAAGGGCTTATCAAAGGAAAATTCATATCAATGGGTAGGTTATTTGGCTAACGTAGCTTGTAAAAAAAAAAGAATGCCTAATCATATTCATATTCATACATATGATAAAAATGCGGTCTCAAATAGAAATTCAAGGCAAAGTCAAGATGTACATGTCATGAAGGTCACACATAAATAAAAGACAACGAGACTGATATAGATGTGTCAATCTAATAATACTCAAAATCTCACTGACTTTTGTCTACCACTAGTCACTACTCTTTTAAAGATAATCCACATTGACTAATCACAAGAGCAAAAGTACATGCTAAAGTTGTCATGGATTCTTCTAGTCAATTCACACTCTAATCATGACTATATAATCCTAGAAGCAATAGAAAAGGAGAAAGTGTTTATGTGTTTGTTTGGTTCTCTTTCTCCTTTATTAAAAAATAAAAACACGTAAAAATAAACAAACTTAAAAATAAACATACATAAGAAAGAAAGAAATGTAAATAAAAGAAATAAACTTTCCTTAGGTTGCCTCCCAAGAAGTTTCTTTGTCCAGTGTCATTGGCTCGACTACATACTTTCCTTACGTGACAAAATTATGATCCTCTAGTGTCACAGTTTGAACTTCCTTCATGTGAGGTTGTTCATGATAGGGTCTCAGTTGATGACCTCTCATATTCAACATATGTCCTATCTTTAGAATCTCTACTGAGTCCATGCACTCTAAAAAGGTCTCGAATGTCTCTTTACCTTTTTCTTCTTCGTTTAATTTCTCTAACCTACTAGGTAAAGGTAAAAAGTCAATCTTAGCAACAATTAGGAACTCGGTATTTACCTTTAAGCTAAAAGTTGTATCCTTTTCTGCTTCTAGCTCCTACTCCACTTCATCAACTCAAGCAATTCCTTGAGTAGTATTCTCAAGATTCTCAAACTTCTCTTCACTTTAAAAGGTCTACTAATGTCACTTGGGTACACTTCAAGTTGAGATAGTTATGCTTCTTCACTTTGTGATGCTAGGCGGTTGATAGCTTTTGCCAACTGACCCACCTAGCTTGCCAAGTTCTGGAGTCTAGACGTTGTATCTTGATGGAATTGTATCATATCCTCCTGGAACTACTGCAATTGCAAAGTTTTAGTAATAACAACATTAATTGATTCTTCTAGAAATGTACCTGAGTTTTGCTGCCACTCTAAATCTTAGAAACTAGAATAAAATTGTCTTTCCTCATGCTGAAATTGTAAAGTGTTAGCAACGACAACATTAACTAGTTCTTCTAGAGATGGACCTATGTTGTAATAAGAAGTTTCTGATCTATACGGGAATTGCTATACCTTCTGCAAACTATCATGGAAGTAATTCTGCTAGTTATCCCATCTATAACTAAAGTTAGTATGATCATTCCAAAATTAGTTATAAGATTGGGGATAAGAGTTGTGGAAAAAATTATTTCCGTCCATAAATTTTTTCACAAATATTAAAAAAAGTGAAAAAAGAAATAATTAAAAAACTAATTACAAACAAATATGTACAAAACACTAATTAAAATCAAGAAAAAATTAAAACAATGCAGTCTCCAACAACAGCGCCAAAATATGGTATTGCATCATAACACTACACAAAATAAACTAGACCTATAATTGTAGCAGTGGTGAATCTAGGTCAATCTCACAGAGAGTGTGCGTAAAGATTTTGAAATGTAAATAATTAGTGTTTAGGTTAGGGGGTGTTGGTTTGGTTTTGGTTTTAGTTTTAGTTTTAGTTTTCAAATAAGAAAATAAAATGAAGCTAAACTAACAAAAGAAAATTAAATCAAATAACCTAAAAATGATAAAAGTGATGAATTTGTTAGGGACTCGATCATTGGTTGAATCTTGGCCTACACACGGTTGAACATAATTCATTAAATTGTTGTTCTTATACCTCTCCTGGCAACTATTAATCGTAGGTTAATAATAAGCTATGTTAACCCCGATTTTCCCTTTGGTCATAGTTAACTAAGAAGAGCTCGTTAATTAACCCTAAATATCGGATAACCTAGAATAAGCTCTCTATAGACAACACCTTATGAGTGAGAAAAATAGACCAATCAAAGCAATAATCTCACAAGCTCAGATTATTTAACGTAATTTATGTTATCCCTAATGATTCGTAACCATTAGTTGTCGTAAATGAATAAAAAATAAAAATTACGTTTTATATTCGATTCTAGCGATAGGTTCATATATGAAAAAAAATCAAATAGAGCATTCAGTAGGTTCATATATGAAAAAATCAAATAGAGCATTCAATCATTATTACACAATACCCAATTCAATAAACAAAAGATTACATAATCAATCCCCAAAGAGACTAAGAACAACAAACATAATGAAAGATATGCTTAACTAGGTTCGTTGGAGTCAAGGTCACCTCTGAATCAATGTTGGGAAGTTCAACCCTCCATGGGTCTCTCCATATGTGAGAGCTTCTTTGCCCTCTTCATTTTTGTCTCTCAAGAGCTCCTATGATTTTTCCCAAATGATTTATAGATTATGTTGTTATAAAAAAACGTTTTATACTAAAAACTTAGGGTTCAGGTGAGTTGGCATTCCTCACGGCCATGAGACACCTTGCATGGGCATGACATGATCTGTCACACCCATGCAACTAATGTCAAGCCTATGAAAAGTGTGTCATGGCGTGACACACCTCTCACGGCTATGACAAATTTATTATTCTTCATTCTTTTTAGTGCTTTCTTATCTCATCTTTATTCAAATTCTTCTTCTTCTTGTTCTATGAAGACAGGTGAGTGTGAATCTTTATAGAATGGTTCAAATATAGTGCTTTTGGTTCACTTTAGCTCTTTTGCTTCCAAATTGTACCTAAAATCAAATATGAACTAAAGTAAGTATCTTGAGCATTTTCATATCACTAATCACTAAGTGTTATGGAATAAATGTATAATCAATTAAGTACATATCAGGCAGCTTGAGATTGACTAATGAATGAGGGTAGTACATATTTGACCTATTAGTCAAACTTGGAGATGATTTTGTAAGATATATTGCAAAAAGAAATAGGTTTAAAATCCTTCAGAAATTCTAGATTGTGAGTTTTTGGAACAAAGCATAAATGAGTGCAATTCCATCGTTCAACATCTTAACATCATTAAAGCACTCATGAATAGCCTTATAAAAATAAAACTAGATGGAATTCCATGTTTGTAGATAAAAAAAGCCATTGAATCCATCAACACCTAGGGCTTTACTAGGGCCAAACAAGAATACAATTGCCTTGATATCCTCATCAATGAAGTTCCTAGTAAGAAATTAAGCCCTTTTAAGAGATATTATGAAGGAGAGAAGCATGATTTCCAACACTTGGTGAACCCAATGCTTTAGAAACGTATTCTCATCAAAATTCTTAAGCTCAGTTTCGCAAGTTAGAAAAGTGTTCTCAGTTAATAATTTGGAAATAATGTTACATTTCCTCCTTATATGTAATGATCTATGAAAAACTTGGTATTAGAATTGCCTTTCTTTAGCCATAACACCGTAGATTTTTGCATAAAAAGGGATGAGTGAGCTTTTAAGGGCCTTCATATTATTGGCCAATGCTTTTTTTCTCCTTGAATTTAAGAAAAGCATCACTAGGAGAATTATAGAGGTTATCCTACCATTGTTTTGGTGCTTCCTTGGCTCTATTATTACCATCATGAATATCTTTGTGCAAGCTTAGTTATAATGATTTGAGCTCCTGTTTTACTCTTGCAAACTTCTTTTGGAATTGGTAAATAGACAAACCATTCAGCCAAAGATTTAAACCTTTAGAAACAACTTCTTGGACCTATCCACATCATTAAGGTAATTAAAGAATCTAAATGTTCTTATTGAGATCATGGATCTCTACTAGATTATGGTCTGAGCATAGAGAGTTATTAAACTAAACTGTGCTTGAGTTGAATTTCTTAAGCCACAAGAAGTTAACTGAGGCCCTGTTTAGTTTTTTCCTTAATTTCCATTAACCCTCATGATTGTTAGACCATATAAAGAATCTTCCACTATGGCCATGGTTAGTGACTTCGATATTCTAAAGAAATGTTCTTAACTCCTTACAAGGTCACCTTGAGTAGCCTTCCATTTTAGATTCTTTAACCAATAGTGTACAATTAAAGCCTATAATAATGATCTATGAATCATTCCCTAAATTGTTCTATTATGCCAGTCATTCCATAATGAAGCTTTTTAGGGTGCAAAGTTGGATATATATATAAATGTGAACCAAGTCTTGCCTATAACTATAATATCAGCTAATATATGAATGCATTGATTAGTGCAATGGTAATTTAAAACTAAGACCATATCCAAATTATAAACAATAACAACCATTCCCCTGTAGTACCTATCATGATTAATAATTAGCTTTTACTATACCTTGAACATCCACAAATTTAAACATTTATCCCTCTTAATTTTTTTTTCCAAAAGAACAATTATGTTTGGTTTTATTACCATTCTTTAGTATCATTAAGACACTAAAAATTTTGTAAACATTGTCATTAGTTCTTTGTGGATTTTTTTTTATCTTTAGACTTAACTTTTCATTTAGATTTCTTCCTTTCCATGGATTTAAAACCACATAGAGAACCATTATTAACTTTTAGAGAGTTTCTTAATTGTTGCATACCTGGGGTAGTTTGTTTAAAAACATAAAAACAAGGGTAAGTTAAATGAGCTTAGTGAGAGTTAATTATTTTAATGAAAATTAAACCTTTTGTAACATCATAACTGAAATAATCTCATACAATAAGAAAGCCCATGGTAAAATAATTGCCATAAACATTCATTCGTATATCATCAAATTTAGTAATAACATAACATTTTGTAAAACACAATTTCAAATTTTCTGAAATAATATTTCGAAATGCTTTTTGACATTAAACTCATAATATACAAGTTTCCATTTCCATTTCCTTTTTCCTTTTTCTTTAAACAATAAATAGTGGTGGCAATAAGTTTTCTGAAAACTTTTATATTGAAAATAAGCCAACCATTAGAATTGATACCATACGATGCCTCTCAAATTACTTTAAAAAAAATAGTGGCCGGTATTATTATTTTCATGACTTTCCTTACTCAACATAGCCCACCACTAGTTTCTTTACCATACAGTACACTAGGCATAAAGTCACGGAGTTAGTTTTGTATCGCTTAACTGCGACTAGTTAACTACTATTTATGGAGCTGGTTTTGCAATGCTTACCCTTAATAGGTTAAACGTTATAAACTAGTAGTTACGGAGCTAGTTCTGCATCGTTTATTTGTAAAAAATCATGTAGCTATTTCTACATTGCTTACTTGTGACTAGTTAGCCATTATTTACAGA
Organism: Erythroxylum orinocense; assembly: GCA_025531955.1. Taxonomy (NCBI): domain Eukaryota; kingdom Viridiplantae; phylum Streptophyta; class Magnoliopsida; order Malpighiales; family Erythroxylaceae; genus Erythroxylum; species Erythroxylum orinocense. The sequence goes on along the minus strand of JANZLX010000003.1, from coordinate 10,203,518 downwards.
GTTAGTTCTACATCGCTTTTCATAATAAGTTAACCACTATAAATCGTTATCATAATATGTATAAAGCCTAACAATGTACCATAGGCAAAAGATAGTCTTACTACTTCAATTCAACTTATTATCAAAATCAATTATGGGATGATTTATAATCATTCAATTTAATGCATAATTTCGATGTAACTTCCAATCATACAAAATTTAACTTTCAATTTACAACTCATATATTGCTAAATCATATTCTTATGCTAGTAGTATTTACTTGTAAAATATCATTCACATAAAACTCAACATAAATATTCATTTCATGATCAATTGGAAATCATTTGCATAAAATCAATTTAAAGTACACTGATATATCATCAATTCTTTTGCAAAGAATTGTCATATAAAATAATTAAAATACACTCACAATTTGATAGTTTCCTTTTCACCACTTCAACATCTTTTAGTTGGTTTCGTTTTTTGATCCAAAAACCTAATACGAATACATTCAACTCCTTAATAAATTTTCTTATCAAATACACCATAAACCATATCAACTTCACTACTTTCCACTTATACTCCATGTACTAATTGTTTTCCAAATATTAACAACACTTCATTTAATAATTCCAATACCACAAATACACTTAATGACCATCCTTAATCATATTCACATGGTCATTATATTGTAACCATACTTTATACAATAAATGCCCTTAAGGCTAAACTTAACATATTTAACATTAAAATTTTTCAATTCAATTCCATTTGATTTCTAACACTTAAAACCAATCTAACTTCACTTCCATAACATTTTAATACACACATTTAAGCTATAAAATTTTATTAACAATTTTTACAAAATCATGCACCCTTGGCCGAATTTCAACCAAAACCAATTACAACTCAATTCTTTACTTCACTAGCATCAAAATCATGTTATGAACATCATAAAACATCAAAATAAAATTATGGATCATAATAGATTAAAAATCCTAACTTTGGTCGAAAACTTATCTAATTATGTCCATGATTTTTCTTTAATTCTTTTATCATTAAACTAACTTCCTAATGTTATTCATTAATCTTAAATCATCAAATGGCAAAATAAAACACCTTAGGCAATAGATCTCACCTTTGACCAAGTTTGACCAAGGTTTCACTCGTTAGTTTTCTTGATTTTTTTTCTTCTCCATACCACTTCCAATGCAGTAAAACCTTCATATCACATCAAAGGGTGCAATTCACACCATTAAAACCAAATATTAACTATAACCTAACAAATCAAATTTTTTGACAAAATTAGTAAGCTTACCAACCCATTTTCTCCTTCTCTTCACTTGGATGGCTATAGAATCATGTTGGATGCTTGACTGGAGGTGGAAGAGCATGAAAAACTTTTTGGAACACTTCTCCATGTCATAGCCGAAGCTCCCTCTTCTTTTTCTTTTCTTTTCTTTTTTCTCCCACTTCCCTCCTTTCTCCAACAATAGCCAACTTTTCTCCTCGTCTTCTTTTCTTTTAGTTTTTGGGCTCTTTAATGACTCTTTCACGACTACTCACCAAATGAATCAACTAATGTCTTAATTCATTCTTTTTATACTCTTTAATGCTTTACACATGTCACTTTTTTATTGGATGTCTCTAATGACTCATCATGCACAAGTCATTTTTTTATTGGCCATCTCTAATGACTCATTAATCCACTAATGTCATGTAAAAAGACCAAATTGCCCTTTAATACATTTAATTCACCAACTAATCGAATCAAATCCCAAAATTATTCCACAACTATCTTATAATCAAATTGACTATGAAATACTCTAATTAGGGTCACTACTTATTGATTGGAAACTTTAAAAATTTTGAATGGGTTTAAAATCTTTCCAAAAAGGACATTTTAACCCTAAACTTTCGAAATTCCTGAAATTCATTTGATCGGGCTTATTTTTGATTCAGTATCATTAGACTCTAATACCTATTCTGGATATTTTTCAAAATTTTGAGGTTGGGTCCCCAAAATCACTATTTAAGTGGAGATACTATTCACCTAAATTCACTATTCATCCAAAAATATTATTCACCTAAATCGTCTAAATTTCATTCAAAAGTGTCATCTAAATCTTCAAAGTACATTTTGGGACTTTTAGAGCTCATTTGGACTCATTTCGTAACTTTTCGAAGCTTTCGAAAATTTTCTAATCAGAAATTTCCGATCAAGTCCAGAATCATCTCTGATCTATCCGTGATCTCTAGTGTAACGTCAATAATACATTTAAATGCTTAAAATACTCTATTATACCATAAACAGAGTATAAAATGCATGTACAACACATTACACAGTACGATAATCAAACTAGAATATTACAGGCTTTGGTTTAACAAATACTCTAGCACTAGGTAGAGTTGCTCCCCACCTACCTTCCTAGCCCTAAAATGAAAGAAAGCAATTTGGTTAAGGCATTCTTTAGGCGTCTTCACCAATAAGTCTCATAGTGTAACATCCCATTACTTATGGGAAGGGTAGAATAGTAATTCTGAGTGTTCTATAGGAGTGTAGAAATGCATTTGTGAATAGTGAATTTAATTGCACATGAAAATAATTGTACATGCATTCATGAGTAATTTCGGGTATAAGTGTATTGTAAAGAGGATAGTTGTATTGTAAAGGAAAGAAGTTAATGGAGTTAGTTCAAATGAAACTAAGTTAGAGATTAGAACATAGGAAAGTGACATGTGTAAAGTGACTTTTTGTACTTTTGTAAAAAAGTAAGTCTCGATATCTGAGATTTTAAAGAGGGGTTGGATATTTTCTTAAACTTCTTTCTTTGTTATCACCCCTTAGAAGTTTCTTGAAGCACAAAGATTGGTTAGTGTTCAAAGAGGAAAATAAGTCTTGCATGGAATAGCACTTGAAGATAGTTAGAGCTTCTAAGAGTTTTCATCAAGTAAGTAGTAATTAAACTTGTTAGAGTTTTTCGGAAGAAACCAATAAAATTTTGTCATCTGCATGAAAAATGGCATTTTTGTGGGTGTTCTTAAATATTGTGTTCTGGGGGATGAAAAGTTGATTATAGCGTTGATTTAGTGTTTGGAAAGATGATTAGTGATTTGGTGTTGTAAGATATTGAGAGTTTGAAAATCTGGAAACTTTTCACTGAATATGCTTCAGTATTTTGGCCATAACGTTTTCTCTAGTTATCCAAACGAGATGATTCTTGATTTGGGTTAAAACTAGAGATCTATAGCTACATTTCATATGAGATATCGAATTCTAGTTCTATCTCTAAGAATCTCAAAAGTTGCCACGAAGTTGAGAATAGAGTGCAGGGCATGAAAGCTGATCATAAAATTCGTGTTTCGACTTTGGGAGAAATTCTGGGTTTAATTTCGATAGATTTTGGCAAATTGGCCTTTTGAGAGTTGTAGATCTTTCTTTTATCTTTCCAACGGTATATAGCACGTAAAATTTCGATATCGGAGTCAAAAGTTATGATGTTTTTAAGTGAGGACGTTCTGGTAGAGAAAAATAGACGATGGAAAAGTAGACGATAGAAAAGTAGACGATAGAAATGAGACGATGGAGGACAAACATGGTTTCTTATTTTGGCCATAACTTTTCCGTCCGACCTCCAAATGACCAAATTCTTGAAGCATTGGATTCCTAACACATTTCTGTATCTCTCCATAAAGATTTATGCTTTTTGGTATTGAATTGAAAATGAGTGATTGAATCAAAGTAAGGGTATCGATGGAAAGAGCATGAACTGGATATTTTACTGAACAAGTTTCAGTATTTTGAGGATATCTTGATCTGTAGGATTCCAATTGAGGTGATTCTTGATTTGGTGTAAACTAGAGATATAGGGCTATGAAATTGGATCCAAATGGGTTATGTAGGTTTAAACCCTACAAATAGATGCTAGTAAGTGAGTTTTGGTAAGTTGAGTGTTTTGTGATGAAATTGATGAATTGATACCCGGGATAGTCATGAACATGCATTGTACATAAGTCATTGCATACTTATGCATTATTGAATACTCTTAATTGTGTATATTGTGTTATATGTGTATGTTAATTGTTATAGAGGAACAACTGGAACGTCAACCTCCAGACGTTGCCGGCACATCCAGGCATTAGCTTGGGAAACAACTGTGAGTAGACCTAGATGGTCTTACTTTATTGTTTCGTTTATATTATGAATTGAGTAAGTGTGAATGTGATTAATTGTGTGGGATGCCGAACAGAAAGTCCGATAATTGTGATATATGTATGTGGTATTGAAGTGTTATTTGATTGAGAAATGGATGAACTAAGTGTACTGAAGTAATTGCTAAGTGAATTATGAATGTGCAATCGCATGCAAGTGAAAGTGGAAATTCTCAACTATATGTTGAATGCCGGACTACGGTCCGATGATAAGTGAATGTGATCGAATAAGTGCATGTAATATAAGTGATGCATTCCATGGCATGAATGCATGAAACATAATGGCAGTTGTGACCAGAGCAGCCACCGATCAGAGCTTTAAGCTCAACGAGTGAAAAAGAGCCTCAAGCTCAAAGTGATTCAGAGCCTTAGGCTCAACGTTTAATGAGCCCTATATGGGACAGTGCAGGCACTCGGTCCCAACAAAGTAACAAATGAAAAGTGAGTCTCATGTGTATTGCATATGCATAATATGAATGCTTAAGTGTATTGAATGCGAAATAATATGAATATGTGAAATGTGTAATAAAGTGAGAGATGTGAATATGTGTTATGTAATTGGGTGAGCCATCGATGATGGTCACTCACTGAGTTTGCAAAACTCACCCAAAAATTTGCAAATATTTTTCAGGATTCAAAAGAATACCCCGTTAAGCAAACGGGAGTATACCTACAGCATTCAAGTGAAGGATAGAGGTCGGGATCAGTTTGTGTCTGCATTTCATTTCTCTATTTTGTATTGAATTGTATACGCAGCAACAACTGAAATAAATTGTGCTTTGAAATGACCTAAGTGGTTATATTTGTGAAAGGGCCTAAATGGCCATATGGGAATTTTATAAATTACATTGTATGATTAAAAAAAAAGCCTATGCCCTCTTTGGTTATGAACTTCCGCATGTGTGTTTGTGAAAAAAAAAAGATACAATTTCTGAGCGATGGAGTGTTTAGCATGTCACCCTCGTGAAGCACGAACTCGGATATCACCGTTGATGTAGGGTTAGGGTCATTGCGGGAGTGGGGTGTTACACATAGGGATTTGGTCAGACAATCAGCTCCCAAAGTTAGTTGGTTTAAACTGGCCTGGAACAAACTTTTGGTCCCTAAGTGGCCTTTCTGTCGTGGCTAGAGTGAAGAAGAGCGTGACTACTTTTGATAGAGTTAGAAGGGATCTTGATGCTCAGATAAACCTATTGTATAAGTTATGTTTGTCATGCCCTGAATCCATTAGCCACCTATTCTTCAACTACACCTTTTCCAACCTTTTATGGCTAGATATCCAAACTAGCGCTGCGTATGGTTGCTGTCTCCAGTTGGCTGGAGACGGAGCGGAACAAAAATTTGCAGACGGAACGGAACAAAAATTGAAAACAGTGAGGTATTTGGTTATGGTGGACAAAACAGAAATAACTGTCTCCTTCTCGAGGACAGAATAAGTTTGGTTGCAGTGGACAGAACAGAAAAATTATGCCAATGACTGAAATGCCCCTAGTCTTTAATATAATTAGAAATATGTAATTCATTGACAAATTTGATTACGAATGATTTGCATTAGTTAAAAAGTTAACAAATAATAATAATAATAATGTTTCCACTAAGATCGAATAATAATAATAATAATAATAATAATAATAATAATAATAATAATAATAATAATAATAATAA
>JANZLX010000003.1:10163574-10197562 GCA_025531955.1 Erythroxylum orinocense | reverse complement strand
TTTACATTCATCACTGATACGACTTACATATTTTTCCTCAAATATTCAAAATTTCATCTCACTTTTTCAAACACTTTTACAATACCATCTATGGTCGGAGGCACTAGTTGATACCATTTTGTTTGGATCATTTGAACCTCCAATAACATAATACTGTCGGGGACATTGTTAACTCTAACAAATATAACTTACGACCCCTTATGCTTATAATTTGTTTTGGTAACTCTTTAAGTAACAAATTCCTCAGGGCAGTAGTATTATCACATGTTATACTCAATTCCCCAATTAACTCCCTTTCTCGACTGATTTCCTCATTTCATTCAATTTCCTGTGATTTCACATTGATTTATTCTAATGTTAATATGCCTACTACATGCAAGTGAAAGATAGAGGTCGGGATCAGTTGGGTCTGCATTCAGTATTTTATTATTTTATGTAAATTTGTATTCCGCAATTTCTGTAAAATAGTGTTTTGTAATTATAGTGGGCCTCAATTAGGTTATTGAAATTCTATTGATTGTAGTGTGTGATTGAAGATGTTTATGAATGAAAGTGGGTCGTCTAAATTGATTTATGATTTTGGCATATTATGTTTGTGAACGTGGTTTTAAAAAAAAATTGTACCGAGTTTTGACTAATTTAGTGCAGTAGCATGCCACCCTCGCGGGGTACGGACTCGAATATCACCATCAATGTCTGGTTCGGGTCTTGCGGGAGTGGGGTGTTACACTTTGACTTAGCTAACTCATCATCAATTCATATAGATCATGGGGAGATCTTAATGATAGGGTGGACATTATCACATGGGATATACATCACCTTTAAAAGATAAAGACCATGTACGAGGATCATTTTGAAGATAGTAAATTCTCAAGAAACACATCTGAAAATTCCTTTACCACAGGAATATCTAGCAATTTACCACCCTCCTTAGAGTCAAGCACAAAAGCTAGATATGCTTCACAATCCTTCTTGAGAAGTTTTCTAGCTTGCATAGCAGCTATCACATTAGCTAAGGAACTAGTACGGATGCCATGCAATACTTTTGTAGGCTGATCCGGCTTCTTAAGCATAACTGTTTTAGCACCACAATCAACTACTATCTAATGCTTGGACAACCAATCTATACTTAGAATCAAATCAAATTCATGAAAATATAATCTAATTAGATCTGCTACATAATCATTTCCTCATATCATAATAGGATAATTCTTATACACCTGATTAACCAACACACTACTACTCAAAGGACTGGTTACATGCATAGCATACTCTAACTGGTCTATAGGCATCTCCTTACCAAACATTTTCCCAACACAAATATAAGAATGAGTAGATCCCAGGCCAATCAATGCATGCGTTTCAGAATTGAAGAGAAAAACAATACTAGCAATAACGTTTGGTGCGTCCTGATCCTCACGAGCTTTCAGTGCATAAGCTCGAGCCGAAACAGAAGGCACAGTTGATCGATTCACATTTTCTGAGTGGAAACTCGGATTAGGTATGTTACTTAAGAAAGAGATTTTTAAAGTCATTGACTTGATCTACCTCTAGTTCTGATATATTTTTAAAATTTTAAATTTTATTTAAAAACATGTTTAATTGTTAATATTAATATATTTATACTTTTATTACTGATAATAACTAAATACATAAAAATAAAATAATTAAGTAAATAATGTTATTTCATTCTCTTATAAAATATTTATTGGTAAATATTAATAAATATTTAGTATAATTTATTTACATGATTACTTGTATAAATGAAAACTATTTATTAAATTACTATGGGTTTTAAAAATCAAAATAACTAAAATCTTGAGTCATTATAAAATTAAAATAAATTACATTACATTAGTCATAATTTTTATTAGTAGTTAATATTAAATTCTTAAAATGGTGTATATTTATTTAATAGTGAATCAAATTATGACAAAAAGGAAAAAATAAAAATAAAAACTAAATTTTATATTTTATATAAGTTATAAAAACAGGAAATAGACAAAAATAAAAAAAAAGAATTACAGTAGGACCAAATAGTTACTTAGAAAGTATTTGCTTCCATTTTGATTTCTTTTAATTTTCATAACTTATGACAGTTATAAAAAAATAGTTGTTATTTTATAGTTGTTATTTTTTCATAATGTGATTTGCCATCAATTTATTATATATTATATAATAAATAAAATTAATTTATCTTTAGGTTTTATCTAATATTTAATTAATATCATTAATAAAATACAATTAGCATTAATGACTAAATTATGCTTTTATCAGAAAAGAACAGTGAGGTCATAAAAACTAAAAAAGTAGAAGTAAAGCTAGCCCTTAATTTCTAACACAGTTTTGGGTTTTGATTTTCATCTGCTAGTAATTTATTGAGAATGTGTAATTTGTTGGTTATTACTGTACTAAAATGATTACTTACTGTACACCTACAAAATGACATTTACTTATTTTCTTATTATAAACAAAGAACTTGAAAACAGAGATTAGTAAATGAGATGATGTGAGGAGTAGCTACTAGCTACTGGCCCATGTTTCTCCTAGCCAGTTTACACAGACTTATTTACAAATGTTTCTTTACGAGGGTTTTGGTAAGGGAACACTTATCATTTGACCTGCTCTAGTGAGTTGCGAGTTACCAGACTCTGCGACGATTTCAGTAAACGAAAGTTATTTACTTTACGAGGATTTTGGTAAGTGAACACTTATCATTTGACCAGCCCTAGTGAGTTGCCAGTTACCAGACTCTGTGACGATTTCAGTAAACGAAAGATTACATATTTGAACTGTCCCTGCCAATTTGGCAACCACCACCACCCACCCCGGCCGCCCATGTAAAGTGAGATAACCAAGCTTTTTGTATGTAATCTTTTTAACAGTAACATTCAATTCCAATTTATCATTTCTCATGTAATTTTAGGTTTCAATACAATGTTAGTTGCTCAAATAAATGAATCAAATATTGATATTTAAATTAAATACTTCTATGAAAAAATTGAACAATTAAATTTCCATCAAAATGAGCCCACAAGCAAGCGGTGTACTGATTGAAGCGTTGGTCCAAAACCAAAAGGGTAGGTGTTGGGCATGTGATCTAAATGTGTCCGACGCAACTTCCAACTTACTGATATCTGAAAGTCTCTTTAGAACACAACCAACCAACTACGTTCGTTAAATTCTAAGATCCAACACAAATTTTAGAAAAAAAAAAAAAAATTGCCGCTATAAATATGTACTTGCCCGAATCATTGAAATCCACGTTCCTGTCTTGAAGCTCTCTACCTAACCAACCAACTCACAACTTCCCATCTTCCCCTCTCTTAAACGGTAATTTGGTTTCTCTCCTGATTCTTCTTCTGTCTTTAGCATGATTCCCAGCTTAATTTAATTTCGATCTTTCTTTCTCTTGATTTCTTTTGATCTCTGTACATGTATAGCTTTTGGAAGTTGTTCGTTATGTACCCTTTTGCGCAAAGTTGTGAACTTTGAGGTTTATGTTGATAATGGGTGGTTTTGTATTGCATGCATTTGTTTTGTTTTTCTGAGATAATGAGAGTTCGGTCGCGGATTAGCTGTGGGTTCTTTTTGATTTTGGATCTGGCATTGTCAGATCTTTTCTGGGATTTAGAAAGTTATGATTTTTGGGTGCTTTGTGGTGTTTAGGTGAGAGAAAATGGCCCGCAAGAAGATCAGAGAGTACGATTCCAAGAGATTGTTGAAGGAGCACTTCAAGAGACTTGTTGGTTATGAATTGCCCATCAAATCTGCGCAAGTGAGTGCAATTTATTGATTTAGCTAAGTTCCTGATCTTTGTTTAGTTTCTATTTGTGCTGTGCGGGTTATTTAGTTCACATCCTAGTGAAGTTGTTACGATGTCTTTGGAACATAAGATCTTTCGAATACGGCCTTCTAATTGCCGAGTTCTTTTGACGTGTTTTGTTTGATTTTAGTTATTGCCTAGTTGTGATTTATGGAATTTGTTTTTTGGGAAATGGGGCTTTTGCTGACATTATTCACGGGTTTAACAGTTTAAAAAAATCCTTTAGTAGCTTTTAAACATTGAAACAACTTAATTTGTGATAAAAAGGGAATCTGGAAATTGATGCGACCTTATTCCAGTTCCATGTTTTCCTGCTTTATAAGAAATGGATGTCTTCACAAACTCCGAGAATGTTAAACCATTTTCATTTGTTAATTTGTATTAGTTGTTTACTTCTTGTGGAGTAGGTTGTGCAAACAACCGATTTCAATGAGCTAGCCGAGAAAGAACCATGGCTTTTGTCAGGGAAACTGGTTGTGAAACCTGACATGTTGTTTGGGAAGCGTGGCAAGAGTGGTCTTGTTGCTTTAAATCTAGATCTGAGCCAAGTAGCTACTTTTGTTAAGGAACGGCTTGGCAAAGAGGTGAACTTTCTTCTTCTTTCCATCTCTTTCTTTTCCTTCTTGTTTCTAAAATTTTCATATACTACAATCATGAAAATCGCTTGGCTGGTTTCTCTGGCCTTCAGTCTTTGGCTTGATTTAATTCAATCTTGGTTAACAGGTAGAAATGGGTGGATGCAAAGGACCCATAACAACATTCATCATTGAACCCTTCGTCCCCCACAACGAAGAATTCTACCTTAATATTGTCTCGGAGCGCCTTGGATGCAGTGTAAGTTTTTCAGAATGTGGAGGAATTGAAATAGAAGAGAATTGGGACAAGGTACTTCTGGAATTGTTTCTTTTACATTTTCATGTATTAATTTGACCAGAGAGCTATTTCTCTTTTCACATTCTTTTGTGTACAATTTTCTTTATAATCATTGCCTCATATGTGAGAAAAGCTTTCTTTGTTGCCTATTTAGGTGAAAACAATATTTGTGCCAACAGGGGTGTCGTTTACATCAGAAGTGTGTGCTCCACTTGTTGCAACCCTTCCCCTGGAGGTAATTTTGCAGAATCAATTACTTCAGGCATAGGTGTTTTCTTTGATGTGGCAATTAATAACACATATGTTTCTCATTTCACATTGGAAAATTAATGCACTTGAAGCTTTTATTTTCGGATGGATAATTGACGTGAAATTCATTTACTTTTCCAGATAAAACGGGAAATCGAGGAGTGTATTAAAGTCGTTTATGCTCTATTTCAAGGTATACTTGGTCGTTGATCAATTTTCTGAGAAATTCTGGTGACCTATCTACTTGTTAGAGTTCTCTAGTAATTTGTGAAATGTGTATGAGGCAGATCTTGACTTCACTTTCCTAGAGATGAATCCTTTCACATTGGTTAATGGAAAGCCCTATCCACTGGATATGAGAGGCGAGCTTGATGATACTGCTGCTTTCAAGAACTTCAAGAAGTACATCTCATTTTCTCGAGTGAATTTTGCCTTCACTTGCTATTCTATTAGAATTTGATGTTTTCATTTTATTGGATGTTTGTCTTTTCATTTTTAACATTTCCTCATAGTAATTTGTACTTTACAGGTGGGGAAATATTGAATTTCCACTACCATTCGGAAGAGTGATGAGTCCTACTGAAAGCTTTATTCATGGATTAGATGAAAAGGTATAATTTTATTCATAAGTTCCTCTGAAATCTAGCTTACTTAACAATACTTTGTTTACCATGTTTTGATCTGCTAAAAAATATCAAAATTCATCAATTAGTTGAAAGAAAAAGTTCAATTATTTTGCTACCTGTCACTTCTCAAAAAAATTCAAGTTGATATGAGATTAAAATTCATGATCTTTTAAGTTTCCAAAATAATGGAATTTGATTTTGTTAAATAGCTTGGCCAATGAGAATTTGGCAAAGTTAATAATTCTCCTTACTCAATTTGCTTGTAGACAAGTGCATCCTTGAAATTCACAGTTTTAAATCCGAAGGGAAGAATTTGGACAATGGTAGCTGGTGGTGGTGCAAGTGTCATCTATGCTGACACGGTAAGAAGTCCTTGTTTGAGGTGGAAAACCTTCTCTTTTCTTTCAATCATGTTACATGAATTTTTATACCAATCACACATGAACTTTTATGCATCAATTTGTGATTGGTACCAGGTTGGTGATCTGGGTTATGCTTCTGAGCTTGGGAACTATGCAGAATATAGTGGGGCTCCCAATGAAGAGGAAGTACTGCAGTATGCAAGAGTTGTCATAGATGTAAGAACCCCACCTCATAGTCTCAAAGATCTTACTTTGATTTTTTTTTTTTAAAGGTTGCTTTTAACTTTCTCTGGAATCGATGCCTTTCTTTTTTCCTTTTAGCAAAAGATAGAAACAACATGATGATTTTAAATTGCATTTGAAATTTTAAAGGTATATAATGTGCTAAGTTAGAAAATCTTGCCTTGTATTCACTGTAGTCTTGATGTGTATAATTTGTGTAGTGTGCTACTTCCAATCCTGATGGTCAAAAGAGAGCCCTTTTAATTGGAGGAGGGATCGCAAACTTCACCGACGTTGCAGCTACATTTAATGGCATTATTCGGGCCCTCAAAGAAAAGGTGAAGTTACGATAACTGGGTTTTCTCGTTCTTCTGAAAAGCGTTTATTTTATGAGAATTTCCAGCATTTGCATTGCAAACCTTAGCCATTTTCTGCAATAGTTAGTCTTTTACAGTTATGAATGTATTGGTGCAAAAGCCTGACATATTGGAGAAATAGTTGATCTTTTGCATCTGATGTTGGACATTCTCATCCTGATCCATCTCAAATTTCTATAGTATGGTTGAATAATATCGTCTTCTTCTTTTTTTTGACTAGGAATCCAAGCTTAAAGCAGCAAGGATGCACTTATATGTGAGGAGAGGAGGTCCCAATTATCAGAAGGGCCTTGCCAAAATGAGGACACTTGCTGAGGAAATCGGTCTCCCCATTGAGGTATTGATACATGTGAAAGCCCCCGTACTTTTCCTTCATGTGAAGAACATTCTGAACAGAAGTTGCCTTTGCTCTTACGTTCTCTTGTAGGTTTATGGTCCTGAAGCAACAATGACTGGTATATGCAAGCAAGCAATCGAATATATAACTGCAGCTGCTTAAAGTGATTGGACTCCTGTCCTGAAATCAATCAATTCTTGCGTTTTTCCCCACTTTTTCCTTGGAAGTATCAACTCTTAATTAGATGTTACTTGTTGAATGAGACATTTGTAATCCTTACAAGACCAAAATGTAATACTGAAGCTGCTTCATTTCAGTTATGAAAATCGTTTTTCAGTATTATTATACTTCAGTATGATGATCCAACAAGACATGATCTAATCAGTATAAGGAAGAATATAGACGACATTTTAATGGAAAAGAAGGATGCAGGCCATATTTCTGTGATCCATTTGGCTTGTCATGTAAAAAGCTCTTCAGGTGAGGCCAAATCTAAACCCATGTTGAATGATCAAATGAAACAACTAATTAGTGATGTCAACAACTATGTTATTTCTAATCCCCACTTTGTGCATATAATAATTTTCAATAAGGAATAGATAATACTTATGAATTTTTTATTATTAATGATGCATTAATTGTATAATTGGATATTATTAAATATTTGATAATTTATTTTGAAGTGTAGTAGTAATAAACAATGAATACAATTTTAAATATATTTATGCTATATTTTGAGGAGATGACTTATTTAAAGAAAATATGTGAAATTACTTCAGAATGGATGTGAATGAGAAAATTATTACTTATTAATTGCTATCAAAATTTATAGAAATTAATGATGTGTTAATTGCACATTAATTTCACAAGTTTCATAAGTTGATAATGATTAATAACATATAGTTATAGTGAACTAAACCAAAGATTACATAAGTATCATAACGAACGAAGAGCAATTAATTGTATGACTTTATAATCAAAGGAGAGTAGTATATTATAAAAGATTGTGCAACAACAATTTTATTAATTAATTCTATTTAAAATAACAACATAAAAATGAAAATCAATTTCCTTTAATTAGATAAAAGTGGACTTCTTAATACATAAAAATATAAGAATTTATATAAAAATTAAAAGATAATTTAGAAAATAGATCTTGTGCAATTTACATATTTACTTTTTGTTTGTTATTTTAATATATAAAATATTTAATTATTAATTCAAAATGAAATAAGTTTAAACATGACAAATAACTTATCAGTCGTAGCCATTTAAGTTAAAGACACAAATTGTTAGATAACTAATGTTACATCAAATTAAAATTTTAAAATAAAAAGAGCAATAAAATTATGAAAAGCTCACATTCTAGCAATTCATGCTTTTCTAAAGTATTTCATTATGTTTAATCGACGTTAAAAAAATAAGTAGCCACAATTTGGACATGTTTTTTATTGGAAAAGAAAAGAAAATTAATAGGTGTAAGTATGAGCATCTGTTTAGTGGGTTTTTTGAAAGTCAATAAGTTATTTTTTTCACCACAAATTTTTTTTTTTAAAAAAATAAGTATTTGATTGTAGAACAAAAAAGTAATTCTTTAATAGATATAACTTCTTTGGCAGTTAAAATAAAACTTTTTAAGAAGCTCAAATTTAGAGCTTCTCAAAGAAGTCACTTAAATAATTTTTTTAATAGATTTTTTAAATTAATTAATGAACCTATTTTTTAGTCATTTTTATCCTTATTATTTATACATAATTTTCTTAATACTCACAAATCACCCGTCAGCTCCTTCGCGAGTAAAATCATCCAGAAAATCCCTATCTTGCAAAGCTCTCATAACCAACACCTCTATAGTCGTGATCCACCACCAACATCTCTCATAAATCGACGCAGCAAGCCACCACTAATGGCCACCGAATTGTCTGCCAATAAGTCTCCTTTTATTTTCCTTTTTTATTTTTATTTTTCTTTTTATTAATAGCTTTTCAAATCTCTAAAACTGACTTTCTTTTTTTTTTTTGAGTCAGAGCATTAATCAAAGCTCTCTAACTTTCTATCCCTCTAATTAATTTCAGGAGTCACACATTAGGGTTTTTTTTTCATTCTTTTGCATAATTATTTTGGCCATAATGTATAAGCATTGAGTATTAACTTGGTTTTTTTGTTTAATTTTGCGCTTTCATTTTCATTTTCTTCAACTGTAGGTTTCTATATAATCATTGAATTGTTTTTGGTTTTTTAATTCAATTTTCATTCTTTTTTGCATTATGTGTTTGATTTTTGTATCCTAGGAGCTAGTTTTGATTTTCTATGATATGATTCTTGATCCATTCAAAATATACATATCCTTTCATAAAATTTTAAAAATAAAAAATATCTTAAAGAGAAAGAAACATATTAGCATTAGATCTACTGGTTATTGCCTCAAGAGCTCCATTAAAAAAGTTTGACAAACTTAAGAAGAAATACTGTGATAAAAACTTGATTATTTTATAATTGTTGGATTCATTGTTATCTGCAGGGTGTTTTGTTTCATTGTCAAATTTTAATCCTCAAAAGCAATTTTTCTATATGTCATGCTTATTATGCTTTTGTCTATGTCATTCTTGTTATGTTTTTATATTTTCTTATACTTGCTAAATTCATTGTTATATGCAATGGAGTTTTTGTTTTTTGGATCTTGTGTTATTGATAATTGTTAGTATTTTTTTAATGAGGTGAAAACAGACCTTGTTATTGCAATGAAATAGTGAATCAATTTCTTTTTTTAATATTATACTTTTATTAGAAAATGTCAAATCCATGTCAAGAAATTCAAGGTGGGGACAAATTGAAAAAAAGGGTTAAAGAGGAGTGAAATGGTAGAACTTGTGAAACTGTAATTAAAATTTTTATGGAAGAAACATTTACTGGAAATTGACCAAATGGCCACTTTAACAAGATTAGATATAAAAATATAGTTTCAAAATTTGCTCATGAAACTAAGAAGAATTATGAATACAGATAATTTAAGAATAAATGGCACGAATTAAAAAATAATTGACAACTTTCGACAAATTTAGTAGGTAAGGAAATTGGACTAGGATGAGATTCTATTAATCAAACTATTGATGTAAGTAACGAATGATGGGAAAAGAAATTGAATGTAAGCATTTAAGCTTTAGATTTATAATTTTCTAATGTTGCTTGATATTTTAATAACTTAAACAATATTATTGTAGGAAAATCATGAGGCTTACAAATTCCGAACTAAAGATCTGAAGCATATTGAACAATTGAACATTTTATTTAAAGATGTTGCAGCTACAAGGGAATGAGTTTGGACACCTTCTTCAGGTTTTGTACCAAATGATGCTTATGTGATGTCTAGAGAAAGCCTAGTTGGTACCGATCTTGATGATAAATTTTTGGAAGACTTTACTATCAATGAAGAAATTGAAAATATTAATAATGAGATTGGTTTATCAACTCGAACGCTAAGAACTTCTACATAAGGAAAAGGAAAACAAAAAAATAAAGAAACATGATACTAAAACAGGGGCAGCAGAAAGGTTATGTAAACATTTGGGCTGTATATGTGATCTAGTAGAGAATAGAACTTCAGTAACCTCTATTAAAAGAGATGAACCTAGTTTTAGCATTTCTGAGGTGATGGACATCTTACGAAGTATAAATGAAATAGAATGGGGAGGTAAAGTGTTTATGTTAGCTACCAAATGATTTTTGAAGAAAAAAAATAGAGAGATGTTTATTGCGCTTAAGGATGTTAATCTTCAAATCGAATGGCTTAAGCAAATGAAATGATTGTGATTTTTGTAATGAAGTAGACATGTATTTGGTTATTAATAGGGGACTACTTGTAATGTGTCGTATTGGATTTCTATTTGGTTAATTTTGTTGTAATGAATTGAATTGTACTTTATTATTATTGTGTTATGATTATTGCTATATTACCTTGTTATATAATAAACTTATTATTTATTATATATATATATTTTGATATAGATGTCATCTTCTGATAATGATCATAAATATAATGCAGAGATTGAAGAACAAATTTTGCATATGGTTATAACTGGAGTAGCACTAACCATAGACCATTTTATTAAATGTTATATTAAAAAACTACGTAAAACATCCCCTCACACTAGATGGATTTTTGTAATGGAAATACTTAATGGCCATAAAGATAGATGTCATCAACAATTTAGAATGGAAAATGATTTTTATCAAATTATGTAAATTGATGAATGAGTCATATGGATTAAAGAAAGGTATAGAAGTAACGATAGAAGAAGCTGTAGCTATATTTTTAATCACTTTAGGTCATGGACTTTGTAAAAGAATAGTTCAAGAAAGATTTCAACATTTTGATGAAACAAAATTTAGATGGTTTGAAATAGTATTAAAGGTCGTTTCATGTATGTCGATTGATTTCATAAAACCAAAAGATTCAATTTTTAGAGAAATTCCAAGAAAAATTAAAGATGATAGAAGGTATTGGCCTTATTTTAAAGACTACATCAGAGCAATTGATGGAACACATATACCAGTTGTATTTTCAGGGTCCAATCAAATAAATTATATTAGTAGAAAAGACAATTTTACGCAAAATGTAATGGCTGTATGTGATTTTGATATATATTTTACTTTTGCTTGAGCTAGTTGGGAAGGCACAACATATGATGCTCGAATTTTTATGGAAGCTATGCGTAATGATAGATTACACTTCCCTCATCCACCTAAAGGTTTGTGAATACTTTATACATTTTTTATTTTATTTTATTTATTCTTAATAATTCACTACTTATTTATTATTTATTTTTAATTTGGAATGTAGGAAAACATTATTTGGTAGATGTAGGATATCCTTACATGTAAGGTTATTTAGGACCATACAAAGGTGAGAGATATTATCTTCCTGATTTTCGACGTGTTGGTCTTCCAAAAGGAAAGAAAGAAATATTCAATCATGTGTATTCTTCTTTAAGATGCACAATTGAACGAACATTTAGTGTTTAGAAAAATGGGTAGAAAATTTTAGGTCAAATTCTTAGTTTTCTTTTTCCAAAGCAGGTTAAAATTATAATTGTTTCAATAGCTATTAATAATTTTATAAGGTTAAATGCTCAAAAGGATGAAGAGTTTTCTCCTTATAATGAAGATGATGAATAACCTCCTACAAATGAAGAAATTATTGAAAATGAAGATGTTGAAGAAAATCATTTAGACAAGCCATAAAATAATGAGACAAATGATGCAAGGGAACATATTAAAATCTTCTTGTATTACAATAAAATGCATAATTTATTATGTATTTAACTATTTACTCAACTTATATTTATTTTGGGATTTATATAATATTATTTGGTTCTTTTTAATATGTTTTAACATTTATTTTTTATATTAATTTTACTTATGTTATAATCCATATAAAAGATTTGCTTAGATATATTTTCACTTATATTTCATATGGTTTAAAATTATATAATAATTAATAGATTGTGCTTTACATATGGTTTAATATGCTTTAAATAATATTTATATGCATAAATAACTTTTTATTATAAATAAAATATAGTTAAAATCAAAAGTGTTTTTTATTTTTATGTTGCCAAACAGCCTACTATATGAAGCTTTTTCAAAAAGCTCTTATTTAAATAACAGTCAAACAGTCAACTAACTTCTCCAAAAGAATCTATAGGAAAAAAACTCTAGTAATAAAAGCTCTAATGGTATGAGCACAACCAAACAGAAGTTGAAGATCATATGGCCATCTACTCTAGCTAAAGATGTGAAGCTTCGCTAGGTTACATATCAAACTAATTCAAGTTTGTGAGATAATTGTTTAATTGTATAAATGAGCTTTAGCACAATTAGTAAAGTTGCTCATTTATAACCACAAAGTCACATATTCAACTTATGAAAATAATTTCTTTGGCAAAATTAAAAAAAAAAGGTTGCATACATTACTACTTTCCCCAAGCTTTCCTTAAATTTTCCTAAAATAGGAAGCCTTGTGCACTGAATACTTTAACTTTTCTTGATACAATGTCATTCTTGGGTGGAAGATGCATATAATGAATTCAGAAATAAGAGGATTTGTAAAATAGTTAAGATCATAGGTTTAAGTCACGGAAACAACCTCTTTATAAAAATACAAAGGGAAGGTTGCGTATATCATGATCATTGAGTCTTGTGCACTGGATACGTTGACTTTTTCTTAAGAGGATGTGAATGGTAAAAGAATGTGCGATATTTATTTCACTAACTGATTTTTATAAATGGAGGTTATAAATTTATATTTATTGGCTTCTTATTTCAATTTTATATGACAACTTTACATGTGTTATGTAAGTTTCAATATATATGTGTTATATATCACTTCTCAAAGAGTTTTCATTGGTTTTGTTATAATATATAAATTTATACGATTTTCCTTGAAAGAATAAGTAAGTAATTGTCAATTTTAATTATAAAAATACATTTCTATTAAAGTTTATATATTTTTCGATAGATATCTATTAAAAATTTGCATAAAGTGCAAGTGGCTGTATAGTCGTATTTGAATTCTAAATGTGTCAGTTGACTATAATTCCATGGCCGCAGCCCACATGATGCACGCACTCTGTATGATTGAAGAGAATAAGCTTGGCGCCATCTATTGTAAGACTTTTTTAAGTCACTTACGAGATGATGAAACCATATTCCTTAATTTCAGAGAGCTTCATCCTTCCTCACACACACAAACAAAAGGTCTTCTGTGCCTTTTTCTTCTGAAGCTATTTAAAATAAGCTTTATAATGTCTTATAAGCAACATCAGAATCTGCCTATTGGTCACGCTATTACTTAAGATTTATCAATTTCTTCAGTGATGTTCATCCAAGAGCATGCGTGTATGTTGTTTCTTGCAGCTTTCAACTCACAATAACTAGTTTATGAATCTATAGTCTTTAAATAGAGGTTGGAAAATATTCACGTGTTATTCTAGTTGATAAAGCGATTTGTTTCTGGAAAGCAAATGGATAAAAGAAAAGTGGAAATTGTTGCTTTTGTGATATTTATCCAAAAGAAAAATAATTTGGATCTCTTCAACTTAGGTAAGTTATTCAATAAATCTTATACTTAAAGGCAGGGACGGATGGAGCAAGTAGGGGCACTTGCCCCCACTGCCTCCAAAAAATTTCACATAAAAAATTTATTATTTTAAGTTTTGATTTTATAAAAAAAATAAAATTTTGCCCCTATTAAAAATAAAATTTTGCCCTCATTAAAATTTTGCCTCCACTCAAAATTTTTTTTGAATCCGTCCCTGCTTAAAGGGATTTGACTTAGTTGGTATGGAGAGGAACCCAGTTCCCTTATGAACCAGGATTTCATGAAGTAAATTCCTAAATAGGTTTAATTACAAAAAAAACGTCAAACTTTAGTCAACTTTGTAATTATATCCCTAACTTTAAAAGATAATAATAAAATATTTAAACTTTCAATTTTTTTCAAGTCTAGCCCGACTTTAGTTTCTCTGTTATGTTTGCTAGACATGGCATGTCATGTGTCTAGAAACTCTTATTATTAGTACACATCAGCAGTAGTTATCATAACTAATCCTAATTAATAAAACACAGTCGTTTAATCACTTTAGTAAAAGATGTCATTGTATTAAAATGACTTAACACCCTTTCTTTTTCAATTTGCTAATGTGAACTCTCCGTCTCTCACAGAGACGGAGGCACATAGTAACTTGGGGGGTCACTGGGCCCCCCAAGTTTTTTTTAAAAAATCATTTTTAATATATATATATATATATAAAGATAGAGTTATTTAAGGGTTCGTGGTGTATTAGGCCCCCCAAAATTTTAAAAAATTAATTTTTGGGCCCCCTTATCCTAAATTCCTGGCTCCGTCACTGGTCTCTCACCCCTTTCTTTTCATCGTAAAAATCCCATACTAATGCGGGGTCTGAGGAGATCTGATACTATGCAGCCTTACCCTTACTTAGTAGAGAGGTTGTTTCTAGACTCACATGCAAATATGACATGAAGAATAAATAATAATAATAATAATAATAATAATAATAATAATAATAATAATAATAATAACAATAATAACAACAACAACAACAACAAAAATAATAATAACAACAACAACAACAATAATAAAAAATAAATAAATAAGAAGAGAAGAGAAGCCCGAACAGTTGAGCAAGAAGATGTCCAACTGGTCAATAAGATGCACACATCAAGGGAATCATAGACAAATCAAATCTTACAACCAGACATAATATAAATGCATTCAACAATTAAAGAATTAAAAGCAATAGGTAGAATGTATGTACCAAGAGAGTTAAAACAACTAGACAGTGATAGAGAATATTGTTACCATAGCCTTTATAAACATAGAACTTGAATACGGACCACGAGAATGAAAGTAGAGACGAGCTCATTTGTAGATCATGAAAATTCCACTGTATCTCCTACAAGAAATATGTGAAGCAAAACAACAATCTAAAATACTAGGCGTTGCCAACATTTAGAAACTTGAGTGAAAACTCCTGAAGAGGTTCTAGTGTGAGAAGATTTTAAAAAATTGCCAAAAGTTAGGAAAAACAACCCCTCGATGAACTCGGTACTCTTACTAACATATGCCCCTCCAATTCTATATCATGTTACCCAGGAACATCACCTACGTGTTGATCCTACATATCTGTCGGATTTCCCTTGAGTAAAGGTTTATTAAAAATCTAATAATATATAATTATAGCAATGAGTATAATACAAAAATTATAGGAGGCCCTTGCCAGAAGTAGCAAACAAAGAGACAAACCAAGAGAAACTTATTGGCCAATAGGCGAAAGAAGCAGAGAATAATAATTATTTAAAAAATTAAAAGAAACAAAAAGACTATCAAATACACAAACCATAACCATATATAGACACAACAAACCATAACCCCCTTCTTTTTCAGTTTACATAAATCAGTTTGTTTGTTTGTGTTAAGATATCTAATTAATTATTTTAGGCATTATTTGTAGTTGGATATATTTGGCCTATCATTATGATAAGAAATTCACTTTGTGTGGGATTCTTGAAAATAAGATAGTGTGAAGGATAAAATCATGGAGAAGATAGGATTTATTGGAGATAAGAACATCATCTTTTATTGAAGATAATACACAACAGATTTTTTGGTGATTTAAGATATCTTTGGCAGTTGTATTTTCAACGATTTGAGTAATCTTTTGCTACTGTGTTCCATATACATAAACGTGGATTTTTGGACAACTATATGATTTTTTTGAGGAAAAAATGAGCAGAAATTTGTCAAATATGCAGCTATATTTTGTGATTTTTCGATGGTGAAACACTTATTCAATTGATGACTTCTTGAAGTTGTTGTGCCTAGACTATTCAGTGATTATTCTCAAAGGTTCATAGTAGATGTTGTTCTACAACTTCCAACATTTTTTGTTGATGAAGTTGTATATTTAAGGGATTGTTTTTATCTCAAATGTTTCCTTATTTATGTTACTTTGATTTATTCACTTGAGTTTTTATTTTCATCTTTATTATTAATCATTGTTGCAAAAATCCTCTGTTGAGGTTAGCACGAGGTGGTCGTGTTATTGGGAGTGATAAACTTTCACAGGGTGTGAGTATGAGTGGATAGTGTCAATGGTTAAGTGTGTTTGCTAAGTAAAGTCTTGGATAAAGCTATTATATCACAGTGAAAGTTGATTAAACTAGGTGAAGTCCCACAAGTGTAAGTCGAATGTGCCGAACTGTGTTACCAAATTTTAGTTTTTGATTTATTCGTTGCATGTTTAATTTTTTGTTTGCATTTTAATTCTATAAAATTAACAATTTTAATTAAGAAGATCTTTATGAAACTACATCCTTCGGGATTTTCAGTTTGGTCTCCGTTCTTTAATAAGTATTTGATCCAAGCCTCCAATCTTCCCACTTCCTTTTTACATTTATGCCCCTTAACCACTAAAATCTTTTCATGAAACCTGCCATCGCAATCGCATCTGCAACCTCCATTGCTATCAAGAACACTTTATTTCCTTCCTTTTCTTGGCTTTTGTTATTTTCCAATAACGTTTGACAATCCCAGAAGCAAAATTAAGAATTCAATCTTTCTAGCGCCGCCCCTTATCACTTCATTAACATTTTTGGTTTGAAGTTGGGAAGATTGTCAAGGTGATTTATCCTTGATTGGTGATACTTGTAGAGAGCATGACATGAATGGTCATAGAGATTCACTACTTTCTTAAAAAGTTGCTGAACTTCCTTCGTCGTTATTAGTACTGGTTCTTGATTTGAGTAAAGATAGATAGGTAAATTGAGAGATTCAACTAAAGAGTAATTAGGGTTTGTTAAGGGTAGTTGATTTTGGCATTGTTTTTGTGGCAACGACAATGGAGATGCTTTTAGGGGGTTGCTGTGCCGCATTCAAGATTCAATCTTTTCTCGACCTATGAAAACATTTTTATTTTTTAAAAGAAGTGCATGGTTTTAATGTAGGTGATAAATATTAATACAATTATCACCTGCTTGAGGGATACAAAAAAACTGGAGTGGAGAGATGATGGTCACATGCTCACATTTCGCAAATCCTAACTCAATTTCTATGGAGATAGCTTGTGTGATTACATAATGCAACTCCAACTTCAACATTCTCCGATCGGTATAACTTGTGTGGACTCACGATATGTAACTGAGAAGGAAGGGGGTGAGATTCAAAGAGCAAACTAAATGAAGAGGTGAGAGTTCATAGTCAGGTTTAGCAAATTGAAAAGGAAAGAGGGTTAGATCATTTTAACAAAACAACGTCGTTTACTAAAGTGATTAAACGATGTTGTTTTGATAATCATAATTGGTTATGTTAACCACCGCTGACATATAATAATAATAACGATTTCTGGACACGTGACATGTCATGTCAACAAATATAACGAAGAAACTAACGTCAGGCTAGAAATGAAAAATTGAAAGTTTGAGCATTTTAATGTCACTTTTTAAAGTTCAAGATATAATGGCAAATTTAACCAAAGTTTTGAAATTATTTGTAATTAACCCTTCTAAATATAAGATAAAGGGAATTATTGTTCTTTTATAAGTCATCACCTGGATATATAAGAGACTTAGTTTTAGGATATAATGATAAATACTAACAATACATGCAGGTCCTATTGGAAGCAATTCCATGCCCGATGTGATCTTTCAAGCTTTGAGAAATATCATGATATTTAAATGGTTGTCTAGCCTAATTATAATCAAATATCAACATACGAGATGGGAAAGCATACATTTTCAGTAAATTAATGTCTCTTGGGAAGGTCAACATAATCATTTCTTTATATTCTTTTCTTCCCAATGTTCTTTATATTATTACAGGTTTGCGTGTTGTGTTATGGTTCTAGTCTCATTTTATGGATGTTCACTAATTCCGCTAAATCCGAACTCCAAAAGTTTTAACTGTCTCATTAGATCAAAAGGAGTGCATGTTATAAATATTATCCTTTTGAAGTTTTGAATATAAGTTTGAAGGTAGTTATTGGATAAGGCAAAAACACTCAACAATATAAGTATGTTAGAGTTTAAATAGCTTTGTTTAACTACAGTTTTATAAAATTTTTATTTATAGAATTTTTTTAAGAATAGTATTAGTATATATGTGTGCTTTTTTGTTTTTATGTATCATCAATTTGTACTCAATTTTAGAGGTAGTTAGCATAAGTAATCTGAGAGAGCTTTAGAGAAAGCTAAAAGAGCTAGATTAGTTGTAGTTATCTTGTGAGGTGTTCTTGAGTGAGAGAGCTCAAAATCTTTATCATTTATATCATGCTATTTGATTTAGTAAAATTTAGTGTTAATTTGTCTTATGATTTTTACTTGTACACTAGAGGTTTTTTTACGTTAAAAGTGTATGTTCATAATTTTACTTTATTGTGTGAGTAGTTTGTTATTGGTTGAATCATCTCAGATATCTCGCGAACATTATTACTTGGAGCCTTAATTCATATCAGAGCTTCATAAGTGATAGCAAAGCCTTAAATATGGAGAGTGACAATAGCTCTATGATAAAGTTGACGTTAACTAACTACTAGATATAGAGACCAATGATAGAAAATATTGCCAGGATCTCTACGATTTAATCGATGTCGAAAAAAATGTAAAAGACGATGTCCTATTTAAACCGGAGAAGATGATAGATAAAATGTGGGAGAAAAAGAAACGAAAGACCTTGGTAATTATTAGACAATGAATTGATATCATTATCTTCAATCACATATCCCAAAATACACATCCTTTCGAGCTGTGGAAGAAGTTGAAGGGTCTCTATGAGAGGAAAGCCACTCCCAAGAAGACCTCTTTTATTAAAAGGCTTATAAATTTGAAATTAAAGGCTAAAAAATAAGTGTCGTAGCATCTCAACAATTTTTAGGACATCTTCAAAAAGTTGAATACATTGAAGATTTCCTTAATAATGAATTACAAGCTTTGTTCCTATTAGGTTCTTTGTCAAATCGTAAGGAAACTTTGGTTGTGACTATCTGCAACTTTAGTCTAAATGGTGTGCTTTCTTTAAATGTAATAAGAAAGAGCATGCTCAATGAAGAGATTAGAAGGAAGGAGACGATGTCGATAATGTGCAAGCTTTTGTGGTAGAAAAAAAAAGGAAGAAGCAAGAGCAAAGGACCTAAAGGATAAGGTAAGTTGAAGAACAAGTCAAAGTTAAAAGATGACAAGGAGAACAAAATGTGTCACTATTGCACCAAATATAGTCATATAAAGAAATTATGTTATAAGTGGAAGAGAAATCAGAAGAAGCAAGACGACCAGAAGGATGGAGATGAAACAACACTACAGTAATAACATCACATGCAAATGATAAATTTTAATTGATTTATGCAACCAATGAGTGTCTTCATATTATTCACTCAAATTCGATATGGCTTGTTGATACAAAGGTAGCTTATCATTATGTTATAAGGAGAGAGTTCTTCACCAACTATAGGAGTGGTATTTTGGAAGCATGATGGGCAATCAAAGCCCCACTAGCATTATCGACATAGGAGACATCTAACTTCAAACTGACATTAGGTGCACATAGACCTTAAGAGATGTATGACACATTCCAGACTTGCAGCTCAATTTACTATCGTGTATATGCTTAACCAAGAGGAATATCGGCACGCGTTTGAGAATGGCAAATGGAAGTTGTCTAAAGGAGTATTGACGATTGCTCGTGGTGAGTTGTGTTATACTCTGTATAAGACATACTCAACGGTATATGCTGAGAATTACATGTCGTTCAAAAAACTACTTTGCCAAATTTGTTGTACTGGAGATTGGGACACGTTAGTGAGAAAGCAATCAAGTTGCTAGCTTAAAAATCATTTATCCCTGTAAATACTATAATTTCTCTTAACTCATATAATCACGATGTGACTAGAAAACAACATCGAATGTCTTTCTATAAGAAGACTACAAGGAGGAAGACGAAGTTAGAGCTTGTACGCTCCAACATCTGCAGTCTTATAGAGCTAGAGTTGTTAAGTGGTAACAAGTACTTTATTGTGCTTATTGATGATGCTACACCCAAGATATAGGTCTTAATGATGAAAACAAAAAGTCAGGTGCTAGAGACCATTTATAGATTTCATGTTATAGTGAAAAGGGAGAAGTAGAGGAAGTTGAAGTGTCTCCGAACCTACAATAGGGACAAGTATACATCTAGCAAGTTTGAAGAGTATTGAGGGGACATGGCATAATACACAAGAAGAAGGAATGTGGTACCTCACAACACGATAGTGTTGTCGAGTGGATAAATAGAACCATTATAGATAAGGTTCATTTGGTGTATGCTCTAAATGTCAAAAATACTGAAATCCTTTTAGGATGAGGCGGTCAAAACCATTGTAGACGCGATCAACAGAACTCCTTCATCCTTTTGGAGTTTGACATTCTCGAGTGAGTGGAAAGGGAAGGATCCAACCTATTCACATCTATGGGTGTTCGAATGTAAGGCTTTCAAGCACGTGCCAAAGGAGTAGAGATTGAAATCAGATTTGAAGACTATTCTTTGTGCGTTTGTTGGACATGATGATGAAGAGTTTGACTATAGGTTTTACAACCTAGAAAAGCGGAAGATTGTTATAAGTAGGGACATAGTCTTCTATAAGTATAAGATGATTACAGATCTCATTAAAGAAGGCAATGTTACTTCTAGTTGTGTATCTTTCGGTAATAATCAGGTAGAATCTGATGGAGAAGAGGCACATAAGTCACATCCTATGGATGATTACAAAATAAAGGGTCATTGACCATCATGAACGGAGGGAGTAAACCGCTCAAGTGTTGGAAGACGTATAACTTCAAAGGTCGATTAGAGAGAAAAAGCCTTTGACGAGATTGAGAATATCTCTTAGACACTACCAGTTTGGAATATCTCTTAGACACTACTGAGGGAGAGCTAGAGAATCTTCAAAAAGTACAATCACTTGAAGTAGAGGAATAGAGGACTTGATGTGGAAGTTGAAGAAGATATTTTATGGACTTAAACAGGCTCTAAAGAAGTGATATAAGAATACTGCTAGAAAGTTGACAACAATGGTTTCCAAGAGTAACCTTGAACTTTGTAGTAAGCTCGTTGGAATGATATTTGAGTGATTTTTTGGATGAAATATTTCTCCTAAAAAATAGGTTGAAAGGGGAGATTGTTGTGGGTCCAACCTCTTTTTATGGATGTTCACTTAACTAATTCTACTAAATCTAAACTTTAAAGGTCTTAACTGCCTCATAAGATCAAAAGAAGTGTATATTATAAATCTTATCCTTTTGAAGTTCTCAAGATAAGTTTAAAGGCAACAGTTGGATAAGACAAAAAGATTGAACAATAAAAGTGTTTTAGAGTTCAAATAACTTTGTTTAACTACAGTTTATTAAAGTTTGATTTCTAGAATTTGTTCAAAAGTGGGGGGTGGATGTAGTTAGTATAAGTCTTTGAAGAGAGCCTTGAAAAAAGGTAAAAAAAAGTTATATTAGTTGTAGTTATCTTATGTGATTTTCTTGAGTGAGAGAACTCAAAACCTTATTGTTTGTCTCTTGCTATTTAATTTAGTAAATTTTACAGTTGATTGTCTCATAATTTTACCTCCATATTAGAGTATTTTTCACGTTAAAATCATGTATTCATAATTTTTTGGTCATTTTATTATGTGAGTAGTTTGTTATTGGTTGAGTGATCTCAGAGATCTTGTGAGCGTTATTTCTTAGAGCCTCAACAAGTAGTATTATATCCCAACATATTGATGAGTTACCCTTCTTTTTTAATATTAAACTGATCATAATTGTTGTCCTTTCTTATGTTTCATGCTTAAGTTTTAAAACACCGACAAAAATATATACGCCTTTTTGTTTTTCCTTTTCAGTTTTGACAGCAGGGTGAAATAAAGGGACTCACAATTTGATTCATGAACTCATCTTTGAAATTGGATCATTCAAATTCATGTTGACTGAAGTAAAGACAATATCGAAAAGACAAAGCTAAGAACCACTCTAATCAAATTAGTGACTAAGATACTTTTTACAAAGAGAATAGAAAAAATAAATCCATGAAAAATATCTAGTAATCAAAAACGGGTTTGATTTAATTCTCTTTTTCTTTTCAAGATGAATTATTAAAAAAAAAGGAAAGCTAAAGATTTGTAAGCCAGCCAATCATAGGGAGGGTTTTGACTTGTGCCTTTAACTAGCTTTTCTAATGGTATTATAGTGCGCTCGGGCTAGCTTGATCTCATATTATTAATGTCTAGTAATCAAAAGCTTTTGGCATATTAAGCCTAATGCTACCATATCTTGGTCACTAAGGCAAATATAGAAATTGAGATCAATTCTAAGGACTTCATCAAATACGAAACTCGAAAAAAGAAATTCTTTTGATATGATAATTTGCATCAATTACTGGCTCCTCAACAGCTTCAAATCACTCAAAACAACTACCGAAGGGATTCAGACCCAGGCTGATGCGGAAATTGCAATAAGAAACAACAAGTGGAACTGGCCATCGAATGATTATATAGTCCTGAGAAACGTTAGGGACAATATGCCCTAGTATAGTACAGCCACTACCAAGGAAAATATGCCAATATGAACTGTCCATCCCTCTTAACAAATTCAGCAACAGATCAGCTTTGGATTGTCTAAAGAAATTAGTGCAGAAACAGGACTGGTCAGCTAATCTGGTTCAAAAATTACCTTCCAAAAGCTAACTTTATCTTATGGCTAGTTATCAAAGGAAGCCTTCAATTATTTGATGAATCTTTGCAAAGTTCGTTGGTCAGCAGCAAATTGGTCAGCCGCAATTGATCGGATTACCAATCCATGCATCACCAACCAATAAAATGTCACATTACTTAAATTTAATCTGAGCTATTGTGTACATACAAATTAGCATGAAAGGAACGCCGGGATCTTTAATGGAAAGCAATCCTTCACACTGGAATCGCTAAAATAGATTATTAACTGGATAAAGGAGATCTTAGGCGATCTTGCTGACTACGGAGGGATGGAGATGATCTGAAGGCTTGTGAGAACGCAAAGATCCCCACTCTGTTGAGTAAACTTGCTTAAGAAAGTTAAGAGTTTATTGATGAATAATAGATTCTGAAATTAGTTTTAGATTTTGAGCTTGCTTTTGTACTGTGTCTGTCATAAACTCGCATTGTTTTCTCATGTACCCAAAGCCTTGTAAATCAATCACTTCTTACCAAAAAAAAAAAAAAAACTAATGAGTACAAGCCTGAAACTTATACTCCTGAAGATTTGATATGTCGCTATACATATATTAATAGATGATTAGGACGCGATTTAATTATTAAGACAACTTGGTGCTATACAACGGTGCATACGTATAATATATATGAAAATGTTGATATGATATCTCCAGAACTATATTGTTGTTCATTAGTTTTTAAAGATTAACCCCATTTATGTCCTTTCTTCAGACTATATAAAAAAGAAATGCTCTTAAATAAATATATACGCACTCTTTCATATTTTTCTATGATTTTAGCAATAACTGTCCTTCTCATGGGACCCTGATTTCTGTAAAAATAACATAATTGTTACAATCCCTGTCTGAAATCCGACAAGAAGTACGAAAATTCGAGTCTGTTAAACAGTACAGTCCCCACCCGCAGTTCAGACAGTATACATGGACAGTTACATGTATCCTATGTGCTAAATCCAAATTCCTAAGCTGACTTAGAAACCATGCAAAAGAAATATTGGTTGGCAAAGCTTAGAGTTTCTGGAATTTCTTGGTGGGTAAGTGCTTAGGTTGTTACATTGTAGTTTGAGACTTTCTCTCTCGATGGAAACGTGTCAAAAGTACTAGCTGATATAAATGAGATTATATCAAGATTTTCCCAATATTTTAAAGGGCTTAAGCTTTTCTATTGCAATTTTTACTAGCTCTTTCCAAATTCGAATCATCCAAATCGCACGAGGAAGCATCTCCTAATATGAGAATTCATTCACCAGATGAGAATTGATTGATTTTTTGGTGATTTGAATTGGTCCACGTTGAATTGAAATAATTTAAGAGTAGTGTGGATAACATGCATCACCTCAACACGCCAGGATCTCAGTTCTGACTTCAGACCCGCTGAATATAGACATTTGATGAAGAAATTGTAAGTTGCAGCAGTTCCAAGTCATGCGCGGCTGACCAGCTATCCAGATTTGACTGCCTCCCAATAAATACCTGGCAGGTAACATTAACAAGAAGCAGTCTACATGTACTTTGAAAACTAAAAATCGTTTTCATTTCTCATGAAATAAGAATCGATCAGAAACTATTAGGTTATGGCAACGACATTTCAATTCAATCTAATAATACAACCTAATTTCAAGTAATGAAAAGTGAAATACTATAATATCTTATCTTTTGTAATGTTTTGGCCATACTTAAGATACTATAATATCTTATCTTTTGTAATGTTTTGGCCATACTTAAGATACTAAGGAAGAGTTAATCGTCCCGAATCTTGAGTATAAAGAAAAAAATGTACATGTAATTAGTTTTTAGTAGCTGTAAAATTTTCATTTGTGTTTCTTAACATGAAGGTCACTTAAATTAAAAATTCAATTTATTTTGTCATTATGTTAGTTATTATGATATTTCATTAAAATTTAAGAGAAATTCATATGCACATCTTAAACTAATTTTCTCAAAATAGTAAAAAACAATATTTTATAAAACAACGTGAAATATAAATTCATATGCAAATTGTTGTAGGTTTCAACCCTATTATATCGATGTTTATTTGTTTAATACTACTAAATTTGGATTATGGAGGTCTTAGATGTCTTAATGGATTAAAAGGAATAAAGTTTGGTCGAATTTAAGGCATAAATTAATGATTAGATGTAAGATCTTGCATCAATTGGGAAGGAGAACGAAACACCCCTTATAAGGGTGTGGATATCTTCCCCTTGTAGACGTGTTTTCTATGCCCTAACGCATCGGATCCCATCAAAACTTCGAAGGTAAACGTGCTAGAGTCAGAGCAGTACCAGGATAGGTGACCTCTTGGGAAGTCTTGTAGAAAAACAAAACCGTGAGGGTGTGGACCACGAGCCACTTAAAAAGGCCCAAAGGGATTGGATCATGAGCCACTTAAAAAGGCCCAATGGGTGTAGACCATGAGCCACTTAAAAAGGCCCAAAGTAGACAATATCTGCAAGCAGGTGGTCTGGGCTATTACAATTGGTATCAGAGCCAGTACTCGGGCCGTTGTGTCAGCAAGGACACTGGGCCTCCTAGGGGGTGGATTATAAGATTCCACATTAGTTGGGAAGGAGAATGAAACACCCCTTATAAGGGTGTGAATATCTTCTCCTTGCAGACGCGTTTTTCATGCCCTAACGCACCGGATCCCATCAGAACTCAGAAGTTAAATATGCTAGGGCTAGAGCGGTACTATGATGGGTGACCTCCTGGGAAATCTTGTGGAAAGCAAAACCGTGAGAGTGTGAACCACTAGCCACTTAAAAAGGCCCAAAGGGTGTGGACCACGAGCTACTTAAAAAGGCCCAATAGATGTGGACCACGAGCCATTTAAAAAGGCCTAAAGTAGACAATATCTGCAAGCGGGTGGTCTAGGCTGTTACAATATACAAGCATAAATGTTTGGGTATGTACCCTATGATAGTGAGATGTTGCATTTTTGGTATCAGAGCATGGTTTAGCATTTTTAGGGACAAATATGAGTTGAGATATGATAATTAGTGAGATATTCCGATAATGATCACAACTTATGTTTATTATATTGTAACAGCCCAAACCACCCACTTGTAGATATTATCCGCTTTGGGCCTTTTTAAGTAGCTCGTAATCTACAGCCTCCTGCTTTCTCAGCTTATCATATCTCCTTTCCCACCTCACGGGAATTCTTAGAGGCATTCTAGAAAATTTAAGTACATGAGACTCTATATTGGCTCCTACAGACTCTATGTCAACTGACTCTCCAATTTGATCTCCTATAGAAGGTGACCTATAACAAACAAAAGTTGTGATTACTGTCTGAATCTTTCACTATGAATCATATTATTTTCCTAAAGATGTCAAACCATGCTCTGATACCAAAAATGCAACATCCCACTACTATAGGGTACATACCTAAACATTTATGCTTGTATATTGTAATAGCCTAGCCCACCCGCTTGTAGATATTGTTCGCTTTGGACTTTTTTAAGTGACTTGTGGTCCATACCCATTGGGCCTTTTTAAGTGGCTCGTGGTCCACACCCTTTGGCCCTTTTTAAGTGACTCATGGTCCACACCCTCACGATTTTGTTTTTCCACAGGACTTCTCAGGAGATCACCCATCCTAGTACTGCTCTGGCCCTAGCATACTTAACTTCAGAGTTCTGTTGGGATCCAGTGCGTTAGGGCATGGAAAACGCATCTGTAAGGACTATGAATCATATTGTTTCCCTAAAGATGTCAAACCATGCTCTGATACTAAAAATGCAACATCCGACTACCATAGGGTAAATCCCCAAACATTCAGGTACATAACCTATGATAATGGTATGTTAAAGCAAAAGAAAATCCAACTTACACATGGCATTAATTAACATCATTTAAAAGTCAACAAATTTTAAAACCATTCATTGCATTCATTCACAAAGTTAACATTGTTTCCAATAGACAAATATTCACAAAAAGCTCATACAGGTTCTAACAAAAACTACAAAATAAAAGCTATAACTCTCTGACGTCAGCTGACAAACGTCTGACCCATAACTTAGACCAAAACGTTCTTCTAATCTAGAATAAATACTAAGTTATAACTCAGAGGTCTGTCAGCTAACGTCAGGGAGTTATAGCTTTTATTTTGCAGTTTTTGTTAGAACTTGTATGAGGTTTTTGTGAATATTTGTCTATTGGAAGCAGTGTAAACTTTGTGAATGAATGCAATGAATGGTTTTAAAATTTGCTGACTTTTAAATTATGTTAGTTGATGCCATGTGTAAGTTGGATTTGTTTTTACTCTAACATACCATTATCATAGGTTATGTACCTGAATGTTTGGGTATGTGCCCTATGGTAATGGGATGTTGCATTTTTTGTATCAGAGTATGATTTGGCATCTTTAGGGAAGCAATATGATTCATAGTGAAAGATTCAGACAGTAATCACAGCTTTTGTTTGTTATAGGTCACCTTCCATAGGAGATCAAATTGGAGAGTCGGCTGATATGGAGTCTGTAGGAGCCAATATAGAGTCTCATGTACCTGAATTTTCTAGAATGCCTGTAAGAATTCCCGTGAGGTGAGAAAAGAGATCATAAGCTGAGAAAGCAAGGGGTTATGGACTTCTACGGATGTACAAACCTGGCTTAAGTAAGCGAGTAGTCTGGGCTATTTCATTAGAAGTTATTTTTAAAAGACACGCTCATGTTTGGGAGGCACATGCTCATGTCAATGGTAGACATAGTCGTGTACATGATCACATAAGCTTCTTTAATCATATGCAAGTTGAAAGTTGACACTTCAAGATCATACATGCTTGTATGGAGTCAAATACATTCATGTAAGTGGTAAACATGACCATTTTTGTTAGACGTATAACTTATTGTAACCATGTATTTTTACATTATCAAGTTTTGAAATTTAAAGGATAAGTTTTGAAATTTTTATGTTTTCGTGTCAAAAATCTTATCTTTTACAGAAAAAAGGTAATTTTAAGAGATTAAAATTGTATGAGATAGAAATACTCAATGAAAGAAGAATTTTAGATTCCAAATAGCATTCATTAACTATAGTTTTATCAAAGTTTGATCTTTAAAATAGTAAGGAGTAGTATTATTATATATATATATGTCAATTTGTACTCAATCTAAAGAGAGAGCTAGGGAGATTAGTTGTCGTTGTCTTATGAAGTGTTCTTGAGTGACAAAGCTTGAAAACAATGTTTATGGTTTTGTATTGTATAGGTTAGTTTCGGTCAAAAGGTACTATATCAACCCAAAAATGGTATAAAATCTAACTAATGGGTACCGGCTGGTAATTTCTCCCGATTTATATCGACCAAAAAAGGGTATGAAACGTAACTAATGGGTACCATCTGACGATTTGGCCAAGTACCGACCATTAAAATACTGGATAAATACCACTCGGTACCTTATATTTTGAAAAAAAGAGGAATTATTTTGCAAAAAAAAATTATTTAGCATTCCCCCTCTACCACCGCACCCCACTTCTACAAAAACACTCTCCCTCTCTGAAACATTGCTCTCTCTCATCTAAGTCATCTCTCCTCTTTTTCTCTCCTCTCCCAACTATTAGTGTCCCAATTGCAAGTCTCTCCCTCTGTCGTCAGCCACTACCACACCTGCCCCGCGAGTGATCGTCTCCTATCAAGTGTGTTGTTGCTTCCTGCCTATTGCCCAACCGCCTCCACCTCTGCTCCTCTGCTCCTCTAGTTGCCAGCCACCACTCCCTGATACCTCTGAGCCTCTAGTATGATCACTGTCATGTACCTCCAACTACAAATCAAATCAGATCTAGAATTTTTCAGATCCAGATCAGATCTTGGGAGAAGGAGGTGAGGAGGTGTTTGGGTTTGGGTTTTAACTTAAGTTGATGGTTTAGGGTTTTGAAAATTTAAGGCCTATTTGTTTCTGTTTTTTTCTTCCGTTTTTGTAAAAATAAAAACAGATAAGTAAAACGTGCTTGACTTACTCTGTTGCAATTTTTTGTTTCTAAAAATAAGAAAACCACAATGGATTTACAGAAATCAGAAAACATCATTTCTCTGAATTTTGACAACATGTTTTCTTCGACAGAAAAATAACATATCCCTATTTTCTATCTCGATTATCGTCTTTAGTATAAATCTGTACCTAACATAACATCTAGCAAATTTTTACAAGACCCAAGCTTCAACTCTATCCGCCACACATAGATAAGGCAGCTCCAATTGTAGCAACGAAGGCTATAAATTGAAAGAAATGTCAGAACCTTTAAAAAAACTAGTAGCAGAACCTAATCGGAGAGGAGGGAAGTAAAATCTGGTGCAATTAAGTCATTGAAGTTGTCATGACGAGGACGGGATGAACAAGAGATATGAAAACCGTGAAAGGATGATAAAGAACCAACACAGAACCTGAATATGTTAAGCAGAACACGGCACAAAGGAACCTAACATTCAGCTCTTCAGTTTTTGTTTAAGCTAAACATAACAAGGGCATCATCTTATTGTTTATAAGGAACCAACGCTGTGATTTGAACAACACCGTGAACAACTATGATTTGAAATTCGAGACAACTATACGTGATTTCTTCTTCCTCATGTTTTGCAGCTAAATTCTTGGACTTCACGTTATTCTCTCTCCTTGTTCTTCTCATCATCGAGTCTTTAGCACTATTTTTTCTTCACATCATTTAATGTTATTTAGCAGAAACCTCATCCTTACAAAGCCTCTTTACTTCTAATCCTCGTGTCTTTAACATGGAGCCTATCTTCTTACAAAGCCTACTCTTTACTTTGGTCTTTAAATCATTTAATGTAGCAGAGACTTTACCCTTCTTCACTTCTCATCCTCATGTCTTTAGCATGGAGCCTATCTTCTTACAAAGCCTAATCTTCACATTGTATTCACATCATTTCATGTTATTTAATGTAGCGCTTTATCCAAGCCTTTTCTTCACGTCATGGCTGAGGCTTTATCAAAGGTAAAGCCTAATCTTCACCTGATTTATTGTCTTCGTAATAGTTTAAAGTTTGCTAATCTTCACATCATTTAATGTGGCAAAGGCTTTGAAGCCATAGTTTAAGATGTTCTTATCTTAACACAATAGCTTATTCTGAAAAACTTAAACATTAAATTTGGTATATATTAAAAAATAAAAATAGGATAATAAAATTAAACATCAGTTTTTTATTACAAATCTCAATTAAACAGGTTTTTGTCTTCAGTTTTTATATTACAAATCTTAACCAAACAGGTTTTCATTTTTTTAAGGAAAAAAACATAAACAAAAAATAAGAAACAGAAACCAAAAACAACAACAACAAAATAGAAGTGGAATCAAACAGCCCCTTAGCTTTCAACGAACTTTCTCTACCATGCTTTGAAAACTTTTACAGTTTCATCACCACTTAATGTTAGAATTTTAAGTTTTAATTGATTAGTTTGGCTTTTTAAAGGGCTTTGGGGAACAAAGAGCTTACTTTCTATATTTGTTCACTTGTTTTAAATTCCTAATACTCACGTTTGAAAGAGTTGTTTGCATTGTAGCAATTTCACTTTCTTGAGAAAGCGAGCATTGGCTTGCTTTGGGATTCTTACCTAATAGACATGGTGTTAGTGGTACGTATTTTAAGTTTCACAAAATATAAGCTTTATTTTGCTTTGATTGGTGATTGTTTTCAATTTGACATGCATGGATGATGATAATAAAAATAAATAAAATTTTGTTAATGATAATAAAAATAAATAAAATTTTGTTAACGATAATAAAAATGAATAGATTTTTGGTGATAATAAAAATAAATAAATGGATGTTATTTAAAATTTTTATTATTATGATTTTTGGAGTTAGTTAATGTAAAATTATAAAATATACTGTACAATATACTAATAGACTATTTTTCAAGTTTTAAAAAATTAAAGGACTATTTCATAAATTTAAAAAATTATTTGAAACGATACCCGCTATCGACTGGTACTTATACAGTACCATACCAGAACCAAATCCAATACTAATACCAGTATGGTATTTATAACATTGTTTGAAAGCTTTATCATTTGTATCACATGATTTTACTTAATGGATTTTATTGTTGGTTCGTTTAGTAGTTTTTAACTTTACACTAGATGGTTTTTGAAGTTAAAATCATCTATTTGTTATCATTTAGTCATCTTTATTATGTGATTAGTTTGTTATTAGTTGAGTCATCTTCAAGATCTTATGAGCATTATTGCTTAGAGCCCCAATAAGTGGTATCAAAGCCTTACATATGGAGAGTGGCAATAGCTTTATAATAAAGTTGACGTTGACCAACTACTCGATATGAAGACCTATGATGGAAGATCTCTTCTATTGTAATCTCTATGATCCAATTGATATGGACAAAATTATAAAATTGATGTCCCATCTAAACTGAAGAAGATGAAGCAAAAGACCTTGGAAACAATTAGATAGTAGATTTATATCAGTATATTCGACCACGTATCTTACGAGATGGACCCTTCAAAGCTATGGAAGAAGTTGGAGGCTCTTTATGAGAGGAAAAGCACTCACAACATGGACTCCTTGATTAAAAGGCTTGTAAACCTCAAGTTAAAGGCTAGGAAACTAGTGTGGGAGCATCTCAACAATTTTTTAGGTCATTATTAACAAGTTGACTACTATGAAGATTGTTCTCGATGATGAATTACAAGCTTTGTTCCTATTGAGTTGTTTACCAAATAGTTGAGAAACTTTGGTTATAATATCAACAACTCTGTTATAAATGGTATATTTTCTTTAAATGTGATCAAAGAAAACATATTCAATGAAGATATTATGAGGAAGGATATTGATGTCGACAATGTACATGCTCTTATGGTAGAAAAAAAGGAAGAAACAATAGTAATAGGTCCTAAAAAGCAAGGAAAGTTAAAGTTAAAAGATGGAAAGAATACCAGAATGTGTCACTACTACACCAAACTTGATCAAATAAAGAAGTTATGTTATAAGTGGAAGAGAGACCAAAAGAAGCAAGACAACTAGAATGATGGAGATGACAACAAAATTACAGTAGCAACATCAAGCACAGATGATCAAATGTTGTTGAATTGTGCTTCCAATAAGTCTCTCCATATTAGTCACTCAGATTCCAAGTGGCTTGTTGATACAGGAGCATCCTTACCATTGTGTTCCAAAAAGGGAGTACTTCACCAACTATAGGAGTGGTGATTTTGGAAGTGTGAAGATGTACAATTAAAGCTCTATTAATATCGACATGAGTGATGTTCGAGTTCAGATTGATGTTGGGTGCATGTTGACCTTGAAAGGTGTTCGATATATTTTAGACTTACGCCTCAATTTATTATTTGTGAATGTGCTTGACCAAGAAGGATATAAGCACACTTTTGGAGATAGCAAGTGGAAGCTATCTAAAAGAGAATTAACAGTGACTCTTGGTAGAATGTGTTACACCTTAGACAACACTTGAAGGTGTGTGCTAGATAATTACTTGTCATTGAAAAGAATAATTCTCCATATTTATGACACCATATTTTGGGATACGTTAGCAATAAGGGAATCAAGTTTCTAGTTAGAAAATCACATATTCCTATAAAGACTATGCCTTCTTGTAACCCATGTGATTATTGTATGGTTGGAAAGCAACATCGTGTTTTATTTAATAAAATATTTACCAGAAATAAAGCTAGTGCAATCTGACATATGTGATCCTATAGAGGTGGAGTCCTTAGGAGGTAGCAAGTATTTTGTTACATTTATAGATGATGCCACATGGACGACTTAGGACTTAATGCTGAAAATAAAAATCAGGTAAATGAGATCTTTCGAAAATATCATGGAAAAGGAGATAAAGAGAAAGCTGAAATGTCTCTAAATCCAATAAAGGTGAGTATACCTCTAACGAATTTGAAGTTTATTGTGTAAGATATGGCAATATAACCATTGTGAAGAAGGTTCGATATATGTTTCAAATGGACAAACTACCAAAGTTCTTTTGGGTGATGTAGTATAAATTGTTATATACTTGATTAATAGAACTCTTTGTATCCCATTGGAACTTGACATTTCCAGGAGAGTATGAAA
Source organism: Erythroxylum orinocense (assembly GCA_025531955.1). Classification (NCBI taxonomy): domain Eukaryota; kingdom Viridiplantae; phylum Streptophyta; class Magnoliopsida; order Malpighiales; family Erythroxylaceae; genus Erythroxylum; species Erythroxylum orinocense. Next base: position 10,164,335 of record JANZLX010000003.1, on the reverse strand, counting down.
AGGAAAGGATCCAACTTATACACATCTAAAGGTATTTAGATGTAAGGCTCTCAAACACTAGCCAAAGGAGCAGAGATCGGAACTAGATTCGAAGACTACTCCTTATGTGTTTATTGGATGTGGTGATGAGGAGATTGGTCGTAGGCTCTATAACTCAAAAAAACAAAAGGGATGTAAAAAGCAGAGACATAGATTTCTATGAGTATGAAATGAGTATAAATTTAATCAAAAAAGACAAGACTACTTATAGCAATTTGTCATTCAGTACTACAGATACTATCCATGTTCCTAATTCCATTGATCAACCTACAAATGAAGAACGCGAACATGAGCCAACTCAGGATGATAATGATCAGAGGCAACTTAATCATAACAAGTCACATAAGACACGTCTTATAGATGATATAGAAGATATCCAATAGAATTATGAGTAGATGAGCAACTTATTTAAGCGTTGGAAGATGTGTAATTTCAAAGGTCAACTAGAGTGAAGAGACCTTCAACCGATGTTCTAAGATTCGTACCATATTGGCTGAAAAATGGTACGAAACTCATAGATTTGGTATCGACTGTCAGTTCCAAAGATTTTTCCTGGTACTGATCGGTATCGTCCGGTATTTAAAAAATTGACTAAACATCGACCAATACTTTAAATTTTAAAAAATTTAGGGACCTGTTTGCAAAAAATATTAAACAACCATAAGCCTCCCCCTACTATCGATGTCTTTTGTCTCTCTCTCTCCCGTTTTACTCTCTCTCTC
>JANZLX010000003.1:10147174-10163474 GCA_025531955.1 Erythroxylum orinocense | reverse complement strand
ACCTAACCCTCATCTCCTCCCTCACCCACGGAGAAATATAGAGACCATGAACTCCTTATAAATAAGGTCTTCAAACAAATTAGAATACATATATACTTGCATCAAAGGAACTCAACGATTGATGAAAGAGTGAAATGTATTTAGGTGTGGGATGTCGCCTGAAGTAGTAAGAGGGTTAGTGACAATTCTTGCTTCACTGATGATCAATGCCAAGTTAGATGTAGCACCATCTCTTTTAAGTCTCACCTCTTTGAGGTATGTGCCATCCCAATATTCTATCTTCTCAATTTTCTCAGTGCTAATGAGAATATCACTTTCAATGGGATCTACTTTTGGAATTTTCAATGGGTAATGGATATCACTTTTAATGGGTTTTGCTTCTAGAACTTTCAATGGGTGATGGATATCCAAAACTTTCAATAGGTGATGGCTAGACTAAACAAGGCGCTTTGAAATTAATCCACATGCACTCCCATCCCCCCCCCCCCCTTACAACTCCAGAGTTTATTTGGGTGCTAAATACTAGAATCTTCTAGATGTCACATAAGTTTTGTAAATATATTATTATTGAGCAAATTACCATTTTTTATTTGTCAAAGGAAAAACAATTATAATAATATGTGAAATTATTTATATATGAAAATAATGCAATTTTTAAAAAGTTCATAGACTATTTTATAAATTATAAAAATTACTCAAAACAGTAACCGATATTGATCGATACTAGTACAGTACTGTACTAAAACCAAATCCGATACCAATACTGATACGGTATTCATAACATTGCCTTCAACTAGATACTTAAGTTAGAAATATTTCCTAGCCATTACTAAGGGGGAGCCGGTGAACTTCCAAAAGTGCAATCACTCAAAGACAGACTTTTGGCTTAGTCAATACTAGAGAAGATGGGTTCTTTGAAGAAGAAAACGGACAAGAATGGTGTTGACATGTTAACAAAGGTGGTTCTTGAGACTAAGCTTAAGTTTTGTAGTAAGCTTGGTGAGATGACTTTCAAGTGATAAATAGGATGATAGATTTCTCCTCTGAAATGGGCTAGAAGGAAAGATCGTTGTGGTTTCTAGCTATGTTTTATAGACTTTTATTTGTTTAATACCACTAAATCTGGATTATGGAAGGCTTAGCTTTTTTCATAGATTAAAAGGAACAAAGTTAAGGGGAATTTTAGGCAAAAATCAATGATTAGAAGCTATTTTTGGAGGGCAAGCCTATATTTGAGAGGCACACGCCTGTGTCACTGATAGACACAGTCACATGTGCATAACTATGTAAGATTTTATAATCATGTGTAAGTTGAAAGACAATTCTTCAATTCTTCAAGATCGGATACGCTAGTATGGAGTTAGAGTCATGTACATAGCTATGTAAGATTTTATAATCATATGTAAGCTGAAAGACAATTCTTCAAGTTCAGATATGCTAATATGGAGTTAGATAAGACCGTGTAAATGGTGGACATGGTGTGCCCGTTGAGCATGTAACTCGTTTATCTCCATAATGTCAAGTTTTAAAGCTTAAGGGTTGGACACAATCACCACACACGGTCAAGTGGACGATTATGTATGGAACAAAAACCTTATCTTTTGTGAAAAAAGATAAGTGTGAGAGATCGAAGTTGCATGAAATATAAGTACTCAACAAAAGAAGAGTTTTAAAGTTTAATAGCATTCATCAACTACAATTTTATTGAAGTTTAATCTTTATGATTAGTTGAGAGTAGTATTTTATATGTATGTTAATTTGTAGTCAATATTGGAAGTTTTTTAAAGATTTTTTTAGAGAACTCAAGGGAGCTTCAGAGCTAGCTAAAAGAGAGAGCTAGATTGATCAACGGTAATTACCTCGTAAGATGTTCTTGAGCAAAAGAGTTAAAAAGTCTTGTCATTTATATCTTGTTTTTTAATTTCTTACATTTTATTGTTGGTTTTTTTCTTAATTTTTACCTCTACATTGCATAGGGTTTTCTACTTTAAAATTTTGTTTTTGTTATCTTTCAGTTATTTTTATTATGTGAATAGTTTATTATTAATTGAGTGACATCGGAGATTTTGTGAACAATATTATTTGGATCCCTGCAACTGCAGCCGAATGTTTATAAGGACAAGCCTGTTAAAAAGGGACCCTAATTTAAGGATCGAATATGCGTTTGAATTTGACACCTCCGCTGTTTTAAACGGTGTTGCATTGATAAGAGTACCAGCTCTGTGTGGCTTTCCAGCCTTAACTTCATAGGTCTCACGTAGAGAAAAGATCTATGCACTGAAGCGACGAGGATTCTGGACCATCAACCTATTAATTCTATGATGGTTTTCAGTCTTAATGATGTTCCCATCCAATTAGGCATTCCACCGCAATTTTCTACACCTGTAACAGCTTCTTTTTAAGTCCTGTTTCTGGTCCTTTTCATCTTCAAGAATACGGTGACAAACATGAATTGATTTTTTGAAAACTATGTTTCATCTACTCTTGTCGAGATGTGACCCTCTCATTTATTTTGACAGGATAAAGGGATGCTAGTTGTTCTTTCATGTTTCCAAGCGAATACTTCTTCATCCCTCCAATTTATTTATGAGTTTTGATGACATAGCCCCCGCACAATACCACCAAAATGGCGTGAAAGGGATCGAATTAATTAATTCTAGAACATTACGGTATACAATGATGACATATATATTTTTTGATTTGGTATTAGAACTCGCAATGAATTAAGTAACTTTCCAAATATATATTATAATTCGTAAGTTTTAAAAAAATTTGTTACAAGTAAATGATAAATTCAAATTAAATAATAAATTAAAATTTTCATTAACTTTCTTATTAATTTATTAAAATTTTTGAAGAGTTAAAGAGATTTTAATTCAAAATTTAAAAATAATGAAGAATTGTTGATTTTAATCACCATATTTTAATTAGTCAAATTGTACATATTTTCTTGTGCACTTTCGTTTGTTTGTCCCCAAAACTTATTTATCTCAAAATGTTTCACCAATAAGATGAGTTTCCACAATTTATTTTTAAACTTGGTGGTAATTGGTAGCATTCCAATAAGGAGAATATCGATTTTCATTGGTGGGTAGCATATTAGTTAGGTGCCATCTTTACACGTAATTAGCTTTTTGAGCTGCGTTGAACGACCATTGATCTGATTTACCTAATTATTCAGGACTTTTGGCACTGATAATGATTATTGAATAAGACCATAATTTGAGACTTACAAATTTAATCTTAATGTATATTAGGTGACGGACGCTTCAATTCATCAATAAAAATATGCTTTAAGAGATTAAAAACGAATAAGAAATTCAGATAACGCCAATATTTAACAATAATTAGCTTTTAATGAATTATTTGTTTTCCAAAAATTTTAGAACGAATGAAGGCACAAAAGAACGAACAAATCTTGTTGAGTTTGGACCCACCTACTCTCCCCTTTTACATAGGTAAAGAAAAAACGAAAACCAAATTCATAATTCCAAGCCCTAATTGGAAGATAAAAATAGAGTTATAATAAAAATCTTTGATGTAGAGATTGGTTTATTTATAATTTTTGCCATCTACATTGCATGAGAGATTATGGATATAAATCAAGTTTAAATTCATTTGTTTTAAATTTAAACATAATTAATATACATAATTATTTTAGTTCAAAATAATAAGATTAATCCAAAAATTAAAATAGACATAATCAATTGATTTGTTAACTATAAACAAAGGGTTTGTAAAACGATTAATGAGATAAAAGTTCAAGTGTTAAATTTCTGTGAACATTTACTTGTTCTATTTCCACTTTGCAATATGCCAATAAGAGTATGTTGGTTAAAATATAATGAAAATAGTCATTAAGAGACAACTTTAAGTCCAAATTTTATAATTTTATATTGAATTAGAAAAAGCTATTTGTTATTTTTGTCTGAATATGATGTGTATACTTATCGTCAAAATAAGTAAAATTTAGGCTATTTATAGGTGAGAGTGTAACAAATTTTATTAAAATATAAGTGTAATTAATTAGTAGAAGTTATATTATTATTATTTCATATAAATCTTAATAGTATATAAATAATTAGATAGAGGTTAAAAGAAAAAGATAGTAAAATTAATTATTTAATGTAGACTAAAAGAATTTTGTGGAACAATTTTTTAGTATGAATAGTTCAGCACTCTCATTACTTAAACCTTAAGAATAGAAAATTTTATTTAACTAACACTTTATTCTTTATGGACTGACTTGATGCGAGCAAAAATTAGTCTAAATATGCATACCATAAAAGCAACTTTCCATAATTGGATTCTCCTGGGATATGTAAATAAAGAAAAAAAAATACAGCCGAATAGATAACAAAGCCTAGTCCATTATTTTCATCTGAATGTTGCCTATATTTATATATAGCCCACAAAGCCCCACCGAACAAAAATAGTTTTCAGATTTTCATCACAATGACCAGCGACAACAAGAAAGCTGAAGAATCATCAGTGGTAGCAGTTGAAGCCCCAATCCATGGAGACATGTTAGAGTCGATTCTAACTCATGTGCCTCTCATCGATCTCTTACCAGCTTGTCACGTTTCAAAATCATGGCGACATGCGGTTTCCACCTCTCTGCGACACCATAATAGGGTCAAGCCTTGGCTCCTCCTGCACGCACAACGCACGCGCCACCCTTATTCAACGGCCACTTATGCCTATGATCCCCGTTCGCGCATTTGGTTACGAGTTGATCAGCCTCCGATCAAGTATGTTTATGCTCTTAGATCATCACACTCGACCCTTCTGTACATGCTTTCACCTTACAAGTTCTCCTTCTCATTGGACCCGCTCCACTTAACGTGGTACAACATCGATGCCCCAATTGTGTGGAGAACGGACCCTATTGTGGCCTTAGTGGGTCACCGTCTAATCGTCGCTGGAGGTGCCTGCGACTTTGAAGACGACCCTTTGGCCGTGGAAATGTACGACTTGAAGACTCGGACATGGGACACCTGTGACTCTATGCCAGCGATTTTTAAGGACTCGGCCGCCTCCACGTGGCTGTCGGTGGCGGCGGATTCCGACAAGATGTATGTAGTTCAGAAAAGTTCGGGGTTAATGTACTCTTTTGATCCAATCACCAAGGTCTGGCAAGGACCCTACAACCTTCGACCTAGTACAAATGTTTGGTCGTCTATCATCGGATTTGCTGAGGATCGATTTATCTTGGTTGGTCTGACCGAGCAAAAAGGAGGAGTCAACGGCGTGAAGTTGTGGCAAGTCGAGGGCGAATCGTGGGAGTTGGTAAAAGAGATGGGAGAAATGCCTAAAGAACTTGCAGATAAGTTGAAAGTTGAAAGTTCCACCACGTCCTCCGTAAGCGTGAGCTTGGCTAACAACTTTGTGTACATAAGCAACACGTCAGTTCCAGGTGAGATAATTCTCGGCGAGCTTGGTCATGACGGGTCTTGTAGTTGGAGCAGCACAAGAAACGCTGCAGTGGGTGTTGATGATCTGTTGAAGGATAGGCTAGTCTTTTCGTGCTCATATGTGGGCTTGGGGGATCTGCGCAGAGCCATGACTGTTGAGAATTGTAAGTTCGAGGTCATCAAGTCCAGAGTTTGTTGATTCTCTTGCTTTTACAGTATTGGGAATGGTAAATTTCGGTGAAATACATAAAAAGCATGGTTTAGCTTAGCTTCCTTTCTTCTTATCCAAAAGTATAAAAGACTTGCATATCACTTGAATACTTATTGGATTCTATCTAATCAATATCGTCTTTCATTTAAAGCTCAAGTTGTGCATGCGATTCTCTTGTTCGTATTGAACACAATGTTACGAAGTTGTACCTGTACTGGCATGACTGGGTGAATATGATCAGTTAGTCGGGCCACTTGATGACACAACATTTAAGTATTGAATATGTAAGGTCTTTTAACGGTAGGGTATAAAAATAAGATTATTACGATTAGCATTTAATTTGCAATATCCTGGCTATAATCTCATTTTGGTTCTTTATTCAGATCATAATAGCATATTGTCTTAGTTAAACACTCAAAACTACAAACTGAGGTGTGAACCTGCTGCGATGTCGAATTGACATGTCACTGTTCAGTGAACCTGCTGTGTTGTCGAATTGACATGTCACTGCTTTTTTTTTATGTTTAATATAATGGAAGACATTTACTAAAGTTACCGATACACTCCAAATCCGCCATCCATCTTATACCAAACTCGGAAATTTATATGGTAAGAGGGGTCACATGTTGTCACTAATGAGACAATTCTCGCAGCACATGTGAATTGACTTGAACTTTAATTATGACATGGGCACTTCGATATTTCATAACCAATATTATTGTTTCTTTACACGACTCAAGTCACCAACTTACAACTCAGGAAAGATGGTTATTAAACTTATTTTACTCTTTTATCCATCATAAGATGTATAAATTAAGTTATTTTCATAAAATTTTAATTAAACATATAATATTTCACAAAATATAAATTAATTATCAATATTAATATTAATTTATAAAACTTTTTTTATTTATGCAAAGTTTAATAATAATCATTTGAAGTTTTTTACTATATAAATATATCCTTTTTTTACCATACATCAATTCTAATAATTAATAAATTTTATTTAGAAGAGCCATTTTGTGTTCTCCGTTTTGGTTGGCAATATTTGACTGTATAGATTAACTCATGAAACATCAAACCCTGGGAAGAAAGAAAGGATCTAGTTTATCCCTTTGCTTCTAACCTAAGTTTCTTCACTTGCTGAAATTCGAGCAAGCACTTTATTTTGTTTCTTGTGGTTGGTGTACTGTAGTTTGAACTTTGTTTCTTGAGGTATAGTATGACATAATTTCCAAATTTTAGGCAATCCTCTTGCTAAGGTGGGTTGTTGCCTTAATGAATAATAGTTTTAAAGTCATAATCTTCCATCACACCCCAAAAGTAGTCTAAAGAAAAGATCAGTGTGTTAACACTGTTCCGAGTGGCGAAGCTTCTTATTCGTTCTCTAATTATTAGTCGTTGAAATGATTTTTTCCAACATTTTTTGCGCACTAAGTGGTGTCAGAAGTTGAGATTTTTTGTCTATTTTATTCTATTTCTATTTTATTATATAAATCTTAGTCATTTATTTATATAAATTTTGCGTAAATTTTGCAAAATAAATAACTAAAATTTACGAGAGAAAATAAGATCAGAATAACGTAAACATAGGATCCCGACATACGAGAAAGTTTCTTTTTGATATTAAAATTTCAAAAATGGTGAATCAACTCTTGAGTCGTTACTTTTCACCTACTGTGCGACTGATTGGTGCCAATAGCATTTCAATAATGATTATACTTTGTCAATTCTTGTCAAAAAATTAATCTAATGATACCTTTGACGTAGAAAAATATAGATATATTCTTCGATGGTCCACGAGTTCATATTTGCGCTTAATGCCCACGCAAGTGTAAAAATTTAAACATTTTATGAAACCCATTTTTATCTGAATTTGAATTTGACAAAGTAAATATTTTAGTTAACCACCAAAAAAATTAATATTTTCTTTGTAGTTTGTGGTGAACGAAAGGAATAATATAAACAATAAAAAAATAACAACATTCCATTCTCCTTCTAGTTCTACATCATATGATTATACCTACCTTCCTCTTCAAGGAACAACAAATTAAACCAATACTATTTGAATGTTGAGAACAAACCGATTAACTAAAAAAAGTGAGAGACTTCACACAACATATAATTACAAGATCCGTTTTAAACGCTTTGGTGAAATTATGACAAAAGACTAGGCATGCCAGTCGGTTTATGAAAGGTTGAAGGTTGTTGGTGGCTGCTGGTGTATGTGGTACATTCGATGGTTTCCCAAATTTAATAATCACATCAAAATGAAGTGGATTAATAGTTACAAACACAACAGCAAATCAATCTTATCCAACATATTGAAGAGAACTACAGGAGTATATGTACTAACTAATAAGTTTCATCTTCCTTTTTTCTTTTCAAGGAAGAGAGATTTTAAGTTGAAGAGAAGATAACATGGGCTAGATCGGTAAGTGATTATGTAAATTGCAATTTACCATTTCAACTACTTGAGGTGTTTTTGATATGCATATAATGTTGCACGAACCGTCCTTCACGCAATTCCCTTCATAACCAACGCAACAAACTGATGTATCCTCGTCTCCTGTCACTTATGTTGCGTTTTACCAGAAGTTGTTGATGGGTAGTTGAAAAGACATCTAACTTTTGTTGTGCTTTGGACGCCAACAACTTCTAGCTTCCAACGTACAAAAGATGGCCAAATCATGATCGAGAGCTTTCTCTTCCTTAAAATAAATGTTTTAGATCAGATCCTAAGCAACATTTGTTAGGACACTGTGGTTGCCATGTTAGCCTTAAATTAAATGGTGAGGTCCAAAACCGGAATAGCAAAATTCTTCACAAAGATAGATGACAGCAGAGCATGCCGAGCCAAAAGTGCAAACACAATATATAGAAACGCTTCCCCGCCACATATTTACTATAAGTAAGAAGTTATACTGAACTTACTTTCAATTGATCCGTTTGAACTTAAAATATAATGTAATTTGGACATGTCTAATTCAAAGCCTGACCTCATTTTTCCTTCTTGTTAGTTCATGGAAAGAACAGACCTGAGCTCATTTGTGCATGATCTTGTCGAATTTTACACAAATTGAATATCATTTGGACTGTATAAAATCATAAACAAATACATCTACTCTAAATATCCATACTTATCGATTTTGTATGCTTGAAACTGATAACAGCAGAAGTATATATCAAAGCAAAGAGAGTTTATCTGATTTGATTGGAAATAAGGATTTGATATAGAATGTTAGCCATAGAAATTGACATAATAACTAGAGATGGTTTGCATTGTTTTGGAGAAGTTCATCAGGAACATGGTCCCGACCCTCAACTCCCAACCCCAGTTTTGTGGGCTTCAACTTCAGACCGAATTTAAGGTGTTTCTGGCTTTGTGAATTACATTGTAACCTAGAACTGACAAAATTATTATTTTTCAATATCCGTTTAGGTTTAATAGTTTGAACCACTTATCTACTGTCGTGCTGAATCATATAATGAAAATCTTTATGCTAGTAGTATAGAATAACTCAATCTATTGTTTGATAAATGAAGCAGTTTTAGATATCTTATGAATCCGATCAATTCATTAGTGACGGCTTATCATACCATAGCCTTAATCCAAATTCACCATCTAAGGCATTTTGGAAAAAAGTGAAGTACAGATTTATTGACCCTCTCTTATGCAAGCATATTGTATAATTATCATCTTCTGTTTAAACGAAGCACATAAATTAAGCATCGATGTATCACTTGTTATTCATTTTTTCAATACAAATGATAATTAAGCATGTTTCGTTGGATGAGGAAGGTTACATCAACACGTGAGCCTATGAAAGCTATTTACAATACATACGTGCTCAGTTCAACGCTGTACGTGAGGTCCAATAATGACAGACCAGTTTAGGTTGAGAAATGAACATGACAACAATGAAGTACAAGTACATAGCAAAAAGCTCCACTCCTCCTTTTGGGTTGAGCCTAGTTCCATGTTTACACACATAAAAACCCAACCTTGTCCCTCGGCTTAGGTCCGGCCCTATACAGTATGAATCTAATTTTGTAGCAAGAAATCAGTCATTGAGTGAGTTTATTCTCAGGCGGTTACAGTAAGGGCAGCAACCAAAGCTTTTGAATTTTGAGTTTCTTACTCCATCGGTCAGTATAATCACAAAATTATATTTAATGTTTTTAAATTATACTTATTGTATTGGTCAGCATTTGTTAAGACAACGAAGTTTTGAGAAATATTGAGTAAAATTTATAAGTTAAAAAGTTTTAAATTAAAAAAAATTTTATGCTTAAATTAAGCACAAAATATTTTTAAAATAATTATTGTGTCTAAAAATATTTCTATTTTAATTTTAATAAGTGAGATTATAAATTTTAGTTTTATAAAATTTTAAAACTATTTTATAATTTTTAAAAATTATCTGAATATGACATTAATTGATATCAATAATGTACAATATCAATACTAAAATTGATACAATATTTGCAAGATTAAAAGATGATCTTCATGGGAAACATATTAAATTTCAATTTTTTATTATTAATTTAGAATAGGTAAAGAATATAAATTGTAAAAATAGGAAACAAATTTAATTAAGCATAAGTCGATAAATAATCAAAATGTAAAAAATTAATTCTTTTTGAGTTTATATGGCAAAGAGAGTATTAAATATCTTATTAAGATGAATAATTTTAAATCAGGATGTAAGTCGATGATCGGAAAATTAGAAGGATCTTCCTTCTTACGAGATTTTAGATGTTCAGAGTAAAAAGTTTGTATATATTTTAATTTTAATGTATTAAATTTTTTTATAAAACATTAATTTTAGTGTAAAATTTAAATTATTAACATAATAAATATTTTCCAAGGTTTTTGTGAGTTTTGTAATATAATTAAAAATAAACAATTGCAATTAGTGAAACATGATAAATAGAAAAAAATTAAGTGACAAAAGTTGAATAAAATTTAATTTCAAATTATCAAGTTTATTTTTATAAAATTTATATATTATCATGGTAATTTTGAAAAAAAATCATTGCAAAATAATTAAAAACTAGTTATATAATAAAATAATAAGTAGTTATGTTGCTCACCTAAGTGATCAAGATGAAATTCGAGCGTGTCAAGAGAAATTATCCAGAATTGGTACTTTCTTATCAATGATATAGGTGGGTTTGGAAAAATCTAGAAAGCAAAATTATAAGATACCAAGGTACTGAAGAGACATTTAATTTAGGCAAAAAGGAAAGTACAAGTTACAAAGAAAATTTGACATAATAAAGATGAAGACACAATGTAAAGAAAGTTAGAAAATAATGACAAAGTGTTTTTTAAGAGTAGTATAATTATTTTCCTGTGTGTGTTTGGATGTCTGGAGGTTGTCGTGTGATGTGTCTTATGTTGTGATGATGGTGAATTTATAGAATCCTCTTAATTTCAATTACCTTATACATTTTTTCTGTAAATACTCAACTTCTAACCCATTTCTCACGATCTAGCTAAATTGCCTACCATTATTCTCTTAATTTTAACAACCTCAAACAGTTTCCTGTAATTGCTCAACTTCCAGCCCACATTCTAGCTAACTGCCTACCACACATTATTCTCCTAACTTCAACAGCCTCAAGCAATTTTCTCATAATTGCTTGACTTCCAGCCCATTTCCCACTTTGACCATGTCCTGAATAACTCCCTACATGTACTATTATGTTTAAAGCATATGTCAATTATATATCAATTGTCTGGACTTCTTAGATCTTGGACTTCTCAGTTGATCCCCGTGTCAACAAATTCTCTAGTCAAATGACTTGTAAGACTTCTATTTTGGCTTTTTTACTTATGGGTCAAAATAGGCTGAATTCCTTTTAAGTTATCAACAATTTCCTCTCGCATATGTTCGGTTAAGCAAACCAAATATAAGGTATTGAAGAGCTTCAAAACTTCCAAAGTTATCAATCTTTGTAGGTGTAGATTTCAAATCTTTAAATTGAGCTTAATCTTCTATTAGGAATTATTCCTCCTTAAAAAAAAACCAGCTTGGCCTTCTCACACGCTTTTAATTATTTAGAATTCTCCATAATATTCTGTATTTATAATTTGACATATGCAATTATCGTAACTTCTCTTTGTAAGAGTCTATTCATCAGGTTCCTCTTGACACCCAATAAAATTCGTAAATCAAACTCAGTAGCATTGATAGTTTCAATCGAAGGGAATGGATCTTCATCTATCAACATGAATTTGTCAACTTTAGCATATAATAAAATTCCTTTGTTGATTCGATCTTGGATAACATTTTTAAACCCCTAACAAGAATTCGTTGGGTGACTACATGTATTATGGCATTTGTAGTAGTCTCTCCCTCCATTTTCTTTCTTTGTGAGAATTCACTGCTCTGATGGTAAGGTAATACTTTATTATAAAAAAAATCAAGGATTTTTTGTTTTGTTTTTGGAGGTGTTGAAGGTGTATTTAATCTACATCCATGTATTATAGCATTTACAGTAGTTTGCCCCTTTGATTTTTTCCTTCGTGGGAATTCTATGCTCTGACGTTAAGACAATGAAATTTTCTTGTAAAAAAATATCATGGATTTCTTATGATGTAGAGGTGTCGAAGGTGTATTGAATTTGAGTAGATGGAGCTTGCATTTTCCTTTTTACTTAAACAGATTTACGCTATAGAGAGAAGTAAGCACAAGTTTCAGGGATGTTAATCTCCACTACAATTGAATCATATAGATTTGTCTCTATAATGTAAGTACCTACTGAATTCTTTTTCTGAGTGTCTTTCTTCCTTAAGAAGTTCTTTGTATTCAAACATATTTGCCACCAATTCAAAGAAGTCACAAAATTCCATACCTTAGAATTTGTTTTGCAATTCAATAAAAAGAACCATTTAAGCTAACTTCATATATTTGGTCTCTAAGAGTACAATCCGACATCAACTTTTCATCTTCTTGAATTGGGTGATGAACATGTCAACATTCTCAACTCTTTTTTAAGTAACTTTAAACCACAAAATTTGAGTATAAAACAATATCTTTATTTTAGCCCAAGAAAGGACATAATTGCTAGGTAACAGAGTATGTCAAGAGAAAGTTATGCCTATTAACGAGTTTGGGAACAAATTAAACTTAAAGTTATTGAAAATTTCATAATTGGCCAATTCTTTACAATAAATGGTAAATTTAGCAATGTGTTAAATGACTGATTGGCCATCTTCACCATAAAACAAATTAAATTCAAGAATTCTATAGCCATAAGGTAAGAATTCTTGTAGTCAATATACTATGAACGGCTGAGTTGTATCAAACTAAGCTCTTACAATTCCTAAATAGTTTCTCTGACAGTTTCAATATCAACCTATAGTCTCATTTGCAAAGGGATAATAATAAGATTATAGTTTATAACTATAATGTTATCGCCTAAACCTTATCATATCCATTAGCTTCAGCTTCTACGCCAATTTCTCGGATGTCAAAAGTTTGTGGCCCGACCACATGTCAACCATTTTTGGGATTAATGTGAAGAGGTGTCATAGGAACATCCTCCCTCTTATAAGGAGGAACATATCTTTCCTTTACAAAAGAAGCAGCTAAAAGGTGGCTGCATTTGCCAAATTCCATCACATTTGAAGCAGAATACCATCCAAGTCCTTCAGAGATATGTTTTGATAAAATAGGAGAATTCTACCCAACTATCTATACCAAAACGACATAAAGTTTGTTAACCTTCTCTATTAATATTTTGATTGTCTCACCATAAAAGCTTAGTTGGATTTTAATTTTAGATTTTCATTTGTACAAATAGCATCACTTCATATTGATGGTTGCGACAATTTTGGATTCTCCCTAGTTAGAGAGTTAAATTGAAGGTGAGGGTGATTTCTCAAGTTCTCAATCATTTTAGACACAAAACCTTCATTTCTCACTGTCATTGGGACTTCTTCCTCCAAGGCTAAAGGCATAGGGATTTCTTTTCCATTCCTTATATACGACATTGTGTCCCACTGGGCACGCCAAGTTGTTGGTCTCTTATACAGTCAACTTGGAATTTGAGCATTTTAAGTAGAAACTCTCCCATAATTTGCACCTGACTTCTTTTCAGTGAAATAAGTCAGTTTCGAAACACTTAAAAAGCAAAATTCTTAACTACTAAGATACTAAAGAGATGATTTGATTTAGGCAAAAAAGAAAGTTCTAGCTAGAAAGGAAATTTGAGATAATAAGTATGAATACATAATGTAAAGAAAGTTGGAAAATAAGAGCGAAGTGTTTTTGAGAGTAGTATGATTTTTTGTTTTAGTGTGTTTATATGTTTGGAGGTTGTCATGTGATCTCTTGTGTTGTGAGCCTAGTAAATTTATAGAATCCTCTTTTCAATTGTTCCAAATAGTTTTCCTATAACTACTCAACTTTCAAACCCACTTCTCACGTTCTAGCTAGCTATCATTATTCTGTCAACTTTAACAACCTTACGTAGTTTTATGTAACTGCTTAACTTTTAGCCCACTTCCCATAATCTAGCTAATTGTTTTTATAGCATATGTCAATTATGTATCAATTGTTTGAATTTCTTAAATCATGGACTTCTTAGTTGATTTCTATGTCCACAAATTCTCTGACCAAATAACTTCTCAGACTTCTAGTATTTGGCATTTTCACTTTTAGGCCAGATGAGCTTAATTCTTTTTAGACTATCAAGAGGTTAAAAGATTGATTAAATTATATTTTTAAATTATGATATATCTAATGCCATAATATCATAGATAATATATTTAATACTTCTGAAATATGAAAATTCATAAAGGGGTTATGACATTTCTATATATTTTTATTAAAGTTACTGTTAATTATATTTTTATTAAAGTTACTGTTAATTATTCATTCTTGTTCCTATGTGAGTGGATCCATCGTTTCATACGTCCTATGTGAGTGGATCCATCATTTCATACGTCCAATTTTTGTTTACTTGAACCTCTATTTTCCATGTCTTAAGATGACATCACCTTGTTGGAAGAAGATATTTTAATATGTTCCGAACCAACAATTGGGTTTATAAATCATATATGTGGTTGATTTATTGATGGTTATTAGCTTTCACCAATATCCAATTTAAAAAGTACTCATCATATTTCCCTTTTAGGAATGAAATTCAACGATTTCAACTTTAGGCTAGGCCTTTTCTATTTTGAGCTTTGTCTTCAATATTTTCAATAAATCGAATTGTTTACAATTTTAAGATAGAATTAACAAAAGAATTCTAAGCTTAAGTTATAATGGTATGTGACACTCAATTAAGGGAAACGATGGAATTCATAAATGATGAAAAATGGAGTAGACTCAAATCGAAAAATTAAGTATAATATTAAGTCCAAATTCAATTGTGTCTATTATTCTTACAGGAAAATTATATTGGAATTTTTTAGAGTTTATTTTTGTTTTAGTGTTTTATATTTAGAACTATTATTTATCTTCTTAAAGTTATAATTTTTTATTACCCATATCTCCTAACCTCATTGTTTGTTAGAAAATTTAATAAAGAGTCGTGGAGTAATACCATGTTGCTTATGTTATGGAACATAAACAAGACATATATTGCGTGACTTAATACTTAGACACCATTTTGTCATTTTCTAAGGAAGAATGATGCCAAAAATTATAACTGGTAAAAAATATAATATTAAAAGAGTCAATGATGTTTTTAAAAAATAGGGACTAAAATGAAAAATGTTTCAAACCACAAAATGTCCAATGTAATTAATCATATTATTATTATTATTTATTTACTAAAACTTCTCTTGATGTCAGATATTACAAATTACTATTACAAATCTTATGACCTGTTAATATTAAAGTTGTATTATACTTGTAAATTAGAAATTTTATTAGTTAGAATTTTCTATTTGTACTTAGTTTCTTATTGGTATTTACAAATAGTGTTTTTTATGAAGCCATTAGAGATATCTTAAATGATTAGAAATTGAAATACTCTTACAGTTTGGTTTTTTAAATTCTTATTACATATAGTGAGTTACAATTTTATCTTACATCTTGGTATTAGAGCTAAATTTTGATGCCTTTATTTAGGTTGTGAATTAAATTTTATTATATGTCAATTGTTGAGGATTGAAATTTAATTTCTTAAGTTTCTAACTTTTAAATTTTGTATAAACAAGAAAAAGAATAGTTTGAAACTAGAATAAGAAGACGCAAACCATCGTTTTCTCTAACAATTCATCGCTCACCTCCTCTTGCAACTTAGCTACTTTCAACTTGCTTATAGTATTTAGGAGATATAGAAAGAGAGGAATTTGAGAATTTTCAAAGAAAGAACATGTTTAAATCTATAAGTGATGAATTCTCTAATCATGAGGATTAGAGAACTGATTTTCTCTCAAAATAACTACCTAATTGTAATGAGCATGTTGTTAGAGCATGGAATCTGCGTTAAATACAAAACCCTAAAACATGTAGTACCAAATCAAAAAGGGTCAAAACTTCATTTCAAGTTGGATGTCCAAAAAAGTCATCCTAAACAGTGACAACTTCCAAAAATCATAACTTTCTATTCCCAAGTTCAAAAATTCAATACTTTATATCAATGAAAAGATAAAAACAAGCTCCACAATTCTCATGAAGACCCTAAGAACAATCTCTAACTTTAAGAG
>JANZLX010000003.1:10109347-10147074 GCA_025531955.1 Erythroxylum orinocense | reverse complement strand
CCAAAATATCAAAGAGACAGAACATAAATCGGACTAAATTTGCTTAATATGCTAACCCCTAATTTGGGGCGTTACAAAATATCTCAAATAAAATATTACTATTTCTAATAAGACCATGAACTGAACAATGTTTTCTAAGCCCACCTCAATCACATCTTCATCAAATATCTCAAATAAAATATTACTATTTCTAATAAGACCATATGCATCAATAGACTTCAAAAACATTGAGTCTTTACATAATAAACCAAAAAAATTAATAATAGGCTCTTGTCTCCTATTTGTC
This sequence comes from Erythroxylum orinocense, assembly GCA_025531955.1. Lineage (NCBI taxonomy): Eukaryota > Viridiplantae > Streptophyta > Magnoliopsida > Malpighiales > Erythroxylaceae > Erythroxylum > Erythroxylum orinocense. Next base: position 10,146,788 of record JANZLX010000003.1, on the reverse strand, counting down.
TAACATCACACATGATTGAATACCCAAAAAGTAGCCCAATTCATTCTTCTTTCTGCCAAATAATTTTTAATTTCATAAACTAAGCAACTCAAAAGTTTACCTCTTAAGTCATCAATCGAAGGAGCTTTGTATCATGGATTGTAAGAGGCTATTGCATCCATCATAGGCTAATAATAGTAAGGCTAAGAAGTATTGAATGTGAACCTGTATTATACCACCGTCTAGCTACTGTCATATCTACATTGTGAGCTGTAGATTACATGACTTTACGAATTGAAGGTTAGGCTCCAGGAGTTGTTTGTGATGCAAAAAAACTAGTCACCTGCTTTTTCTTTTCCTCACATTAAGTCCAGGTGTAATCTTCACTTCTTTTTGGGCGTAGGATGGAACACTACTACTACCACCTTCAACATTTCTACAATCATCACGAAAACCAACAAATGAACTTCCATTACCAATTTGATAATTCAGCCTCTACCTTTTATCTTTCTCGTATTTGTATTCTTCAAGCAAAGTTTTCATTTGTTACTTCATATCATGACTTACTTTTTTACAGGGTTCCACATCTCCTTTAACATTAGTTAAATGATTGTTTAATCGGGTGATTCTTCCACCTTTCAAATACTTGTTATAAAACAAGCAAGTATTATAGTTCCTCATACCGGGGACTAATGCAGCATGAGCCCAAGATGGATCATTGTATCTTTCTGAAGTGGTTTGATAAGGAGTATTTGAACTTTCTTTCATTTATCTATAAAAATAAATGAATGCATATATCAAAATAAAGAACACATAATTTCATCGAACACAATTCACCATAAGTCAAAAACTAAAAATTCAATTATTCAACATACATAATTACACAAAACATACATAAATAATTTCTATTTCAAACATCAGAAAATACACATAAACAATTTTATTTCTATCAATCACAAAACATACATTAACAATTTCTACTTCCAAAAATTTCGAACAATTTCAATTCAAACATTACAAAACGTACATAAACAATTTTTATTTCCAACAATTTCCAATAATTTCATTTCCAACTATTTTAATTCAAAGTTTCAAACATCACAAAACATGCATAAACAATTACCACTTCTAACAATTCAATTTCAATTCAAATTTCACAAAACATACATAAACAATTTCCATTGCCTACAATTTCTACTTCGAACAATTTCAGTTCAAAGTTTCAAACATTACAAAACACACATAAACAATTTCCGTTTCCAACAATCACAAAACATAGATAAACATTTTCCACTTCCAATAATTTCAAACAATTTCAATTCAAATATCATAAAACATACATAAACTATTTCCATTTCTAACAATCATAAAACATAAATAAACAATTTCCATTTCCAATTTCTAACAATTTCATTTCTAATATTTTCCAACAATTTCAATTCAACCATTACAAAACATACATAAATAATTTCCACTTCCAATAATTTTTAGCAATTTCGAACAATTTCAATTCAAAGTTTCAAATATCACAAAACACATATAAACAATTTCCATTTCCAACAATCATAAAACATACATAAACAATTTTCACTTTCAAAAATTTCCAACAATTTTAATTCAAAGTTTCAAATATCACAAAATACACATAAAAAATTTCCATTTCTATCAATCACAAAACATACATAAACAATTTCCATTTTCAACAATTTCAATTCACAAAACATAGATAAATAATTTTTATTTTCAACAATTTCGAAATTTGCAGTCAATACTTTTAATAAAATTGTAACAATTATATAGTTAATACATTAATTATGCAATTTAAAATATTTGACAAGCCAATAATTAAAAGTCAAATCATAGATTCAATCTATCTATTCTTGGTAAACTCACACATCTTTGCCTTCCTACCAATTACTCTAAGGTATAAGAAAGAGTTATTTATAAAATTGTTTAATCATAATTAAAATGTGTTACTCAATGCATATAACGTATACTTTTTTGTAAACTTACAATTTTATTAGGCAACAAACCAAGTCGATGCTAATCATGTTTTACTTTTTTTTTTTAGATTTTGACTTTTTTATTAAGTTTAAGTATATTATTTTAAATGGCTTAAACTTTATAACTTAATTGAAAATTTTATTATATTACATATTTTAATCTCATATAAATAAAGATGTAATTATCTTAATAACATAAGATAAGATCTAAATTTGAATATGTAACATTATTTAGCATGGTAATTTTAAAAAAATTGTCACTGACTCAACTCTAAATTACTAACCTAATGTTTGCCCCACAGCAGTATATTGTATGATAAAAAAATTGTCAAAAAAACTTAATGTTGGCTGAATTAAACCAGTGCTCTTTCCATAGAAGAAAGCAAACAACTTCAATGAATCAATTTCCATTTTCCAGTTCCATTCCACAATCCACACAACAAGCAACGTAACAACAAACCCACAAATTCCATTCACAATTCATAAAATACACCAACAATTCCATTCACAATTCACAAAACATACATAAAGTAATAAACACACACCTAATTATTTTATAATTCAATAACAATTTTAACGAGTCGGGTCGGGTTAGAAATAGATTTGGATCTATTTCAGATCTGACGTGAAGGAGGAGATCTGAGACTTTGTCAGTGATAGGTGGGCCGGTGGGGCCGTTAGTGGTGGGAGGGCGCAGGTGTGGTGATCGAGAGAGAGAGAGAGCGAGATGTGTGAGAGAGAAATAAAAAAGTGGGAGAAATCGAGAGCAGAGGGAGGGACACTACTAGTGGTGGGGCTGTGGTGTCGCCAGAGAAGAGAGGGAGGGTTGTCGATGGTGCTTGAGTGAGAGAGTCGGTGAAATGTGAGAGAAAAAATTATGGGAGAGAAACAAGAAGATCGTCGAGTGAGGGGGGAATGTTTAAATTTTTTTTTTTTGCAACTTAGCCTCTGTTTGGTTGGGCTTATATCAATAGAGCTTTTTTCTGTAGATCTTTTCTGAAAAGAACTTTTCTAAGAAGCCAACTGACTGTTTAGCTGTTATGTAAAAAAGAGTTGTTTTGAAAGAACTTCATACAGTAAACTATTTGGCAGCATAAAAATAAAGAACACTTTTAATTTTAAATATATTTTATTTTGCAATAAAAATTATTTAAAGTATATTAAATAATATGCAAAGCATAATATATTAATTATTATATAATTTAAAATCATATGAAATGTAAATAAAAATATATTCAACCAAATCTTTTATATAGACTATAAGATAAGTAAACTAATATCGAAAATAAATGTTAAAACATATAAAAAACCACATATAAAAAACCAAATAATATTATATAAATCTCAAAATAAATATCCAAATTGAGTAAACAGTTAAATACATAATAAACGGAAAAATGAGTTTGTGGGTATTGTGGGAATTATGTGTAAAACATAAGGACAAAAGAGACTAAAAATAGGTTTATTAATTGATCTAAAAAATCTACCTAAAAGACTCTGTTTTTAGAAGCTCCAAATTTGAGCTTTTTAAAAGGTTGTATTTTAACTGCAAAAAAAGTCATATCTATTAAAAAATATTTTTTTTATTTTAAGCCAAATACTCATTTTTTAAAACAAAAAACTTTTGTGATACAAAAAGTATTTATTGACCTCTCAAAAGTTCATCCAAACAGGCAATTAATTCTTGAAATATGTAAAACTTAATACGTGATACTGGCTTGTACCAAGCGAAAAATGTTGGTACTTACCGGTATTTATTCCTAGTACAGAATTTCCCTCTATATCATCAAAAAGAAAAAAAAACTTCCCTCTATCTCATACAATTTTGCAACCGGTATGATACGTACCACTCGGTACTGGCCAATACAAAACGAAAAATATAACATAAGGCAAACGATGATGGTTAACGCTTTTGTCTATTTCTGCCCTTTCTACCCTTTCGTTCTAAGTATTAGCTTGTATTAGTGATCATCATGGTGTCGTTGGTTGTTCCGTGATTTTTATAACGTTGTCGATTAGCTCATCTTAGATGTAAGAGAGGCTTCTTGAACTTATATTTCATATTATTTTCAATAAATTTAAAATTGCAAAAAATCAGTGCTTTTGCTACTCAATTGCGCAATCATCGGTTTGAGTGGCATGTCACTTTTTGTCATTGCTTGCCAGCTCTTGACCAATTTTCCAATAAAATATTCGTCAAATTATTGGTTGGTCTCCTCATTAACTAAGTTGGTCTTCTATTATATCACCTAGCTCGTCATTAGTCACCTAACCTGTCACTAGTGGCCCTCAAGCCTGTAGCCGCCTTATGTTATATGTCTTTTCCTATTGCCTCGCCACGAGCTGCCTATGCCTTTTGTTTGTCATTAGCACTCTCGGCTCTCTAATCTTATAATTAAATGGGTGTTCTAGTAAATTTTGCTTTACTCAGTAGAAGTTTTCCTAAGATCTAGGTAATTTTTCTTTTACTTTAAAACATTGTTTAATAGCTTTGTATGAAAACTGGAATTAGGAGTAGCGAGTAGGGAGTGGAATTGACAAGCTAGACCATGGCAAAGGTGTCACGACTCCTAAATTCAACGGTATTAGATATTTTATAATTGGTTAGTTTCTGTTACGGAATATTCTGATTGATATGATTGATAGTGTGAACATGTTCAGTTTGCCAAAATGAAACTAACCAAAACTGCTAAAATGTTGTTAAAAGATATTGTCTATTTAAGTGCACTACCTACCACTTATTAGGAGGACATGAAATTTTTTGCTTTAATACTACCCAAAATATCATAATAATATAAATGTGATATAATAAATATTTTTATTTTTGTTAATATTATTTTCACATATTTCTTATAAATTAAGATAAGATTGATCGTTTAACTCTCTTATAAAAATAAAAATAAAAATATGTAATTATAATAAATGAATTTAATTTCAAATGTTATCTTCACATATTTAAAAAATTATAATAATTTTCTATATGTATATACTAAAAAGTATATAGATCGTAGATATGAAGTATATATAATTAAAATATTTATTAAGTACATTTAAATTATGTTAAACTAATATATTTAGTTATATAGCCTATAATCACTTTATATATGTCTAATTACATAAAAATTTATTTAATAAATTCTTATTTGTTTCTTTACTATTTATTAAACAAATTGTAGAGAAATTTATCATATTTCCTTTTATGTATAGGTAATTATTATTTTATAAGGAGAAATTTTAAGTTTTCCAATTTAATTCTAAAATTTTTAAAATTAAAATTTTCATTGGTATTTAATGGGTATTTGAGTTACTAGCTGGTACCAACTGAAAGAGTTGGTACCAGCTGATACTAAAGTTCTATACAGTACTTCTTTGTTCAGTATCGACTAGTAGGGTATGGTATTCAAACATGTGATTGGTGAGGAGTATAATATTAATAAATCTAAACTAGATGTTTTTGTCATTAAGTTTAGAACAAGTAATTATTGTCATAAGTGTCACTAAAAAGGTTATATTAGATCTAATCTAGAGTTAGAAATAAAATGAGTTTGTTTAAATATTAAGAAAGGGAAAATTGTTAACTCGTTAGACTATTTTGTGTCATAAAGATGACCTTAGTTCATGTCTTAATAAGGGCAATTGTATTAGTATATTCAAATCTACTATAGAAAATGACACATTATTCACACTATCATTAAAAAGTGGGAACAAGAAACATAAGCAATTAATAAATTTAAGTATCTCACTTAATATGGTTTATAAAAATGATGTTAATTTGTTAAAATTGAAAATAGAACCATGTTGACGTTCATTTAAGAGTAGCATGGGTTTTAGAAGACCACTTTACCTATTGCATGAAGAATGTCTAGTTTATATTCAAATAAGGATTATAAATAGATGTTATTAATACTCTTAGGTTTCCCTTGACTTTATAACCTTAATGTCATTAACTTTAATATACATACCATTTATTCATTTAGGCAGAAGGGAAAAAACATTATTTTTAGAATTGCCACGCCTAAAAAAAATAAAGGCAAACTTGACATATCTCAAATTTCTCAAAACAATATACATATTTTGAAATATAAAGAGTTTATATGTTTGACATTAATAGCAAGATAGGTGTCACTTAATTATTTGTTCGTTGATGTTTCTTTTTAGGCAAAAATTTTACTTGTTGATTTTATTGATGTTACTTAATGATTTTCCTAATCAATTCCCACCTATAAAGGATATACACATGCAATTTGTTTAGTCTAAAATCATAATTGCCTAATATTTTATATTATAGGACGACCCCAAAAGAGAGAGGAGTTAAGTAGGCAAGAAGATGGACTTTTAGAGAAAGGTTTAGAGAAACTAGGTGATACCTACTTTATTAAACCTAAGAAAGATGGGTTATGGAAAATGTATGTATAATAGGCCCATTAATAAGATCACAGTCATGTATAATTCTCTTATTTCTCTCCTTGAGGATATGTTATATCTTTTAATTGGTTCTACTCAGTTTTCGAAGATAAATCTTTAAGGACATGTTATATTTTTTATTTGGTTCTACTATGTTTTCGAACATAAATCTGTTGTGGTTGTCACCAATTTTGCATTAAGGCAACGTATGAATGAAAATTTGCATTTAAGAAAAAAAAAAGTTTGTTTGAATGGCTACTTATGCCTTTTGGTTTGTTCGATGTTCTTGTTACCTTTATGAGATTCATAGCCTATATTGTTTAATGGTTCCTTGTAATTTTATGGTAAGTCTAAAGATGAGCATCTAGTTTATCTTAAGCAAGTTTTTTTCATTCTTCGAAAAGCTAATCTTGATGCTAACTTTAAGAAATGTTCTTTCATATAACTACATACGCTTTCTTTATGTTCTATTCTTTTAAACATGGTATAGTAGCTGATATTGAGAAAGTGAGAGCTATTAAAGAAAAGTCTAAACCTAATTATGATATTAAGGATCTTAGTTTCCATAATTTAGCTTTTATTTATATGAGGTTTATTAGGGGATTTAATGTCATTATAACTTTTACCACTGAATTTCTTAAAAAATTATAATTTCTGATGGTCCAATAATGATATAAAGGAATTTATTTAAATCAAATAAAAGATGATTGAAACACATCTACCTGATTTCACTAAGGTTTTTTCAAGTTAATTATGATGGATCATTTGTAGAAATGCTAGATAAGCCGATTGGCATTAATTTTTAAATTTTGTGATTAAACATCACATTGATGTGAAAATAAAGTTATTAAGCACTGTGTTGCCTAATTGATATGCTTAATATTATGAGTATTCGTGTTATCAGTTTTGATAGATTGAAAGGTAAGCATTATGTTTATCTTAGTTTGGTAATATTTAAGATAAGGTTAGAAATGATGATGTTAAGAGCTACAGATAGAAAATTAATGAAAAGAAAATTTTATTTGCAAATTGAGAGTAAGAATCTTAAGCACTTAACAAATCTATCTGTACAGAGAGGATAAGACTCTAGTACAATGAAACAAATAACTACCGCCTAAAAAGGAAAGCCACCAACAACAAGTATTTAAACTAAATAATAATAACAAACTCCTAAAACTTAGGAATACAAATAACAAAGTGACTAAATGGTGCTAAGAATCACAGAAACACCATGTTTGTTAGAAGGTGCCCTTGAATTATGCTAAGAGTGGATCATGACTCAAAAGCAAGTAACACCTATCAACTGATATAAGCTGACTTGTTCAATTGCCATGTACTCCTTATGTGTTTCTCTTGATTTACTTCTAAAATAGGTACATAAGGGTGGGCTTGTATCAATGCATTTCCCTTGAAAGGTTGACTTATACCCAAGGCGAAAAGAAGCAAACTGTTTAGCTAGTAGATCATAATTTTCCCAGCTTGCTTCTTCAAAGGGATGTTCAGCCCATTGAACAAGCAATTCACAACCTTCACTAACTCATTGATGAGAAAGAATCTTTTTAAGAGATATTCAAGTTTGAGTTTTCAAGAGAATATCCTTATGGATATTGAGCATGACATCGTGGGTAATCAACTGCTCTTCAAGCTCAGCAATGTGTGTTTCCTTACGAACAAAAGGGGAAATGGTTTAATGGTCTCTTCCACAAACCAGCTTGAATGGACTGGTCCACGTTGAAGTATAGAACCCCATATTGAAAGAGAACTCTGCCCATGGTACATATTGACTCTAAAAATGTGGTTGCTGCTGAATAAAGCACCTTAAATAAGTTTCCAAGCACCTATTGACAACTTTCATTTGCCCATCAGAGTATGGATTATTTGAAATGCTCATCCTTAATTTGGTATTGTTAAGTTTAAAAAGTTCTTACCAAAATTCACTAAGAAAGATAAAATCCCTATTAGAAAGTATTGACCTTGGGACACCATAGAGACACATTTTCTCTACAAAACACATTAGCAATGGACTTGGCAATATAGAGGTGAGGAATTGGGATAAAATGAGAATACTTGTAGATACGGACCACAACAACCAAAATAATGTCATAGCTACCAAACTTGGGAATTTTGGTAATAAAATCCAACGATATGTTCTCCCATTTCTCTTTAGTATGGGCAAAGGCTATAAAAGATCGGCAGATACTAAAGCTTGGTATTTGGCTTGTTGACAAACCAAGCAATTTTGATCAAAGGTTTTGATGTCCTGCTTCATTTATAACCAGAAAAAATTAAAAGAGAGGTTCTTCAAGGTTTTCAAATATTCTCCATGTCCTACAATGAATGTGTCTTGAGATTTTAAAAGGACCTTTTAGCAAAAGGAAGGTGCATACAGAATAACTAATTTTTCTTTGAAGTAAAACTTATGATCCACCATTTGAAAATCTGGTTAAGAGGAAGGATTTTGCAGACAACATCCATAATCTCACTAGCAAATGGGTTTGCTTGGAGAGCCTCATACAATTTCGAAAAGTCCAATGATATTGGAAGAGAAAAAGCAAAAAATCAACGTGTTATGGAAGTCTTGAAAGTAAGTTAGTCCCTATGTCTTTTCCTGCCTTATACATAATCGTGAAGTCAAATGGCAATAATTTCATGAGAAGTTATTGTTCATTAATAGTAATATGCTAGTTAAGGAGATACTTAAGGCTACAGTGATTTGTTCTTACCAAAAAAATGACGACTCAAAAGATAGTGTTTCCACTTTTGTAAGGCTAAAACAAGAGCAAGCAATTCCCAGTCATAAGTAGATTTAAATTGGTTGGAAAAAGATTACTAAAATAAGTGATTGGATGGTCAGCTTGACAGAGGATAGCCCTAATTCCTTATGAGGAAGCATCATATTCCATTATGAATGGCTGGGTGAAATTTGGTAGTCGGAGGACCAGTACTATGACTAATGCTTGCTTGAGCTATTAAAAAAGCCTTTTCTACCATTGGAGACCATTGAAAAGTATTCTTCTTAGTGAGATCAGTAAGTGTTCAAGCTATCATTCTATAACTCTTCACAAACTGACGATAGTAACCTGTTAACCCAAGAAATCTCCATAGCTTCTTTACGTTAGTCGATACTGGCCACCCCAAAACTGTCTGAATTTTCTTTTGATCAACACCAAATCCTTTAGCTGAATTACATGTCCTATAAAGGAAATATTTGTCTAACCAAATAAACATTTAAGTTCCTTGGTCTAATAGCAGTTTTCCTAAAGCAGCTAAAGTGCAACTTGCAATGGATTAAGATGTTGTTTAAAAGTTGGACTATACACCAAAATCCCATTAAAAAAAATAGGATAAATTTACATAAATATGATCAGAATAGGTCATTCACTGTTGATTGGAAGGTGGAGGGGGAGTTGGTGAGCCCAAAGGGCATCACAGTGAATTAATAATGGTCGGAATAGGTGCAATAAAATGGTTTTATGGATGTTTACAAGGTTGACGCGTATTTGGTGATAACTAGAACGCAAATCAATTTTGGAAAAGATAGTGGCACCATGTAATTCGTCAAAAAGCTCATCAATTTTTGGGATTGGGTATTTGTCTGTAATGGTAATTTGGTTAAGGATTCTATAATCAACAGATGTACTCCAAGTGTTGTCCTTTTTAACAAGGAGGACAGAGTTTGAAAAAGCGTTCTTGGCCTTATAAAACCCGATTTAAGCAATTCAAATACTTACTTCTCAATTTTGAAATTTTAAAAGTAAGGGTAGCGATAGGGACGAATATTTGGTGGTTTTTAATTAAGTAATAGAATAGAGTGAGTGTGTTGACGGAAAAATGGAAAGATGTTGGGTTCTTCAAATTTTGGTTCAAAATTTTAAAGAAAATTTTGAATTTCAAAAGGGATAGAATTACCTGGATATTTGTCCTCTTTAGAAAAATATTGTAAGGTTGCTTCTGCTTCCGACTTTGATGGTACCTCTTAAAGTTTATATTGCTTCCCATTTAGATTAAATATTAAGAACATCTCATTCCAATTAGCTTGTATTGTGTTTAGTGAAGGAAGCCACCTAATGCTAAACACCAAATCTGCTCCACCTATAGAAAAGGGGTAATAATCTGAAGTGATGGTGAGTCCTAGTAGTTAAACAGTAAGATTTTAGCAAATAAGGTTGCAAATAAATTATCTTTCCATTGACAATTTGGATGCCAAAAGAGGGTACAAGTTGAATAAATAGCTACAATTTTGTTACTAATTTTTCATAGACAAAATTACGAGTTAAGCCACTATTAACCAAAATCAATATCAAACATCATCTTAAATTTCCTTAAAGCTTCATCATTAAGCTAGAATTCTTACCCAAAATGGCATAAAAGGAGATTCCATCCAAATTAACAAAAATTGCTTCCCCATTGTTGTTGTGGTGTCTTGCAACAATGACCTTGTACAAACTTCTCATTGCACCTAAAACAAATTCCCTTCGTGATGTTATTTTGTCTCTCAACGTCTCATGCACGAGTCTGAAGATGGTGAGAGGATCACAGTGATGAAGTTACGACCTATAAAATGAGATGTTTACCTACTGATTGGGAATAAGTTTCCCGTGAAGAACTTTAACAAGTTCCTTATAGTACAATAGAGTACGTTCACTATTAATCTATGCAAAGAGATCAAGTGTGTCACCTTTTTAAGTATATAGCGGCAATATCAACTTTAAAATCATTGAGAGTTTGATAATATCAAAAATATTTTTCAGCTTTCAAAATCCAACCTTGTGGATCTCCTCCTTCAAATCGTGGGAATTCCATCTTAGAATGTGATCGTCGAGAAGGATTTTTCAACCACCAATGTAAGTCCATATTATCTTCAACTTCTTCTATATAAGATGATCTTTTGATAGCTTGAGGGCCCATGCTATATTCAAGAGCCTTTCCCTTGGCAGGATCACTTCTGTCATCAATTGAAGTGCCTCTAGTTTAGGCCTTCATAGTGGCATCCATGGCTTCCAGAGAGGAAGTGAGTACTGAGTAGGAACAATTACTGTAGGATTGAATCATTGATGGGGGTGGTTGGTTGAGTAGGTAGACAGATTGAGGGAGTTGGTGGGGGTGGTGGATTACTGAAAGAGGAGGAGTGGGTGGAAACTATTTTGAATCTTGCAGCTTCAATACCAAAATTTTAAGAGCTACAGATAGAAAATTGATGAAAAGGAAATTCTATTTGCAAATTGAGTGTAAGAATCTTAAACAATTAACAAATTTGTCTATACAAAGAGGACAAGACTCTAGCACAATGAAATAAATAACTACAACTCAAAAAGGAAGGCCAACAACAAGTATTTAAACTGAAAGATAATAAAAAAACTCCTAAAAATTAGGAAAAACAAATAACTAAGTGACTAAGTGGTATTAATAAGCGTAGAAGTGCCCTGTTTGTTAGAAGGTGCCCTTGAATTATGCTAAGAAGTGGACCATAACTCAAAAACATGTAACACCCATCAACTGACATAAGATGACTTGTTTAATTGCCATGTGCTATTTATGTGTTTCCCTTAATTTCCTTCTGAAATAGGTGCATAAGGGTGGGCTTGTATTAGATAACCATTATGTTAGTTTTTTTTATATTAAAGATGGTTATTTATTTAAAATGCCTAAGCTATATATGTCACAAACATCACTTATAGATATGTTGATTTCAGAGTTCTATATAGGTGGTTTAGTTAAACGTTTTGGAAGGGATAAAACTATTACATTGGTTGAGAATATATTTTATGAACCTTATTTGTAAAAGGATGTTGCTAGAATTGTTACATAATATAGAATATGTCAATTAGCTAAGGCCTATAACACTGGTTCGTATACTCGTATTACATGTTCCTCATGAAATTTTGGAGGATATTAGTATGGATTTTATTCTTGATTTTCTTAGGATTACTTGAGGAAATGATCTTATTTTAGTTACAATTGAAAAAATTTTAAAAACAACACACTTTATTTCTTACAACAAAATTAATGATGCTTCGTATATTGCTAAATTATTTCTAAAGGATTTGATAAATTATATAGTTTATCTTCCACTATTGTATATGATAAAGATGTTAAATTTATTAAATATTTTATAAGACTCTTCATAGATTGTTTTGTATCACTTTAAAATTTTCATATACTTTCCTAAATTTACAAGTCCTTACATTATTATTCACAAACTTAATTTAATATATGTCTCCTAGATTTGCCTAATAACATTAATATTAGCATGTTTTTAATGTAGATGATTTGATACTTTAAAATAACACCTTTAAGCCATCTATTTTGTCTTTTAGTATTTTTATAAGAGGAACTAATAAAGGTCCACATTGATTACCTTTATTGTAGCATCCTAAGGAAGTAGCTGAGATCATCTTTGACAACGAATTTGTGACTTTAAAACAAGATAAAATGGTTATCCTAATTCTAATGATATTTAGAATAAAGAAAAAGAACTTCACTTTTGCTTTTTTTTGTGGTTGGACTTATATATTTGATCTTACTTTAAAACCGAGTTCTTATCAATTGAAGGAAGATGATAGAGAATATAATATGTCCATATTAAAACCTAATCGTAATATCAAATCCAAGTTCAATAGTGCTTATTATTACATTTAATGTTTAGTTACTTCTACTTCCACTAATAATATAAATCTATTATAAGTTATTATTAGGGATAATAACTTAATTAGTATTAAATCTTTTAGGATTTTTTCACTTTAGCACCAAACTTTTTAAAATTTTCAAAAGTTAGTAACTTTTCAAAACCTTTACAACACAGTTTATTATTGATGTGGCTAACCAAACTAATTTTCAAATGGAAAATTTATAGACATATGGATATCCATATGGTTGACCCATAACTTACAACCTATAACCCATGACATATAACCCACCAAATTTATTCCAAAATAACCCACACCTTTTAACCCTAATTTTCACCTTTCATCTTTCAAACAAAAGACCCATTGTCGTTGTCTGAAAAACAAACCACTATTGTCGCTTAGATCCATTATTTTCGTTTAGAACACCTTCAAACTCTCAATTTTTTCCTTATTTGTTTATGAGTTTCATTGGCTAGGTACTAGTTTCATTCTTTGTTATATCATTTTTTAGGTTTTGGTAGCTACGAAGAATAATGAGATACTCTATCAAATCATGTATAATGGGACCTTTCGCTCTCTAGGTTTTCAAAATCGGTGAAAAACTCGTACAATAGTTTGCCTAGATCGACCACCTGATTATTTCAAGTAAGTGTCGATGGTTCTACAATGATGGTTATTTCAAGGAAGCCTAGAATCTCTGTTTCTAGAAAGTAAAGACATTTGTAAATGTCTATTTATTTCCTCTATATTTTCCTTGGTTCTGCAATAATAGCGTTAAATCATAAAGAAATGATAAGTTATGTCATCCTTTATCTTCAATGGAATTCATTTATTTACTACTTGATTAGTTAATTATAATTTGTACTTATTTATTTGAGATTCAAAAATTAGATTCATATATGCATGCAAGAATTTTCTTTAGTATAATGACTGATCACAAATGTAGTTCTTAATGAGCTTAGTATCAACATTTGGTGATGATTGTAATGAATGGGTGACGAGGGTTGTAGGGTGGGATTTGAGAAAATATGTGGCCCTGGTAAGTTAAAGAAATAGTAGGCAAGAGCCAACAACAATTCTACAACTCGAAGAGATATCTCCTCTTACAAAGCAAAATTGTAGATTTAATTTAATATAAGAAAGCACTAAATTTCAAAAGAATGATCTCAAATAAGTTATGAAATCCATTTATTCATATTACTTATTTACAACATTTATGGTTGTTGCATAATGAGTCAAAAAACTTATATAAGTTCAACAACTAATTTGGATTAAGAATTTTTTTGATTTTATAGGTTAATGAATGTTAAGAAGCCTTCGTGGATAGAAAAAATCTTGAAAGATGCTTTGCCTCTTATTTTAAATGGGGAGTGATTTATATATTAATAAATTGGTTTTGTCAGTATTTTTGGCATCATAATCATGATAATTTTGTTAAAATTTTCCGTTATATGCTCAATTTCAACATAGAGGTTGTAGGTTTTTTTTAATGGCCAATGTGTGAAAGAGCCTTGAGCATTATTCCTGGTCTGCTAAAGAAGATAAACAAGCTAGAAGAACATAAAGAAATGTTGAAGTTGAAAAAATATGAGTATTATACTGTCTATGATTGTCATTAAAATTGTTATGAGTGGATGTAATGGAAAGATTGGTTTGTATTTCATTGAATATTAATGTTGTTAATTATGGATTTTGGGGACTTTACTTACGTAGACTCTTCGAGTTGTATAATGATTTATGTTGATGTTGATTTCATTTTTGGAATCCCTTAATTTGACTTATCCATTATGTGTTGCCCTGTAATTGATGTTTATTACTATAACTTTGCCATGTGCAGTGATTTTTCTTTGAAGGTAGTTACTTTATTAGTTTATCATACTTTTTTATTGGTATCGAACTAAAAATGGATGTATAAAAAAGGGTTAGAAAGGTGACAAATTTCTTAGCAAGACACTGTTATCTTTCCTAACAAAAAAAAGAAGAAAGCATGATTCTTTCTTTTCCTTGATGTATTTAGATCCTTAATGAAAGAGTTTTGATCATCATGTTTTGTTTCTAAAGCTTATTGTCCTTAAATTGCATGACACGTTTTTTAATTTTCATGTTTTCCTCATATACTAATAATGAATTCAAGTCATTTTCTTCTTTTAAGTTGAAAGACATTTCAGGTTTCATTTCATTTCTCCAAATAATGGAATGTTGCCCAGACATGAGGCATATATTTTGAAGCCATGCTACTCACCTCAAAAGCAAGTGAATGCCCATAAATTTACTCAAAGACTGAAACTTTTACAACCTCAACATTATTAGAACAAGTGAATGGTAAAAGAATTAGCTTCCAAAATGGACAATGAATTTGTCTATAGCTGTATAAAAAAGATTAAGCATAGAGGCAACAGTTGTTATATAAAAATCATAAAGATAGTAGTTGATATACAAAAATCATAAAGGTAGTAGTTGTTATACCAACCAAAAATCATTATCCCAAATGATTGTTTTGGCCTTGTCTTCCTTATTCTTGCATTAGTTGTTTCCTAATTAAAATAGCAATAAATAATTAAAAAATTGACCAAAAATTCAAAATTAATTTATAAACCCAAATTAATACCTATAACTCATCTTGACATTGGTGGTTCAGGAGCCTTACCTCGTAACATTCCTTATCTACAAACTGATCTCTTTCTTTTACTTGGTTTTAATATTTGTAGTTGACTTTATTCTATAATAATAGATCTTGCTTCGACGTTACATGCAGTATGCCTATAGAAAAGAAAAAAATGATCAACATGTATAATTAAGACATAAATAACTAATGTTGAAATTATTGTGTTAACTTACAGTCAAACTGACAGGACCTTCAATTGAAACTTGTTGTGACAAACCTATCACTAGACTTTTTTTTGTTATGTCCTTGTTTAAGGCATGTTTGGTAAGTTCCTTTTCATTCCCTTCCTCGACAACTTATTGGATGTGGTAGAATTCTCCCAAGTCTCCTTTCTTTTATTATTATTTTTGTCCTACCTAGCATTTTTCGAAATGGAGGTGGTAATGGTGACCCGTGTTTAGTTTTAGCCAAAATTTCTCTTATTGAACTAGTCCCATCATATATTTATAAACCTGCAAATACTTATCCTTTATAAACCAATATGATATATATTTTTCAGGCAATGCATTGTTATACTTGTTGGCAGCAATAGCATGTGAATATAGAATTTTTAAAACATCCCAACTTCTATAACTACATATCCTATATCTTAATTTCACAACATGCTTAAATCTTTTTGCATTACTTCAAATCCACTAGTACCATTACTTTCAGGTTCATAATCAACACTTGTTACTTTGTTTTCATTCTTAGACTTATTTCATCTACCCATTTATTTTCCATGTTTCTATTCTTAACCAATCTCTCCATCACACGCACTCTAATTTGCTCAAGCTTTCGTATAATGTTCTTTGTTTGAGCTTCAATAACACTTCCATTAAATGCTTCACAAAGATTATTATCTATAATATCACACTTCAATGATGTGTTGAAATAAGCTCTTAACCACATTTTTTTGAAAAATTTGGCAAATCTCTATGAGTATCTTTTGACTCCTCTTCCAACTCCTTTAAATATAAAAGTAAGTCATATAATGAACCTCTGTGTAACATTCAATTAACAAAAAATAGTAGATAACTAATATGAGCATCTTTATATTATAAAAGTAAATAAATTTTAGAATGAACCTTTTTTTGATTTGAATCACTGCCCCTCTACCTCCATCTTTTAGATCCAAGTCTTTCTCTAAAAACTACCTCCATCTCTTCCTACTTCTACAACTATCTAAGAAATCCTTCTTACAACATTCAAAAAAGATATAAACTCTATCAAATGATGGTTGTAAATTATTCCCAAGTGATGGTCATTTAATAACCAATTCAGCTCTGCTACCAAGATTTGACCTTAAAGGTTCTTCCTTGTAATTCCACAACTTGCTATATTCTACTCTAACACCTCCTTTATTTCCTCTGTCACCAAATTTCGATCCCTATAACAAAAAATATAGTCAACATCAACTCTCAAATCTTCCATCATAAACTTTCTCAAAATATTATAGTTTCAATACACTAAGTCCCAAGATATTATTGAAATACTTTTTAATAACCCACTTTGAACCAACATTTTTTGTGTGGAAAACATGATTACATACGTGCTTCTGCTCAAAAGCTCTTACTTGCCTACATTTATATAAGTAGTTAGTTCACAATATCAATGGTGCCTAAATTGAAAATAAACATAAAATTAAGATTACTTGAAAACTTTTTAAATCTTTCACATGGAAATGTACCATCTGTAGTACTTACTCCCATGTTTAGCTCTCACAAATTGTTTACTGTTCCTTATAAATTTAAACTCCCTTCTTTAATCAATAACAAACTTATAAAGTGCTTCCTTAAATTGGTTAGAATCCTCAAACAACATGTTAAGCTCAATGTCAATCTTTTTATTATCAGGGTTGAATTTGTGAAGTTTGGATTTATGTTTTAACCTCTCATCTACATCTGAACCACCTTCTTCTTCAAAACTACAAATGTCATCTCACTCAAAGTAATCTGTCATATTTTCATTATGTACATCATTCCTATCATTGTCATCTTTATCACCAACTACACTTTTTTTCTATTTTTTTTTCATTTTGTTTGTTATATGTTGCAGACATTGCTCTCAATTCTTTTTCTTCAATTACCCATTTTAAATGAAATATTTAAATCCCTAGAAAATTTCAACTCTTCATCATTCAAGCACGAATCAAACTACTCTTTAATCATTACATTAACAAATACATCCTCTTCTTTTTAGCTAGATCAACTTCATCATCCACATTTTGTTTAAAATGTGAAAATTTGGATCCATGATCAATTTAGAACTCTACAACCTTATGTTTAGTAATCAGTTTACATATCTCCATCACATATGCATCACTCTTTCTCACCTCGATCGACCCATTTTTTAGGTCATCACCTGTCACTTTATACATAAACTTATTTGCTTTCGGTCCTTTAACATCTTTTACAAACATTTTCTTAAGGCTCCAATAACAAAATCTATCAATTTTAATGCCCCAGCTTTCCTCATTTCCACCCACGTATTCAACATCTTCTCCATATACAAACTTCCCATTATAAAACATAGTTAATTTACCATCTTAGCCATTCATCTCTGTTTACCTACATGCAAATATCAATGTTACGTTAAGCATAAAGGCAATTAATACAAGACAAACACTTCATTATTCTGGTATAAAACAAGCGCTTTGTTTAATACAAGACACGCGCTACAATTAAATCTCCCTAGCCTTCCATCTATTTTTGACATAAGACATGATATTTTAAGTTTCAAAAGGATAAAGTATACTAGTTGTTTGGAACAAGCCATATACTAATTGGATAATGATGCAATGGTTACAATCTTCTAAAGAGATATATCTACTAAAGAAAGAAACTTGAAAAATAAGCATGCTTTTAGTCAATTGGAATAGTAAATGACAACCTGCACATTTAGTTTAATAAGTTGATATCATCACTGAATATATAGAAATTTAAAAAAATTCATTTTGTAAAGTAAAAAATGGAAACAAAACATTACAATGATTATAATAATCAAAGCGTAAGACATCTTATGTTGCTCTAGCTAGATAATTGATCTAAAAATCCCCTGAAATAATCAAGTGGTCGATTATAGGTGCACTATTGTTATCATTATTTGATTGCATTTTCTTTAGCTCAAGCATACCTAACAGATTGATAAGATATAGATCTAGACAGAGATGCCACCATGAAAAGTGGTTTGCTAATATGTATGAAGAATTGAGTTAGAGGAAAACCCACATATCCCCTTTTTTAGTTGTTTTAGGAGTCCAACCAAATTACATTTGGCACATCATCATAAGACTCAGGATATGACATAACAAGAAGAAAAAAGAAAGTTATATTACCTTAAGATAACATCTCCAAATTACTACTAATCTGCAACTCTTGCATAAAACATTTTAAAGTTGTTATCATTAAGTGTGAAATAATCTTCATACAAGAAGAAAAGCTTTTAATGCGTAGAACACAAATGAGTTTAATAGTAGACCCTTCGTGATGTAGATAACTGATTAAAGGGCTTTGTTTGGATTTTCAAACCTGTTAATTGACCTATAAAATCTCAAAGTTTAGAATAGCAAATGTTTGTCTAAAATGGATTTTTCCTTGAATTTTCCATTTATTAAAAAAGATATCTTTCTTGCTATAAAATTGGATATGCCACCATGATCACACTCTTCACTCTCTTTCAATGTTGTAATTAAAGTAAGGAAAGACAAATGAACATTTTTACACCATGAATGACACTTTTAAATGGTAACTTCCAATGATACAAAAATGTTACCATGTCATACATGCTTCTATTTATTCTAGTATGATATTCCCCAATTGCAAGAATAAAATAATTCACACACAAAAGACAAGCAAACTAACATATTCAAGTCGAAGAAGATGAAGAACAAACCAAATCTTGATACATCATATTGATACAATATACTCATACAACATGTACTTTCTTTCCCAAACCAAAATTTGCAACCAACTATCACAAAACTAAAAAATGTTATAATGAAGAATGAAACCAATACCTAGCGAATGAAACCCACAAACGAATAAGAAAGCAATTGAGATTTTAAAGGTGTTCCAAACAATAACAATGGCTTCTTCTTAATAACGACAATGGCTCTAAATGATCATAATGATTTATTTTTCAGACATGACGATGGGCAGGGACGGAGCCAGACTGAACTCTAAGGGGGGGCCGGAAACCAACATCTAATAATAATAATTTTTTTTAAAGGGGGCCACTTATACTTGTAATTTTAAAAATTTTAATTTTATAGGTAATTTTTTTAAAAAAATTTTTGAAAGAGGGGGCCATGGCCCCCTCCCCCTTTAACGTGGCTCCGTCAATGACAATGGGTCTTTTGTTTGAAAGGTGAAATGTGAAAATTAGGGTTAAAAGGTGTGAGTTATTTTTGGAATAAATTTGGTGGTTTATGGATCATGAGTTATGGGTTGTAAGATATGGATTAGCCATATGGGTATCTATGTGTCTATAAATTTTCTACGAGGATGTTCAAATATTAAAGAAATTAGTTCTATTAGCCACGTTAGCAATAAACTCACACAATGAACTATTAAACTGTGTTGTAAAGGTTTTGAAAGATTATTTAATTAATTTAAAATTTTTAAAAGTTTGACACTAAAGTGAAAAAAATCTCAAAAGGTTTGGCACTGATGAATATATTATTCCTTATTATTAGAAGTCTTATAAACCATTAATATTAAACTTCTATTAGATTT
Organism: Erythroxylum orinocense; assembly: GCA_025531955.1. Lineage (NCBI taxonomy): Eukaryota > Viridiplantae > Streptophyta > Magnoliopsida > Malpighiales > Erythroxylaceae > Erythroxylum > Erythroxylum orinocense. The sequence continues at coordinate 10,126,396 of JANZLX010000003.1, read as the reverse complement.
ATAAATTAGAAGTCTTGTAAGTTATAATTTTCTATTTGTATTTAGTTTTTCGTTGGTGTATATAATAGTGCCTTTTATAAAGTTATTAAGGATTTTTATGATTATTAGTCATTGAAATCCTTTTAAATTTTTATTTTTATTCAATTCTTTATACATTATCAATACATTTGATCAAATCCATTTTCGTTATCAATACATAATTAAAGGTTATTTCACTATTACATAATTGAAATAAGATACTTGAAAAAATTGTTTAATATTTTAAGTGAATTTAAGAAGATGTCTTGTTTCATTTATACTCCTAAAAGTATTTTTTTGTTGTTGTCCTGGTACTTTAATACCACTATTTAAAATATCAAATTTTCAATCAAGTAACTACGTAACATTATGATGAAATTTGAAGGTTATATGAAATATAGATATTATCAAAATTTTCGTATTTATAATTATATGGTTTAAAATTTATCAATATCTCTAAATTCATGAAATTTAAATATCCAATTTAAGTTTAACCAAGTGAAAAGGATAAAATAAAAAATACATATTTTTTATAAAAAGCAATCAATTTAAAAACTTTGAGATGCCTGCATCCACAAATTATGATTATTTTATCCAAAACAATTGGTAGAGGCTCTCCCAACTCCCATTGAAGAAAGGATAAAATTCAAAGCCCTCCAAGAAACTTCAATGCCTGAAAGCTAGTAATACGACATTGGACCACTGCCGACCTATGGCCTTTCCCCTTAGAACTTGGGATGTGCCTATTACCAAATCCTGTTGAAGAATGAAGATGCCAATCCCCAACAATAATTAAACCGTAAAAAGAAAGACATAAAATGCATAGGATAACCATCACTTTCAACTACGAAGCCAGTCGTAACAGAAACCGAATCATAGACATACAAAATATTTTTAAACCACTGAACAGAGAACACAGTGCAAAAGTTGGTGGAGCAGGAGCAGTTGGTCCACCACCGGAATCATGACTTGTTAAAGATATGACCCACTCGCCCAACGAAATTGCTCATGTCATCAATCGTTGGTCCAACCAACCAATTGGGTAAATCTCAAAAGATGCTTACTACCCTCCCAATCCCAATTTATGCATTGAATTGTCCGTTCCTTTTGTTCATAAACTCCCTAAATGTCATGCATTTTAATATTTTTAACTTAGTACTTGACAGCATTTAACAAAAATTAGGTACCATAAGAATATGAGTTGGTTTAGGTGGGTTCTCTATTCTTTTAACTCTTCTCAATCTAATAATGCAAAAGCTCTTCATCACACTTCACCTTTATGCAAAGAAAAAGGTGTCACCGAATAATGCTCTATGGCGTCAGTGTGAGGCCACTAGGCCAATGGCATCTTGACACTTGGGCATTCAGTACAAGCTATTTCATCAGTCAATGTTCATTCACTCCTTGGTTTGTGTACTTGCTTTTGATTTTTGGTTTCAAATCTTTGATCTTATGCTTTTTCCTCAGCACCTACGTCATCCATCTTATTCTCTCCTTCTCATCCTAACTACCCAAAATTTTGGCAATCATTTTTGAAAAGAAAACTCTATTTGCCAACATCTTTTCCTCTCATATTCCTCCCACTTGCCACGGATCATGCCATGTAAAGGGATTTGAATTCTATAATTATTCATTAATCCAACTCAAAAAAAAAAAAAGACTTGACCCTTTTTTAGGTAAGGCTAAAGGCTTTGTGTTGGTGACTCTCATATTAGATTAGAGTTCAAATTTCCAAGAAGCGACCAAAATACCCTATGGAATTCCTACCAGAAGTAGTAGTAGCAGCGTAGTGGGCATTGGCTGAAGGACCAGTGCATTAAATTACACATTAGCGTAAATAAAGAAATGATAGATTAGGGGAATATTCAGTTTTCCCAATGCGACAAAAATACTCATAGGGCTTGGAGAGCAAGTCTAGGCATCATTTGCCCCTCTCCTTTTGTTCCTTTTTTTTTATTATTATATAATCTGCACCTGCTCTCTGCCTTCTCCTCTCTAACAGCTAAGCTTAGGCTCTGCCCTTTTTTTCTTTTTTCTCCTCCAGTTTTCTCCTTGTTATCTACACTACACAGGCTTTTTACTACTTGGGTTTTGCGATGTACCTCTTTTTATTTTTACGCATTCCAAGTAAACACATTCCTCTTACCTACTCACCAATTCCATGAAGACCGTGAAGAATTTCACTCATCTCATCATGTGTCTGGAGTTAGTAAAATCATCCCAATAACTAGAGAAGACATGAGCATTCAATATTGCCTTCCAATCTCCTTTGACTTCTATTTTTGGTCTTCCGAGCGAGAGGAGCTAAAACCATGTGGGAGGTTCATCATCAAATTAAGAGTGAATTTATTATCATAATCCCTTATTAATAAGAGGAGTGGTTTGTATTATATTAAATATTAAATAATATAATTTTTAATCTTTTATAAATAACCTAATATGAGTTTTACTAATATCTGAAAATTTCAATAATATATAGTCTTAATAATAAAGGCGGGGGAGAGAGGGTGATAATAATTATTAATTAGGGTAATTGTGCATGTGGGGTGGACGTGGGCGCATTTTAGAGATTCCTCCAACAAAAGAACAGCATACCCCCACCACTTCGGCGTATTTTAGTCCCAAATTCTTCTAAATTTAGTTAGTCTTTTTCTTAGTATAAATCATAATCGTGAAAACAAAAAATAATAAATAACACATTGTGACCATAGCGTGTTTTATTTTTATTAGTCATATGATGTAATGTAACATTATCATTAAATAGGATAGTCACGTCTTCATTCATATTTTAATTTTTATATTGGAAGAGGAATAGAAAAGCATTTCCAGGCGCATTTTAGCGTGGTGGGCCATGTAAGTGCAGAAACTTTTAACAGAAGGTGATTATTAACAATTAGAGTGAAATTACGTTTTTGCAGAGCCAAAAGCGAACAACGGACAAGAGACAAGACATTGCAAGCACGTGACCTGCCGAAAAAGAAATATACCTTTTTTATTTAAAAGATTGAATTGAACTTGAACAAATGAAAAATTAGATAATTTTCATTACTCAATTCCGCAATTCCCAGCTTTTGCAAACTGGACATCCTCTGATCAATCCAATCCTTCACATCACCTCAGTCCAATCACTGAATTTTTACAAAATTACAAGTATTGGATAATATTTCCATGAAAATATTGTATGTTTTTTTTTTTTCAAGTTGTTATAAAAGAAATGAAATTTGGAAGAAACAACAGTACTTTTACCCTTTTTAATTTTCGCAACCGAGTCTTTTTCTTCTCTGTATCTGTGTCCACTTTTGGCATTTTGTCTTGTGTCCTTTGGCTCTTTCTCTCTGTGAGTGTAACTTTCATTTGATCCTTCTCTTTTCTCTTTTAGCTTTGGTTGTTTGTTGGAGAAGATAATGGTAGCACTGGAATCATAGTTGTGGAGGGAAGTGAGAACTGGGTAAGAGGTTAGTAGCCAAGAACAAAACTTTACTTGGAATTTGTGGGGATCGACCATAACTTAAGTAATCATACACCAGCATTCCCAGATCTCTAGGATCTCAGAATTTCACGCTTGAATTCTTGCCTGTTTCTCGAGAAAATTCTCTTCCTTTTCCTACTTGTCTCAGTTAAAACTCATTAAGATTCTCTGTACTGGTTGGTGGTTATGCAAAGATAGTGACTTGCAGAATTTGGTGTCACACTAAAGTTCCTTGCTTTCTTGTTCAAAGCGGGAGAAGGGGATAAAAGATAGCAGAAATGCTTCCTACGGGAATAGTGGGATTTTGATTCTTTCTACTCTGATTCTTGGGGAAGCCTTTTTCACTTATTTGGATAAAGGCGATAATTTCATGTTACCTTTATTTGGCTCGTGGGGCTGCCGGATATGGTAGCTCTGATTAGTATTCAAAGGTAGTAAACTTAGTGAAGTGAAGGGTTGAAGAATATGGAAGGTGGAAGTTTTGGAGTGTGGAAAGTGGGGCTCTTGGTTTTGGCATTGATGGAAATTTCATCTGCTACTCTTTCTCCAACTGGTGTGAACTATGAAGGTCAGTACCCTTTCTCCTGCAGATCTTTACCTGTTTCGCCTTCTTTTCTAATCTTTTTTCTCTTTCCACTTCTGATGATTCTTTATTCTACTCGATGAAACATGCTGAGTTCTGCAACTGACTGTATCCCCTATTTGAATTGATGAGAAGTTTTTATATGCTGTTAGATGCTTTTATTATGTTTGCAACTCGAAAAAGGCTTTTCTATGCAACTTTCTATTACTCATTTCCATAAATCTATCCAGTGAAATGCAATCGCTGTGGTCTCAGTCTTGTATGGTAAAGATGTATGACAAGCTTTTTGTCTGGCTGAATAATTTCCATCTTCTCAACCCTCTTTTATGTTTCTCTTATGTCAATCAAATTTGCGCAGTGGTTGCTCTAATGGCCATAAAAATTGCCTTACACGACCCGTACAATGTTCTGGAGAACTGGGATAGCAATTCCGTAGATCCTTGTAGCTGGAGGATGGTCACTTGCTCCCCAGATGGATCTGTTTCTGCTCTGTAAGTACTTTCTCTCGGTTTAGGTACATCTACTTGGTTCCCCTAACTTTTATTGAGGAATGTTAGTGGGAGAAAAATGAAAGCCTTCCTTTTGCAAGCATAATGGGAATTCTTTCCATAAACAGGGGACTTCCAAGTCAGAGCTTGTCTGGGACCTTATCTCCTTCAATTGGGAACCTTAACAATTTGCAATCAGTGTACGTTATTTTCTGAGTTGTTGCTGAATTGTGTGCGGATTCTACTATTTCGCAGCACCAGTTTTACTTAGAAATTTTATCGGTGTTTAATAAATGTTTTTTTGAACATTGGAGCTTTTGATAGTGCTGCGGTTTCTCTATTTTCGAAGTGTACTACGTGTTTACCATAATATTGATGTTGAAATCCGATTGTGGTTGCATAACTATACAGGTTGCTGCAGAACAATGACATTTCAGGTCCGATACCTTCTACCATTGGGAAGTTGGAGAAGCTTCAGACACTTGATCTCTCCAACAATTCATTTGGTGGAGAAATTCCTTCTTCTTTGGGAGAGCTAAGGAACTTGAATTACCTGTAAGTAAACGTAATAGCATTTTGACTCTTTCTGCAATGATTTTCTGCCCAATATCTATACTTTAATAGCTCTGGATTCTTATGCTTAAAGTTTTACCCTTTGGAGCATATCAGGCGGTTAAACAACAACAGTCTCACTGGACCATGCCCTAAATCTTTGTCCAATATTCAAGGACTCAGCCTTGTGTATGTCCCTGTACCTTTGCACGTACTGTAGTGCTGCTTGGCTGCCACTCTATTTATTTATTTGGAAAATGCATATCTTTGTTGATTTGTGGATGCATCAGTTGACCAATTTAATTAATGTTTCGATGCAGGGATCTTTCATTTAACAACTTGAGTGGCTCCTTGCCCAAAATATCTGCAAGAACCTTCAAGTGAGTTGATATTAATCATTCTGAAATTGCTTGTCTTGGTATAGTAGTGTTAACATTCAACTCATTGAGATTCCCTTTGTTCTCTGTATTATATACAGAATAGCAGGTAACCCTTTAATTTGCGGACCTAAGGTTGATAATGACTGCTCTGCAGTCTTTCCAGATCCTCTGTCTCTTCCACCAGATGGTCTTAAAGGTAGATATCCCTTTAGATTTGGTTGATATAACGTTTCAGTTCTCTTTGCTATAGTAAATGGCATATGTATATTGATGCCCTTTGATATTGTAGCTCAATCAGACTCTGGATCAAATAGCCATCGTGTGGCAATTGCTTTTGGCTCAAGCTTTGGTTCTGCCTTTTCCCTTATTATTATCATTGGTTTGTTTGTGTGGTGGCGATACAGACGCAACCAACAGATTTTCTTTGATGTCAATGGTTAGTTTTAATCCTGTTACTTAAGTATTTCATTGTGGTTTCATTTTTCTATCCGGGTATAGTGTAAAGTTGTCAAGAATGACATCCTTGTTCCTCTTTATGCATAACTGTTACGTTGGGAAGAGGAGCCACGTGGTGCTGGCTGGGTTTGAATCTGTCATTATAAGCTCTGTACTGAATTATTAGGAGGCATAAGACGTGAAAGCATTTTGTGATGTTGTATTGGAATGAGAATTACGGTGCAGCCTTTCATCTCATAAAATAACAAAATAAAAATAGTGCAAAATAGTAACTAGGTGGAGGAGCTAGTGATAGTTTTTGAACAAGGTTGTGAATTACCTTCAATCCAAGTGAATCAGCTTCTTAATTTGCAAGTAGTTGCTGCAGTAAATAATTTTCATGGCATTCATCACATTAGGTATGTTTGCTGTGTATATGAAATGTTATAAACGAGTTCTATTCATTACAGTTCCTGCTATCAGTTTTCTTCTACGCTTAGTTTTACCTGGATTCTCACCTGCTATATGTTGCTTAGCAGAGCAATATGACCCAGAGGTGTGTTTAGGCCATTTGAAAAGATATACATTTAAGGAGCTTCGATCTGCCACCAATCATTTCAGCTCAAAAAATATTTTAGGGAAAGGTGGATTTGGCATCGTATACAAGGGATGCATGAATGATGGAACTCTGGTGGCTGTCAAAAGACTGAAGGACTATAATACTGCTGGTGGTGAAATCCAATTTCAGACAGAAGTAGAGACAATAGGGTTGGCAGTTCATCGAAATCTTCTCCGGCTTTGTGGATTCTGCACAACTGAGAGCGAAAGACTCCTTGTTTATCCCTACATGCCAAATGGAAGTGTAGCATCTCGACTGAAGGGTCAGCTAATTTAACTTCTCTTTTATTTGTCTCTGTGAAATTATGGCCTTTTGATCAGCAAAGTTCATGCAGAAGTAATTTATTGAGAAAAAAGGAGGCATAATAGTTATCAACATTAGAAAAGGGGTATTGGACTGGCGTTTTAGTTGCTAAGTTGTTAAAAGCAAATATTGTTAAAAGGTCATCTTATGAGCTCAGCTTAATTTCTGTCTTCTTTTTAGATGACTTAGTGCTAGCGACTTCCTTGGAGTTAGCACTATTTGTTTTCACAAATGAACACTTGAAGTGTTTCAACATCTATCTTTTTCTTTCTCTTTTTTTGGTTAAAAGAAATCTTTTTCTTTTCTTTTTTTTTCATTTGTGAATTCAATTATCAGATCATATACATGGCCGGCCAGCTTTGGACTGGGGCAGGAGAAAGAGGATAGCTTTAGGTACAGCTAGGGGACTGCTTTATTTACATGAACAGTGTGACCCCAAGATTATTCACCGTGACGTCAAAGCAGCCAACATTTTGCTGGATGAAGACTTTGAAGCAGTCGTTGGAGATTTTGGTTTGGCAAAGCTTCTGGACCACAGAGATTCTCACGTGACCACTGCAGTTCGTGGCACCGTCGGCCACATAGCGCCCGAGTACTTGTCAACAGGACAGTCATCTGAAAAGACCGATGTGTTCGGATTTGGAATCTTACTCCTTGAGCTAATCACAGGTCAGAGGGCTATGGATTTTGGCAGGGCAGCAAACCAGAAGGGTGTTATACTTGATTGGGTATATCATTCTACTTCACCCCTTCTAAGATTCCACGCTTGAAATGATTGTACACAGGCTTAGTTATGTGCTATGGACAAGTTGATGATGATATATTTAGGTTAAAGATTTCATTTTTCTGCTCCATATTCGTACAGCAAAATTATCTCACACATTATGGAATTACTACCTGTTTATGGCAGGTGAAGAAGCTCCACCTGGAGGGAAAGCTAAATCTAATGGTGGACAAGGACCTCAGAGGCAACTTTGACATGATTGAATTGGAAGAAATGGTTCAGGTAGCTCTTTTATGTACTCAGTTCAATCCGATTCACCGGCCAAAGATGTCAGATGTGTTAAAGATGTTAGAAGGGGATGGTTTAGCTGAAAAATGGGAGGCATCGCAGAAGATTGAGACACCAAAGTTGAGGTCCTTCGATTACTCTCGTCAAAGATATTCAGATTTCATAGAAGAATCTTCACTTGTTACAGAAGCAATGGAACTTTCAGGGCCCCGATGACAACCATTAAGCACACAACGACTTCAACTTGGAAATGAAAATTGATGTTGTTGATAGCTGTCGAATGCATTGTATTCACCTGTAAAAATAGAGGAAAAAGTGAGAAGAAATTATGGGAAATCAGTTTAGATGATTGCTCTCAAAGAAATTTTGAGAATTTGTGTTAGTTATGTATATATATATCTTCTGTTTTGTTCTGCCATTCTTTTTCTTCATGGCCAGTGGTGATTTATCATGACTATGCCAAAAGGGCACCATTCTTTTTCTTTCCTAGACAACAAAAAGTGGATTATTGGATTTGAAGGTATAAACCTATTTTAAAGATTTTCTTCAAATGAAAATTCAATATTCTAATATTTATAAATTAAAATTTTAATTAAAATATTACTTTATAAAAATAAAATAAATAATAATGATGATGATGTTGGTGAGATTGAAATTTGAATTCAAAATTTTTTATTGTTTTATTATTGGGAATGGATAAAATAAAGAACGAAAATTAATTTTTTTATTTATAAGAAGTTATTAAATCATTAAAATAATTAATTGTTTTTATAAAATAAAAAATATTATATTTAATTATTTATAAAAATAAAATGTATAATAATTAAATTTAAGTAGAACATTTATCATCATTATTCATAATATTTAATACTAAATACTAGTATAATTATTAATTTATTTATTATTTACTAAATACTTATAATTAAAAATTTTATTCATATTATTAGTATGTGCTTGGCTCACATCGGGCAATAATAATAAGAATAAGAATGGATATAATCATTATAATTATGATGGTTGGTTAGTATTAGCTCCTTAACATTGCAAGATCCTTTTTACTAGCCATCGGACAATGTCTAACATGATTAGGCATTTCAATGGAATCAAGATAACTTAACCAAGCAAAGATCAAGCATGGTTTGAGTTGTGGCAAGCTTTAACGACCGTGGAACGTTGACTAACTTGGTAGTTGGGGCGAGTTAGACTTGCGTAAGATGTTTTTGGTGGTAACTAAGGACGAGATGATATTCAAATGATTAACCATGGATGAACGAACTAGACCATGGGTGTGCATTGGTCGGACCACGCGTGAATTAACTAAGAACTTGGCTAACTTTCACCTTTGGATGAAGTTCATAGGTGACGTGACAACGATAATGGGATGAATCATCAAGGAAATGGGATGACGTGATAAAGAACATGGATGATGTGTCTTGTAAGCGTTATACATGTTGATTTGAGTTATAAGTGGAATAGTGGTAAGTTATGTAAACCACTAGTAGTGCCTAAAGTTGTTGAGGATGTCAACCACCAACTAAGTTAGTGGTTTAGCAGTCTTAAGACCACTTTTTTGTATTCTTGTCCAACAAGTTTCCTAAAGCCTAGAAATAACACATTTGAGCAAGGCTTCATTTATTAGAGAGAGTTGGAGCTCTGCATCATTTATGTTAATTGTCAGTAATATAATGCTAACAATTTTGCTGTAAAGTTGTGCGCATCTTTCTTTTCTTATTTTTGGTCATTCTATTGTGTTGGCTAAGTGAATTTTGTGGGTTTATTTTTTCTTTGTAGACAATACCTTAAACATGAGATATTTGATAAGGTTGAGTTGAATTGCGAGAATCCAACTAATGTACTTAGACTTTGGCACATTTTGTGAGCGAACTTGAAATTCTTTGCAAAGTCTTCGTAACATTTAGGACGAAGATATGAATATTATTATCATTGATAGTGGTTGGTTTGTTAAAAATCTTAAAAAATAAAAATTTGTTAAAATTTTATTTTACACCAAATTTTAATATATTATATTTAATTTTAATATATTATAATTAATTATATTGTTTTGCTAAAAAATAACATTTTGTTTTATATCAAATTTTAACGTATTCTAATTAATTATATTTAATTTTAATATATTCTAATTAATTATATTGTTTTGCTAAAAAAGAAAAAATAAAAATTTTGTTTTACATCAAGTTTTAATATATTTTAATTATTTATATTTAATTTTAATATATTCTAATTAATTATATAATTTTGCTAAAAACGAAAAAAAATAAAACAAAGAAAAATAATTTTCACAAGCGAGACAAGGAGTTTTGCACCCATGACAATTGCGTGTTACCCAAAATAACTTTCATTTCTCTCATACGTGAGAGGTATGGAGTAATTTTCAAAACTCGAAGATAAAAATATTATTCATCTAATGATAATATATAATCATCCACACTATTTTTCGTTCGTTAGTTATTGATATCTTCTCAAACCTATTAGCGAAGTACCCTCTTATTCTTTTATTCTTATTGCTTTGTTATTGATTAAAAAAAAATGCTCTTAAAATTTTAACTTTTTAATTTAACTAAGAAGCACTTTTATTCTTTTGATCAATATAATGCATTATTGAGAATTTTGAAATTCTTTTTAATATTAGATTTTTAACTGAAAATTTTTACTACTAAAACTACAAGTTTATTTTATTACGTACGACTTAAAGCAGGAAATACCGATTTTGTAATTTTGTAGACAGAACGATGTCGTTAGCATGATAGGACTCAGCCGGAGAAAATTTCAACGGGATGAAAGTAGCGTGCACCACTTTGGTGGCACCCAGTGAAAAAAGCATGCTGCCCCTGATTTCACCACATGGCAGAATATCAACGGCCAAGATACGCGGTGCGACAGTCATCACGTGACGCGTGCGCTGGTTCCCATCACCGCTTATCCATGTGTTTTATGTAGCGCCACGTGTCCCCATCTTTGTTGTCGGTGGGAAGTAGATCTCGTTCGGATGTTTGTCCCTTTCCGGAGAATCATAACTATCAACCCTTATGACTAAACTGCCCCTCTGCTCCACTTACTTAGCACTTCGCGTCAAATTAAAAAATTATTAAATATAGCAAGATCTAATTCACTTTTAAGATATATGATACAAATTCATATCTATTAGCATAAGTTAGTTAAAATCTTTATTCAAATTCATGATCTTTTAGTAATTAATCCAAAATGAAATTATTATCTTAATTAAATTTACTCATATCATGTGTGCTAATTAGGTATTAATTTCAAATGTATAGGAGAAAAGAATAATGTAGAGGTTAAACCTTAATTAATAATAATCAAATTACCGAAGATTAAGATAAAATGAACCTAAGATCTTAGTTGAGGTAAAACCCAGAGAAGGGCAATGACATTGATAACAGTCGAGTGTAGCCAACGCCACTCTTTCACCGTCTCAATCTCAAATGGGCAATGCTTAAAAGCACTCTTTGAAATGTTCAGCCAACAAGAAGCCCACGTCCTTCTTAGCGTCACACTGCTTAATTGCCACTTCCGATAACGAACAAAAAACCTGTCACCCACAGCCCATCTTCGTCATTTCTCGAATTTGATCTTGTTTTTCCTCAGTAAACGTTATTCACTTACGCCAGTAATATGTTAATGGGTCACCCTGCTCTTTGCATTTGACTAGTGAGGGTTTTTCATTTGGTGTTTTGTAGTATGGATTCGGTGAAAGTTGCATTCCCAGACCAAGTTTTGTCACCGAGAAGGAAGTATAAGGTGGTATCTGGATGTGGTCTGTGGGTTAGTGCTGCTTTTATCGTTCTCTCCGTGATTTTGCTTGGACGTTCGTTGAACGGTAGACTGGTGACACCTTTGTTTAATGGATTTAACAGTGTAGGTGTTAGTGTTAATTCTACTCTCATTTCTTGGCCTTTTTTGTTTCCAAGTGGTTCCTTTCCTTCTGCCAACGGTAGTTATGTTAATGGTCACAAGGAAGTGAACGCTTCCTTGGATTTTCTGGCAAAATCTCCAGAAGCAAGTGTAGTGGGCGTGACGTTAAAGAAAACCCATTCTGGGAATTTCACAGAAGGAGTCCATAATGGAACCTTCGGTGTTAAACAAGGAATGGTCCAAGTGAAAACCAAAAATGGTGGAAACTTTTCGGAATCTGTTGGCAGTGCTGCAGATAGCAGCCAAATGGATAATTTTGCTGAGGTGGTGAAGAATGGAAGCTTGAGTAATGAAGAACAGGTGTTTCCTGGGAATTTTAACCTCTCCGCCACCGTATCAAAAGATAATTTGAGTAATGATAGTAATCCCGTATTAGGAAGCAACAGTGAGGGGAGCGTGTCGCAAAGAGTGGGAGATACTGATCAAAAACCAAATCTTTCTGAGACATGCGATATATTTGATGGAAGATGGGTGAGGGATGATTCCAAACCATACTATCCTGCAGGTTCTTGTCCTCATATTGACCGGGATTTTGATTGCCACAGTAATGGGAGGCCAGATCAGGATTTTGTCAAATGGACGTGGCAGCCAAATGGCTGTAACATACCAAGGTATTTTCTATCTTGATGATCCTCAAGTCAATATTTTCTGTTTGATTTAAGAAGAAAAATTTTCACTTTTAAGTTCACAGTGGTGTAAAGAAATATATTACAACGAAGTTTGTCAATCTTCTGACTCTTAATTAGTATAAATCTTTGAAACATACTTTTCTTTATTCAAATTCGAGCTTAAAATTTATACAGAATTCGGTGATATGCTCACTGGTGTGACTAGCATATTGTTGTTATCTTGGCTCTCAAGTGAACTTTCTTACGACCTGTAAGTATCGGATCTTACGACCTCGTTTATATTGGTGTCACGCAGCTTTAATGCCACTGATTTTCTGGAAAGATTAAGAGGAAAAAAGCTGGTTTTTGTTGGGGACTCGCTGAATAGAAATATGTGGGAGTCCCTTGTTTGTATCCTCCGCCACAGCATCAGAAACAAAAAAAGAGTTTATGAAATATCAGGAAGAACAAAATTTAAGAAGAAGGGATTTTATGCATTTAGATTTGAGGCAAGTGTATGGTTTATGCTTAATTTTCCACAACTTAGGTTTGCAAGTTCTTTGACATTTTTTAATTTTCGGCTTTTGTAGGACTATGATTGCACGTTGGATTTTGTTAGTTCTCCATTTCTTGTTAGGGAGTCATCCGTCCATATCAAAACTGGAGTTCTTGAGACGCTAAGATTGGACTTGATGGACAAGACTACTTCCATGTATCACGATGCTGATATCATAGTTTTCAATACAGGTCACTGGTGGACACATGAGAAAACTTCGAAAGGGTTAGCCTTATCTGTTTAGTTATTTGAATGCTCAATTGTATTGTTTTTGTAGATGACACATTTTGCAAAATAATCAGTGAATCTATCTTCTGGATTGTATATTATAAACTTAAAAAAGGTCTTTTTTGTTTGTGATAATATCTGGCAATGAAGTGTATGATCTATAGACTGTTCATGGTTCTGCAGAGAAGACTATTACCAAGAAGGTAACTATGTACACCCAAGACTCAAAGTCCTAGAAGCATATAAACGAGCACTTTTTACTTGGGCCAGATGGGTTGACAAGCACATAGATGTTAACCGAACTCAAGTGTTCTTCAGAGGATATTCAGTTACTCATTTCCAGTATGAGACTGTTCTCTTTGTTTTTCTCTCTCTTTTTCAATTCATCATGGAAGACCCTATGTCCTGTTCCTTAATAATGTCCTTTCCTTATTATCTTAACTTTGAAGGTCCTTAACTCTAACAAAACTTGATATTTGATACGTGTGGATGTCTATTACTTGTATTTCCTTATTACTGGTTTAGATCCTCAAGTGACGCAGTTAATCCTTGAAACAGAGCATGATTATTCTTGGAGCCTGGGTTCTGGAAAGCTTCTGGTTAAGCATGTCTTTAGCAAGCATTACGTTCCACTCCACTCAAGGATTTTGGTGGTTGTCTAGATATCTCCAATTTAATTAAGAAGTGTTGAAACTTGCAAGGTTTTCTTGAGATTTGAGAGAATGTGATAATTGAGAAAAAAAAAAAAAAACTGACACATAGGGGATTGAATTTTAAGTAGGCATTGTGTAGTTTTGGTACTGCATTTGTGGTAGATGTGCATTCCTTGATTTTTTGTCTCTTGTTTCTTTCTTGCTTCTCTCTTTTTCCCTTTCCTTTTAGTGCGTGCCAAAAAACTGCGAGGTAGAGAAATTGTGCGTTATTTAGTGACGGAGAAAGTAGGGAGAATATATTGTAATATGCATCTTTCTTTGGCAGAATAGTTCCATCTCCAATCTCTGTGATACATTTACTTTTGAATTATGAGATGACAAAACTGAATCCCATGGTCACTGTAGTTTTCAATTGAAAACTAATCTTTTGCTTCATATTCACATCATTGAAATATGCAGATAAAGATAATTGTCATCGCTCAACATTTTTCTGTTCGTATTGAAATATGCTGATAGAGATAACTGTCATCGCTCAACATTTTTCTGTTCGTATTGCTATGCCCACGTAATGTTCTTCTGGTCTATAATTCTTGAGTGCTTGATTTGATTGCAGCGGAGGCCGATGGAACTCGGGTGGCCAATGCCACAAAGAAACCTCTCCAATCTCTATTTCCTCTCATTTAGGGAAGTACCCTTCAAAGATGAGAACTTTTGAGCAAGTGCTTCTTAAAATGAAAACTCCAGTCGTGTACTTAAACATAAGCAGGCTGACAGACTACCGTAAAGATGCACATCCTTCTATTTATAGAATGAATTACAAGACAGAAGAGGAACGAATTGCGGCTGAGCGATCTCAAGATTGCAGTCATTGGTGCTTACCTGGAGTACCTGATACTTGGAACGAGTTATTATATGCCTCTCTCTTAAAAGCGGGAAAGGGTTCCTGGAGATTTGATCAGGTTGTGTAGGACTCTTACGTTAGCTTATTCGTTGTTATTTAGAGCGTTGCTTATATCCATACTGTAACTGTACATCCGGGCTTTTAAGTAATAGCAGTAACTCAATGAGATTGACAAAGCATAAGTGACTGCAGTCTAGGTTGTCTGAGTCCCTAGATTGCAGGCAAAGGTGATGATATAAGTGTGTTTGAGTCCCTGTATACCACTAAGAGTAAGCGGCCGTTGTAGATTCACAAATTACAATGTACATTTTATTTGTCAGAATTGCTTATTGGCAATGAAGATAAATGTGTGAGATTGTCGCGGGGATTCACAATTTTTGTATGCGTTTTATTATTTATTAGCTAGCAGCATATGAGCTAGTTAATAGGAGGGAGTTCCGGCAAGTTTGGAGACTCCGCAATGATTGCTAATCAAGTTGGCAATGTCTATATTAGTTTCACTTTCTGAGAGCTGAGTGTTCAAATGGGACTTTAAAATTGTTTAATTGTCTTCACTTGATGAGTTATTAGATACTTTATTAATAAAGTGATTCAATACTATGAATAATATCTAATCCATTTGCTGAATTTGAAATCAATAGTTATTAGATTTGATTCTCAATTTAGGGCATAACTCGTTCATATCTGAAAAATTCACATTTGTGGGAGATTGATATTTTGCCTATTTGTGGATGGAAATTATGTTGTTTGTTATGAATCACAAGTAGATATTGATATTAATATCCATTTGAATTAAATAAAATAAACAATCCTATCCTCCTAGCATCGGACGAGACAAAACATAAACATGCAGAACACAAACAACAATTCGATGTAGAGCCTCAGAAGATAAAATTAAAAGTATAGTAAACACTTGGAACCTTTGATGATGACAAAATCAAAACTAGTTTTTGAACTGGTTGGCCCCTAAACTTCATCTACAAAACACTCAGAATTGAAAGTTGTGTTCCTAGAAAAAAAAAATGATGTCAGTAAACTCAATAAAGATGAGAAATTAAATGGTGATAATTATGAGATTTGCAACATGAAAATCCGTATGTACTGGAGAAGCAAAATGCTACTATTAAACATAACTGTGGACATTTCTAAGGAAGGCAATATGGCCCAACATAAAAGGAAGCGAATATGAAGGAAAAAGAACTCATTGACTCGTATTACATTGCTAAGCAACATGGATAATAATATCATGTGTGACTTTTGCAAGTATGAAATTGCTAAAGACGTGTGGTCCACTTTAGTTGCAGGTTTTGAAGGGACCTTACTAACCAAAGTGAGGTCTCTTACTATCAAGTTTGTCACATATATTAGTTCATATAATACAAAAGCATTTGAGGCATATTTCAAACATGATAAATGAGTTGCGTGATGATGGGCACAAATTATCAAATAAGCAATCAATGATCTATTCATTAGCTCAAAGTTGAGAGCGTGTAAAGATGCATCTAACTTACAATGAGAGCATTAAAATAAGGAAAATCATGGTAATGAATCTCATATTGTACTGGCCGAAAAAAGGTTCAAAATGTGATGTTTCAATACTGGGTGTTTGTACCGGTCCATTTTGCCTGGTACCAGCCGGTACCAGTGGCATTCAAAAAATCGGCCATATACAGGTCGATATAAAAAAATTTAAAACATATAGCGTTTTTCTGCAAAAAATTAAAACAAAAATTAAAAATTTGAGAATTTTATTGCTACTTTTTGAAGTTTGGTCTAAATTGAAAATTTTTTTGAAAGTTTAGGCATTTTATTGCTACCTTTTAAACTTTAGACTATAATTAAAAAATTGACAAAAGTTTGGGCTTTTTTGATAATTAACCCTTTTGTGGATTATGAATTTATGATGGTTGAAATTATTAGTTGTTGGAAATTTGAAAATGGAAATTGTTTATGTATATTTCATGATGTTTGAAACTTGAATTGACATTGTTCAAAATTTTTAGATATTATTGGGAATGGAAAATGTTGGAAATAGAAATTATTTATGTATGTTTTGTAATGGTTGAATTGAAATTGTTGGAAAATGTTAAAAATGAAATTGTTGAAATTTGGAAATAGAAATTGATTATGTATGTTTTGTGATATTTTGAAACTTTGAATTGAAATTAGAGAAAGTTAGAAACATTGTTAGCCCCGAATTTTTTTTATGATTAATTAAGCATGATTAGACTAATTAATAAAATTAAGTTAGCATTAACTAAATAAGATAGCATTAATTAACATGTAGCATTAA
>JANZLX010000003.1:10067574-10099525 GCA_025531955.1 Erythroxylum orinocense | reverse complement strand
ATAAGTCGACTTATGCAATGTACAAGTCGACTTATCGGTACCGAATGCGTGTAAGTCGACTTACCCAATGTACAAGTCGACTTGCACACGACTTACACTTACAGATACTATAGTCAATATTAAAAGCTCATACTGTTTTATTTGTCACTATTGATTGTTTGAGACTTCTTACTTTTATTTTACATTAATGGATTCACTAAGACATGCTCATGTATAACTTTTTCCATCTCTAAATCCTTCATATTTGTCCACTAAACCCTTACTCTTTCGCATCCAAGCCAAGCTTAAACAACTTTTGTGAGCCATTGATAATTTTTTACTATCAATAAAAATAACTCTTACTACACTAACACGGTAGAACAATAATAGGCTTTAAGAAAGTGACAATGACATGCCAAGACAAGTTGTAGCTAGACCAAACAAATGGATTGGAGAGAGAAGTAGCTATATATAATCTAGAAGGGATTGTCACATTGCTCCCACTATTAGCCAAGAATGTGGAGTGTCACCACATGTATGGTTATCTCTTTTATGTGTTATTACACGTATGGCCTACTTATGAGTGGAAAAGTGTACTTCTTTCTTTTTTGTCTGCATTTAGATTACTATCGTCTCTCTCGTCTTACTTTGTTCGTTCTTTAAAACTATTGTTAACTTTCCTTTATTAAATTGATTACATAAATGGCAGTAAGACGAGTGAAAAAGCGTACTTCTTTCTTTTTTGTTTGCATTTAGATTACTATTGTCTCTCTCATCTTGCTTTGTTAGTTCTTGATAGTTATTGTTAACTTTCCTTTACTAATCCAATTACATAAATGGCAGAGATCTCCTTCTTATAAATGCACCCCAATTAACACTTAGACCATCCACTCAAGCTCTTCCTTTTCTCTTTGTTTAATGTTAACAAACAAATTAAGCGAGAATATAGCTTTCTCGCTTATCATTTCCTAATGTTTGCATTGTTATAGTGGCAATATTGCAACTTGGTGTCTCTTGAGATGATAATCAACTAAACCGAGTGAAAATTTAGAATAATTTAGGCTTATAATTAGTGGCTCCTATATTAGAAATATACAATCAAGTATAATATAAGTTTAATTCCATAATCATGACTACCGTTATAGTTTGTCATCCATTCAAGATAGTTGCCATCATCCACTTGCAATTGGTAATAGGAAAATCTCTTGTGGTTTTGCAACCATTTAGAGTTCATCTTCAATCACATTTTGGGCAAAATTTCCTTCTTGTTTTTGGATAGAGACATATCATCATGCAATACAAAATCTAGTAGTTAGATTATAAGAACTATAACTAGGAAGGCTTGAAAGTAACATGTGCTACTAGAACTAGGAAGGCTTGAAAGTAACATGTGCTACCCAAGAACCAATAATAATGAATTTATCACTTAAAAATATATCATCTTTTTCAACTTAATATTCCAAGAGACCAAAAGTTGAATAGTGTCTTGAATTTGAGGCTAAGTGGTAAGGTAGGTACATACCTTTTTCCATATCCAAATTAAATAGCCACTTAAAACTGTACAAGCAATTTGTATCATTGCATATCATTTAAACTAGTAGGACCAAGATCGTTCCAACTTTCAACCCAAGAATGCCTTCTAAAAAGTCGATCCCAACTTAAGTGAATACGTGTCAAGAACTTGAGACTAGGATTTAAGGTTACAAAATCCTATTTCAATATTGAAGAAAATTATTACAGCCAAACCACTCTAGTAACTATAAGGAACTAAAAACTTTCTATTTAATATGTGTATAACCACATTTCATATGGATAGACTATAAAAGATTATTAAGTTGTCACATAACAAGTGCTAAATTATTATTAGTGGAACAATATCACGAAATTAGTTATAGGAAATGGTGAGGAATGTCTCAAACATCATAAGTCCTTAATAAAATAATTCAGAGAATAATATTCCAATTAAGATCATCATGCTAAATATTTTACCATTAAAGATTCTGATTTAGTACATGGAGAAAGTAAAATAAAAAAATGATAGTCTTCCTCTCTAGTTGAAAATACAAATTTAAAAAACTCAACTAAAAGAAAAATATAAAAGAAGTAAAAGTGGATAGAATAAATAGTGTCAAGGTTATGGATTAAGAAAAAACATCAATTGTAATTAAAATTAAAAAAAACTTTACTTTGAAAACGTAGGGGAAAATTATAAAAGAAGAAAAATTATCAAATGCAAAGAAGTATAGACATCTTAAAATAAATTATCAAATGCAAAGAAGGATAAATATTTTAAAATCAAATAGCATACAGAAAATGTCAAGATAATTTCAAATAAATAAATTATCAAATTAAAGTTGAACGTTTGGTTAAAAGAAAAAAGAGACTTATTTGATTGAAAGAAGGAATGATAACAATAAAAATTCAAAATTTAAAAAACTGGATAAGGTAAAGATAAAGAATTTTGTTTATTTTTAATAATTGATACATTTAATAAATATCCTGGAAGTTATTTAACACATATTACATTAAAATAAAACTTATTTAATATTTAATAAAAGTATAGTATGAATTAATATAAGATTATAAAAGTTTAGTATATCACAAGTTTAGTATGTAAATTTAAATAAATTCTATTGAAGGAAAAGAACTAAAAATAACTTTTATTTATTGATACAACATCCATAAAATTCTATTTTACTAATCATCACATGGCGGAATCTTTTAGAGTTACGAAGAAACATCTTTAAATTGATGCTCTTAGAGAGTGATCGAGTTGGTGGAGTGAAGGTTATGGAATCAAAAGGTCTTGTGTTCGAATCCCTCTACTTATGTTCGTTCGATCGAGCTTGTCATACAAGGATTGCCTAATACGAAGTATCTAGTTAGCGTGGTTTGCAAGTTATTGCATCAGTGCGAAAATTTACTTAGTACATGTTTAAAAGATAACGACTACGAATTTTTTGTTTCAAAAAAGAAATGTTTAAATTAAAAAAAAAAGAATCTTTAAATTGATAATGCTATTATGACGTTTTGATATATCTTTATGTGATAAAATTATAAATAATAAAGAGAAGAATTTATTGAGTGACATGGAAAGGGAAAGCATTAGCCCTTTAAGTGATGAGAAAGAATGAAGAATCATTGACTTTGCTTCTCCTAAGATTAATAAATGGAAATTGGAAACAGAAATGACTGAAAGGTGACGGTATTGCGAGTATGCAAGACGCCTACAAAGTCCATGCATTCCAGTCTTTGAGAAATGAAAGCCCAGCCTGAGCCTCAGCTCCAACTCTAGGCTTGTGCAGAAACCTTTGATCGCAAGCGTGGCCCCAGAGTCAAAAGGGCCCATACATATGTTGTACAATAATTTGCTACAAAAATCCATATATTGACCAGTCACATAATCATCAATTGTTGGCACAAGGCGTTGAAAGCGATTTGTGCAGAACAGTTCTCTAGTTGAATTCAAAGCCCTTGTCAATTTCCTGGCAGAAATTGTCTTCCATTTGCCTTAAAGTTTCCAAGCTTGGTCACCGGACCCAATTATGATGTTGATGATAATTCACCGAGGAAAATCAGATCTTCATACCACAATATAGACAAAAGCAATAATTGTCATTAACAATGGACTTTCTCCTCCAATGCCCATCTTCTTACTTCTTAGGGGAGTTTACTTCCTTTTTTAAAAAAAAAAAAAAGTTTTCAGCGGTTTATTTCTCAAATAAAAACAAAATTCAATGTAGTTATTATTATCAATATAATTATATTTTTATTATCGATAATAATTAAATATCAGATAAAACTTAAAATAAATTAAGTTCAATTAAATAAATTAATTTTAATCTCTTATATAATATTCATTAATAAATCATTTAAACTTTAACTTTTTTATTTATAAATTAGTATTTTTAAATATATTTTAATTACTAAATTAAATTTCATTTGAGATTTATATATTTTGAAGAGATTTTTAATTCAATCATATTTATTAATAGTTATTCAATTTAATTACAAAAGTTCAACAAAATTACTAAATAAAATCAAAGTATTCATAATTATTATTATTAATTAATTTCAATTAATTAAATATATAATATTGAATTAAATTATTCATAGTTCTTATTACAATTAATAAATAATATATATTTAGTTAATAGTAAATTAGATTATGAAAAAAATAGAAATAGAAATCAAAATTCACTTTTATGGTTTTATAAAATTTTGAAAATTAGAAAAAAAATCAAAACTAAAAACAAAACCAACAACTCAAATAAACATATTATTTTACTGAATTAAAAAAACAGAAAATTAAAAATTAAAATAGAAACAAACTAACTCTTATTTCTTACATTTCCGCGTCTATTATGTCCTATTTAGTTTAGGGTATGTGATTATACTCTCTACTCAAATATTTAACAATATCATACATTAGGTCGGAATGTTCTTTATCACCTGCATGATTATTAAATAAACATCTAAGTATAGCAACAGGCTCCATGTTGATTGCACTTTGCACCCCCATATTTTGTCTCCCAAGATAGCTTAAATTAATATTACTTTCCCCTTGAAATGGGCTTAAAGAATCTTTTGTCCTTCTTGACCAGAAACAGTCACCTAGAGGCTAGAGCTAGAGCTAGAGCTAGAGCTAGGGTGGCTGTACATTATAGAAGATAACATTTTCAAGTAAATCTCTTGTTTCTCTGTAAAATTCCTTTTTCTTTTAACGGTTCTGAGACTCCAATTATGTGAAGCAACTCATATAATAGTTAATACAAAAATATTTCTGAATATAAAAAATGCACACATTTATTTCGATATTATAACATCAGAATTACTCTAATATAGTTATGCATCGTTAGCCCTTTTTATTTTATTTTATATTTTTATTTAAATATTAATTATTTAATTTCTTATTAACGAATTACTACCTGCCAATATTTAATTCATATAAACAAAAAAGAAAAGGAAGTAAAGCCAGAACGACAAACTTTTTGTAAAAAGGGCATAAGATCACAGAATACGATAAATGTATCATCAACTTTCCAACCCTTTTGACTATTCGAGGTCAAGGTCAACGCATGTCGTCCAATTAACCACTGCCTCAAATCCAACAGATGATTAGCCGTTTAGTGTGTCGATGTTGATCTTTATTTGGAGAAGTTGTTCTTAATTCTTTTATCATAATCAAGCAAAAGGGTATGCTTGGATTTGCTGGCTATGCCTTGTAAAAGCGACGGTCATTCGATGTGGTATATGATTGTAATCAATTTCTTTCGGCCTACGAAACCAATTACAACATAACAAGTTAACACTATGGACCCCCAACGATAGAACAAATACTAGTGTTTTGTCGACTTAAGGTAACCTCAATCCTGATAGAATGTGCGCAATCGGGTAAATTACACAGCTTTTCTTTCCACTTTTGAGTGGACTAGTCTTTAATCTTCTTGAACGTGGCTTAAGCTTGATCGTGCTATGTGCTCCATTTAGCAAGTCAATTAGTAAAGTATTTAGCTTGTCAACTGCCTCTACCATTGAAGTTAGTCATCTTCTTCACCTGGGTATCTCTTGATGGAGACCTGAACACGCATTCCAAAGCATGGAATCGATGACGCAAATACAGTTGACTTGTGATTGAGAAAATGCAAGGTTAATGCTTTGATGATAATTTATATAAGTTAATAACTTGCATTTGTGATAATTTATAAAAAATGTACGATCTTTATCTGCGCCATTGAATATTTAGGATTTCAACTGGGCCTTCATGTGTTGACCACTCAACTTTAAAAAGATAATTTCTTCCATGACTTGAATGTTCTGGTTCCCCCAATAGTATTAGGTCACTGTTGCTGCTGTTAGGTGCATCGTATTGGAGACCATTTGTGAATAGTGCATGGAATGAATATATAATCGTCCTAGTGACTTGTTCTGATCAGGTGGGGTTAAGAGGTGGCTCCAGTGCCTGTGAACTGGATGCGAGCTTAGTCCAATTGATGTTCCTTGTAGTAGAAGTACCAAGCGACACAGAGCTTAACTGGTGACATATATAGTAATGTGAGTGAGTGTTGGATTCTGTCAATGAGGAAGTTTCAGAAAACCAAGATTTTGAGAGAAAGATAGCTGGATAGGGACCGGCATGCTTATGATGGTCGAGAAAAGCACGATTCCAGGAGTCAGGACCACTTCGTGAGAGATTAAACCTTGATTTTCATGAAGCACAAAGACAACCTTTTTGGTATATTCATTACACAAAGGATGCAGGACAAATACAAATCTCCAACGTCTAGCTAATTCTTAGGACCACTTCTTTAACGATAAAACCTGTCAGCCAAAAAAAAAAAACCTCTGGGAAAGGTACGTTTTGAGAAACTTCACGTGCATGCATGGTTGATGCCAGTGTCAAAGATTTTAATATCAGAGAAAGTTACAAGAGATACGTACTACTACTAGATTAAAACACACACACGATTCTACGACCACTGCCACATAATAAATACATAGGTATAACGGAAAACAATCTCACTTCAGTTGCATAACTTGAAATATATACAAATGTATAGAATATTATTGATTGTTAACCACATTTTTCTAGACGAGCCTTCAAAATTTTAATTTACAACGCAATATGATGATCATAGTTTAAATATTATTATTGTTTAAAAATGGGATAATAATGCGAAATTGTAATATAAAAGTGAGTTGATCCTGTAAAAGAAACTAAATGTACAAACAGATTTTAGTGGTGTATGTACAATTAATATCGTAACTGGAAACAGACCCAGATTTCTACCGTGCCTGCAAGTCGGGAGTAAAAGCATTTTCAGGGTAACGAAAGGAATAGTCGTGAACAGAGGTTTGGCATTGACATTTTGACAGGGCCTTACGTTGGACGGAACGGAAGTAGTAATAAAAAAATATACACATGGGAGCTTTACTCTCTCCAAAAAGATTATGCTCTTGGCAGTTGGCAAAATCTCAGGAGTTGGCGGAGGGGACTCGCTTTCAGCATTAGATTAATTATTAATTTAATTTATTGTTCAAAAAGTAATCTATCAAGTGTAAGGACTCTTGTAAGTGACCAAAAGCTCAGAATACTCTCTCGCGAATCTCGTCTATATATATATACACAAACTACACAGAATTTCAATATCCATGACGACCTGAACCAGCTAGCCAAGCCCCAGATACTTGCCTTTCTGTCATTTTTATGAGTTAGGCACAAACCCCCACCAACTTATATCACTTCATGTCCACCCAATTCAATGAGACTCATGTGGCTTAAGAAGCTCTAAATGCTGGTTTTGACCAAGATCCAAAGCTACGAGTGGGAGCTGTGCCCTTCACTCTTTATGAGAAAAGTTCCAAGGCTGGTACGCCTTTTCCATTTTCAGCTTTTTCAGTTTCACTTTTATTAGTTAATATTTACATTTTCCAACCAATCTGTTGGGTAGAATAAAAAAGGATGATTTTAAACTTGGGTTGTGGTAACTAAATTTGATAACGCTTGTTAAGCCAATTGAGACTTAATGGTAATTTGATTTATGAAAATGAATAATTTTTAATGAAACTTAGCTTATCCTTGGCGAATCATGTATAGAAGACAGTGTAATGAACAATGGACTAAAAGGCAACAAAAGCCTAGAAAATGGGAACACTCGAGGATGTTGTGGGAAACTCAACTCGAGGGGCTGGGTCAGGGAGGGTGGTGATTGTTTGCTAGAACAATAAGATACATACAACATAATATGTTGTTATAATTTGAGAAAGTAAAAAATTTGAAAGGTCAATCAATCAATCAAATCAATCACTGCTTCTCCACCAGTTGCGTGCAAGGAAGAGCCGCCCCTCTGCCACGGCAAGGACACCGTGGCCCGCACCTCCCCTCCTCAGTCCTTACACCATTATGATGAGACAATTAGCTCGTTTTGATCCATTTTGAAAATTTTATTAATTAATGAGTTGAATCATAATAAAACAACATAGAAGAACTTCACTTTATATGTATTTTGTTCTTGTATTTTTTAAATAAATTCACAATCTTTTTATTATTGACTTTATTTGATTTTCAAAAGTTTAAGTTAATTGAAAAATTAATATCCATTTAATAACAAATTTAAGAGATTAACTGTAACTAATATTAACTTTAAGGTTAAATTTATATTTTATTATATTAAATTGTCAACTATATAAAATATTTCGCTAATTCTAAGATGACCAACTAAAAACTACCATTGATGCCATAAAATAGTATTCATTGAGAATTCTGTATATTACCATGTCTAAAAAATGGACCTATTATATAATAAGTGATAATTGTTTCTTGGACTTGTTTATTATTATTAGTTGTAGCTGTAAGCTATATGTATAGATATTGATCGTGTAATAAGCGATCCATCCGTTCATCCAACTTGGGCCATCCTTAAAATGGAGCCTCTACTTATGGCATCTTCCAGGAAAACCAACCTATAATTAGCAGTTCCGCAGGTGAACTTGTTCACCAATCCTAGCTAGTCTTTGATCACTCAGTGGCTGTCACAATCCAGCCTGTGGGCTCCGCAAGCAAGTACTTTATCTAAAGATCAACGGTGGCAAGGTGAGAATATTCGGTTGATGTCGTTTTTGTCCCTTAGATCTACGCTTTAGATCTTATAAACACGGCGGGTTTGGGTGGGTGTTAGGAGTAGGTTAGTTTACTCTCCTTGTTAATCGATGAATATGGAGCAAGAATCGTGTCGGCCATGGTTCATAAGTAAGTTTTAGAAAATTTATTTTATTGTTTACTTGACATTTATTAATTTTAATAAATAAATTGCAACTTTAAGAATAAAAGATTGTATTTCTTTGTAAGTCTTAGAAACATGAAATCTTATATACCAATTAAACAAGCTTGACGAGTGGTGTTTTTGTCTTCTAATTTATGGAGAGGAGTTAAAATCGAACATAGACAGCAAGCTTTTAGATGGGTAATGTGGGGTCAATAAAAAATGATGTGCCTCAATTTTAAGAATTTAATAATTTGCGTAAAGTATCTTTGTCCCCGTTATATTCTCTATCTGTAAGGCATCCATAGAAAAAAGAAAAAACAAGTTAATTATGGTGTTTAATTAACGTGTTTAAGCAAGTTTTTGGCTCGTAAAACGAAAAAGAGTAACTTAATCCTTACCAATTTTGGGTATGCCTTTTTTTGGCAAGTGGAAGTCTGTTGTAGTTGGCCTGTAACGTTTAATTTGCCTTTATTTGTTTAGCAAGAAAAAAGGACTACTGAACTAAAGGACGTGTTTATTTTCTTGCCAGTTGCATTATCTGGCTTCTCTTTTTCGAGCACCACAATCAATCGTAACAAAAGTGGCTTCTTGCCCCCTGGAATTCATTATAGGAGGCTAATTTTTATGCTTCTCTTGATTGATAAATTTGATTCAACTGTTTAATCAACAAAAGTAAATAATTTGTCCATACTTGAAACCTAACACTTAAGTGCTCAGCTTGTTTATGAGTTTTGAAGAAACTTTTAACATTAAATTATAATTTTGTTATGTTATAATTTTAATTCTTCTTTCTACAAATTAGATCTCATCTCGGACAATTTGATAATTTTAAAGACGCAATATTTTATGAGTAAATTTGTAATTTTTGTTTTAAAATATATTAATAAGAATTTAATTAAAGTCAGGTACAAAGTCACGAGGACTTAGAAGCCAACTTCCGATCCGGAGAAGTATCTACTAAGAGACTTATAGGTATGATTATGCTACTTCGTTTATGTGTTGACTGGATCCTACATAAATATATTGATTAAATTTAATAAGATAAAATTGAAACACAATAATTGATGTGTAGATAAAATTTAATAAAACACGATTAAAACATTATAATCAGAACAAAAAGATTTGATTCTATACGAGACACCAAATATTCAGAAGCTTGCAAGTGCTAAGGTCCTATAATTTTATGCCACTTGGTGTATTTGGCCAAGAAGATGACGTTTTGATGCTGTCTACATTACAGGTTTGAAATTGGGTTGTACGAAAACAAAAATAATGAAATGAGCAAATGCTAAAGTATAAATATATACGTAATTAAAGAGAAAAAGTTAAGAATTATTAGGAAAATCCAGAAGCGCATAAGATTTAGTGTTTTCATGCATGAATCTGTCATTAGTAATAAGCCATGCAATAATTAAGAATTGAATTGTTATTCCAAATGTACTTATTTTGCAAACTTTTGGAAGGAAACAAGTCCATGGTTATTATAGATATCTCAATTCTAATTGGAATATATATATATATATATATATATATATATATATATGTTCATGACTGTAGGTGTAGGGTAATTAATTAAATTGAAAAAGAGGCAATAAAAACTGCAACTCTTTTTTCCTCGCTGTCTTTTGTTCGTAAACCAAAAAAATCACACTCTCCAAGAGCACTCACACTCGCAGTCGCACTAGCACTGGCACTCCCTCTCCGCTTCTCGAATTCCAGCAAATTCAAACCCAACTGAAAAGAAGAGAGCAAATCACGAGAAAGAGAAAATCAAACCAAAAAGATTATTCAGCCTTTTTTTGTTTTTGTTTCTCTCTGATCATAATCATAATCTCACCAATCATTTGTTTGAGAAGCTCCATTTATGGATGGGCTGTTTGGCGGCCTACACTCGTCGGCAGATTTCTCCGACAAACCTTTGATGTCGCCTCAGAGCCTGATTCTGCCGTCCGACTATCAGTGCTTCTTCTCGCCGTCGGATTATCGGTTTCCGATCTTTGGATCCGACGTCGACCTGATTTCCGAGGCGGGTGAACCTTCTGATATCACGCCGCCGGAGATTCCAGAAGATGTGTCCTCTTCGTTGATCAAAGCTAAAATTGCTTCGCATCCTTGCTACCCTCGTTTACTCGACGCGTATATCGATTGCCAGAAGGTGAAAACCGCCTTAAGAAACCTCTCTACTGTATATGTAATTATCTATATCTCTCTCCGACTCTCTTCGGTTGTGCTAAAGAAGGCAAGGAGTGGAAAGCAAAGCTTCGCGTTGTATGGTTCTCGTGTGTTGTGTTTGACCTCATAAACTTGACATAATTATTTCGGTGTTACTGTACCAGCTGTTTGGCGGTCAAGTAAACAGAAGCTTAAAGGACGGAACCGAAATTGAACTACTCTCTAATGGCTCTTGACCATCATTTGCTTGCATCTTCATAAACATATTACACTATCACAAGTATTTGCTCTTAATTTTCTTCTTCCAATAGCGTGATTTTCTATTATCCCTTGGATTTTTCTTCAGAAAGAAAAACGTTTTTCAACGAACTGCGTCTTTGCTTTGACGTTACCGCCAGAGTGGTGTAGGAACGTTTCACTTCGCTAATAACTTTAGATTGCTTGTTTATTACTTTTACGAAGAGAAAATTTTCGTGAAATTCACGTTTGGCTTCTTAGCTGTAGTTAGTTATTTCTTTTCTTTTTTTCCCAATTCGACTTTAAAGTTATGGTTTATTAACCTAGAAGATTTTTCTCTCATCGTTTCGTTTTTTCATGAAGGTTGGAGCGCCACCGGAAATAGCGTGTTTGCTGGATGAAATCAGGCAAGGAAATGACCTGTTCAAGCGAGAAGCTGCATCCTCGTGCTTCGGAGCCGATCCAGAGCTCGACGAGTTCATGGTAATTAAAGGAGAGCATGTATTTGGATTTTTACTCTTCGTTGTAGTCTTCTGATCCCAAAAAAACATCCGTTGTCTTTCGTGTAGAAAACCTACTGCGATGTGTTGGTGAAGTACAAATCTGATCTCGAGAGACCTTTCGGCGAAGCCACCACCTTCTTGAACGAGATCGAAATGCAGCTACGCAACCTTTGCACAGGTGCCTCGATCAGAACTCTCTCTGGTCAGTCTTTTTCTCTTCTCTCTCTTACTCTAGCATGAATGATCTATTAAAAATCTGTTCATGTTTCTTTTTTCTTTTTGTTGACATTACTTGACTTTTGTGCACATACATATGGTTTTGTCCTCGCTGTGACTGCATTAGTGGTTGTTAGGAAACAGAAATACCCTATAACCCAAACATTATCATCTCAAGACTGGCAGGCTATTATTCGCATGTTTCCTTGTTTCCTTCTCAGTCCTAACCCGCTATTTACTGCTTTTGATCCCTTCTTTTTAATTCCTACAACAAATTTCTTGTTGATGAAAGAGTTAACGATGATCAAATAACAACCAAAGATTGATATAGGGCAAAAACAACCAAACTGACTAATAAAACCCTAGACCCGGGAAGAGATTCTTGTTACCTAGTTTTTAGTTCCGCCAACGTCTTTCATTTCGCTGATTTCGGTTCCTTGGGAGAATAAGCTGAAAATTGCTTAGTTTGTAAATGTTTGCTTGGAACTAGTACATCACTCCATTGTTATTATATATATACGAGAGAGAACGGGTGTGTCAAAAAAAGTCACGGGATCTGCTGCGATGGCATTTCTCACGGTTATGGAGCTTTTTCTTTTCATTTTTTGATAAAGATCGAAGATCAACTCATTTACTTGTAAGTTTTTGCTCAAGTTACTTTGATGTGAATTTTCCTTTTGTATGCGTCAGAAAGGGTGAGCTTGAAAATCCAAACTTATTGTTCCAAAGATTCTGAATTTGACGTTTCATCAGAGTTCAGTTAGATGGTTTAGTAATTTGTGGTTTGGTAAGTTGTGTACGGTTAAATCCGGTGGACTTTCCAATGATTAACTTTTTAGGGAAATCAAATTATATTTTTGTTCTTTGCTAGTAATGCTGATCTTTTTCCCTATTTGGCATTTTGATTCGTCTTTTCAAGTACTGTTATAATATGTGTAGATTGAAACTGACTCGTAGGAAACATGTGAAGTCACTCTTGGCTTTACACATCCAGTTGAAGTCGTAATTTACTTTTCCAGACACGTCCGATTGTTTTGAAATAAAACTTCTATAAACCACTAACTACACTGAAGCTATTGATCGTTCATATTTGTGAAAGCTGCTTATTTGTAATAAGATGTTGAAGATGTACACTTGCTGATAAATTAAAGTCTTACTTGCGCTTGCCATTGCAATTCTGTCCGATTATGAAAGAATGAAAAGATATGGTAATTAGAGCTATATGTTGTGTTACATTAAAAAGTGATGACTTATGAAAGCTTTATTGTAGTGAAGATAATACTTGTACTTTGAAGTAAATTAACCATTCTAATCATAGGAGTTCCTGCCATTTCCTTATAGACATATGACTAATAGTACGTTGATTGCATGGTTGATGGACAGTCTGGAGTGTATATGTTGCATTTTTAGAGCCCCCTTCTTTTCTTATTTGAAATAATTGTAAACAAACCTTAGTTTCAAGTTTCATTTATTCTGATTATATTCCTTCAGAATGGCTTGGGCTCAAGCCCTTTAAAAGATAATGTTCGAGAAGAAGTGTCACAAGTTATTTTTCTACTTCCTCTTCTTATATCAGAGAATTATTTATTGTGTTAAAATTTTCTGACTGACATGTGTCGGTTAACAATATCTTATGCAGATTTACATCCTTCGACCAGATTTCTACCTCCTAGCCTTGTTCTAATTTTAATCTTAATCTCCATTTGAAATGCATAATTTTATTTTATAGATACTTAACTTAAATCACATTTTGTTGCTGAAATTTCAGACATCGATTAAGTATAGAATAAACACATTTATTGACACAACTTACTTATTTCCATGCATGGGACCTACTTCCCAAAAAAAAGAGCTTGCCTGGTTCTAACTGCTTAGTGATGAATGGTAATTATGCCTAATTCTGTTGCTTTTGTAAATTGTATGCTCCAATAGCGTGTCAGCATTTATGTTCATAGTTAGATACTTCAATTGGAGGAGTATAGTATTAGAAAAGGTGGATTACAGGGTTCTCGATGAAGTACATCTCTACCGTACTATTACCTGGAAGTCCATTTATTTAGTCTACTGAGCCTCCCTCATCTCTTTAAAGGCTGTATAATCAAAGTGGTCGTTTCTGTGTTGGCAAAAAGTAGTAGAGCTTAACAAATTGCATTTCGCTATTGCCCATACCACATCCGTTATCTAATTTAAATACCTTTAAACTGAAAACACAACAGTGTCTTCGGCATTTACATTGCAGGAATGGAATCTCAATCTTTGATAGTTACTTATAGTTGAAAAAGATAATATAGTTACATTAATACAACTTCATAAACATTTGTGTGTGGTAAAGTTAGTTTTTGATCACGTTGGTATTGGTTGGCAAGTAATGTAGTTACATTAATACAACTTCATAAACATTTGTGTGTGGTAAAGTTAGTTTTTGATCACGTTGTTATTGGTTGGCAAGTTCTTTGGTTTTTTGGAATTGCAGACTACCGTTTGAGTGATATTATCGTCTTTGCTAACAAGCCTTGTGTTTCTTTATTATGTCTTCTGCTGAGAGGATTCTTCTTGACCTTCTTTTGTACAACTAGGTCATTTAATAACTTGCCAAAAAAAAGGGAAAAGGCAAGATTCTTTGGACATGCCAGCATGGTAATCCAATAGCATATATGCCCTTGGTTGCGGTTTTCTGGTTTACTACTTTTGGAAGTCAGTTCGTCTGTTGTCATTACTTAGCTTGAGCATATATTTAGACATTTGCTGCATGTTTAACCAAGCTATGTTTGTACTATGATATCTGATATAATGCATGCTTGCCTTTGGTGTGTAGTTTTACGAGTCTTTTCTTGTCCCCTTTTATCAGTTGACCGTATCAAACGAAACATAAGCCGAATTCCTTCGTCTTCCTAGCTCGCATTTTTACGTACTTTACTTAGCAGCCATGCCAAGTTGCATACCATCGTTCTTTCGGAACATATGAGTATTTTAGTCAACGGTCTATGGACAAAGCACGTATCAAAACCGATGAAAATATTCAAGTGGCACTCAAAAGATTGAATCTTTAGACTTGAGTGCTTAGGAAGGCAATGATTATTACGTCTGACGACGTGTTATTTTGCTCATGTTTTTGACCCATTGACAAGGTGTATGTGCTGTTCTAAGTTGGCTGCAAGATTGTATATATCTGAGAAACATTTAGATGGGTTAAATGTACCGAAAAATTACTTGGGGCTCCGTGATCTTATTATCTTTGAACATGGAAATTTCGTTCTTGTATTCGTTTATGTGAATACCAGCTTTGATTGGTGTGTTGGGTGTTTTGGTTTATTAATGGAAGAGAGAGAGACTTGCATTTGTTCTGCGTAGTAATACATGACAAAAGGTTATGGATTGTGGGGTTGATGGTGATAAATGTGGGCGAGTCTAATGGAGACTTTAATGACGCTTTTTGCCCGGGTAGAGCGGGTGGTCGGAGTTCCACATGGGACTTCCGCAGATTTCGCTGAGTCCACCAGCTTTATGCGGGGAGAGAGAGAATGGGTGAGTGAGTTTGCACTGATGAATGATGATCATTCAATTCCATCTCTTCTAGTCTTTCCCTACACACCGAGAACTGGAGCTGATACTGCGAACTGCTTAGTGGCTGTCATGTCTAAGGGCATTTGTTTGTTTCTTTGTGAAGTTGGTGGGTCTTCGTGCTTTTGTTGATAGTGTATCACACGTGGCTCGAGTCCCTTAAATCTGATCTTGTAGTTACTGCTGGTCCTGTTAATCTATGGTGGACATTATCTTCTTTCTTTGACCTACTTCTCGTAAAAGCTCATCGATTTCGTTCCGTCGAAAATTTCTCATCTTCCATTGCTCAGTTCTTGTCTCCACTTGGTCTGTTGCCATCGGAAGTTAATATTCTGTGAAAATATTCTTGAATCGATGTCCTCGAACTCTTGGTTCCGTTAACTTGTATTGTGTGGGGAGGAGAGAGCTGAGATGTTGTAGACAACGACGGATAGATTTCTGTATTCCTGAATGACAGATAATTGGGCATGTGTGTTGGGGTTATTTCTGTCAATTCGAGCTGCTTGAGACTAGCATCGGAGTGGAGTGGAGTAGTACAAAGTGAGTATATCATGGCCTACCTGCCACAGTGGACTTAAAATAAGTTATCTCGTGTTAAGGAGATCAGTTAATAGATTTGGTGGGGACTGTGGACTGTCTTCTACAGGATGGCGAGTGGCCTTCTATGACGTTCTAAATTCTAATCTTAATCATTTATTTAACATTTTCATTTAAATCTTTTTCATGCAACTCTCTCTCTCTTTCTGTACATGCACGCCATCTTTTCCACTGAGGTACTTGTGTCTGACAAACGACATAACCAAACACAGCCATTGTCCGTGAGGTGTGCACTCCTTTTCTATGTCGGTCAGGCCTCGGTCTAATTTTTTGTCAGAGACTATTAGTGGGTTCTTCTCTCTTGGTTTTAACCCGAGCTTTTCTCCTTTGTTCCTTTATCTTTGTTCCGTGATGGATTTACTTAAGCGTAATTACTGAATTCCGGCGTCGATTAAACTTCTTTTGGAGTTCTTGTTCAACGGATAGGAGTGGCGGCTTTAATATTCAGCTGCATCTTATGTGATCATTCGAACTCAACTGCCGTGTTATAATTATGGATTCTAGCATAACTTTTTTGAATTATTGGGTTGGCAACCGGGTTACTCGATGCGGATGTTGTAGGTAGTATTTGGGTTAAAGAAGATCCTAAGCTCTGTTGTTGGCGGATGGTTAAAGCAAATGGTTACAGATTAAGAGCGAGTCACATCATTTGTATGGCTTCGTTGCTCCAATATCAATGCTTTGATCCTTTCAATATACCATACGTAGTATTTGGTGGAGATCGTCTCTTTGGCTGAAATGGCATGTTATAATCTTGAGATAGCCTGTGGCAATTGAAGTGGTACTGTGTTTTCTCTAAAATAACATGGTTATTTAGTGCCGATTATGGGTGATTTTGATTTAAGAAGTGATTTTAAAGTGATCTTGAAGCATAGTTTTATAAGGTAGCGTCGGTTTTCGTTGTAATGATCAATTATGATCTGCATTGATCTGCAAAAATTTTTAAGTTTTCTGATGTTACAAGGATGTAAATGAATTCCAAGTCATGCTGCTGTTGATCCTAACTTTATCCACAGGTGCTGGTACTAATCCAAAAACACATTCAGTACAACTGAAAAACATGTACTTTTCTTTAGCTACCATTTTTTCTTTTTTCTGATACGGCAATAGAGGTTCAATCTTTCGTTGGTTTTTCCTCATATATCCAGATGTTACTTTTTTCTGATACAGCTATAAACTTTAATGTTGTGCTTGTTTGCTAATGTTTGTAGTACGACATAAAGTTCAAGAAACAGTCTAATTACTTGTGTGATGTCATGTCACCAGATGAAGGTGCGATGTCATCGGATGAAGAAGTGAGTGGGGGTGAAGTTGAAGCACGTGAAGGTCAACAAAATGCAGAAGACCGAGATCTCAAAGACAAGCTTCTGCAGAAGTTTGGAAGTCATATTAGTAAGCTGAAACTAGAGTTCTCAAAGAAAAAGAAGAAGGGAAAGCTACCAAAGGATGCTAGGCAAACCCTTCTCGAATGGTGGAATGTTCACTATAAATGGCCATATCCAACTGTACGTACCCCCATTTCATTCTACATTTTGTGCCTAGGGACCAGGCACCGAATCTAGCTTCACCACTACTCTTGAACTGTTAGGATTACTTGGTTTACTGTGGACTCACATTTCTTAATTAGTTGCCTACATAAGATATCAACATATATAATATGTTATTTGATGGGGAGGGTTGGGGCTTGGGTTAGGCGAAGCATGTTTCTTGGTCAGACTTTCTGTGACAATCTGTATATTCATTGAATCTACCGGTGCATTAGGAACCTAATCATGAAACTGTTTTCTTGTCACGGGATTCACAGATCCATTTTGGCGTACATTTTAAAACAGAACTGGGATTACTTACGTTCCATCTCAAACTATGATACCCTTTATCTACAGATTCTACTTTGAATGCTGAAACGGCATCAGATTGACACCATACTTATACTATGTGAGGACAAAGTTGTTTCTTTTTCCTGTCTTCTTATCTTCCAGGAAGCTGATAAGATAGCATTGGCGGAGTCAACGGGATTGGATCAGAAGCAAATCAACAATTGGTTCATAAATCAAAGGAAGCGCCACTGGAAACCCTCGGAGGACATGCAATTTGCGGTGACGGGTACCCTCTCTGGGCAATTCTTTACAGATGTATGAGAGTATAATGTACATTCTCCAATATGTCTCATAGATAATTGCCTTGGAGGGTTGAAGTCGCGTATTTTCTGCTAGAAACTGTACTGGCATTGAAAACTTCAAGATAGTCAAGAAAGGGAAAGTTTAAGTGTAATATGCAAATCTTCTTGTACATTCCCAATTCTTCAACAAACAATGAAATGCCTACGTAGTTTGGACAAGTAACCTAATCTTACTAGTTGGATACGGTGCTCTTGTTTCATGAGTAAACGATTTGTGCTTGTGGGTTTTAATAATGTCAATGGAAGCTAACAGAACAAAGCTAAGGGTGGTGGGGATTCACTAGAATAAACCAGGTCTTAAGCTATGGACTATGGTTGTTCTTGTTACTTAAATATTATTTGCTTGTGTTATATAGTTCTTGAAGAGATTATATGTAACTGCTAATGTAGAATGTTCCATTTCATCAACAGCCACTTTATTCTCTCTTGCAAGTTTACAGTTAAAAGCTCTTAAAACTATGTATTCACGCCTTTATTCTTCTCAACCTGTCATCTGTCGCACACCTTATGTCACCATGCAAATAAACAATTTCTAATTTCTAATTTTCCTTTTTTTATTTACTCTAAACATTACCTAGATTAATAAGACAGAAATAGATCAAGCAATTATTGATTCATTTTCACAATAAAAAATCTAAACAGATTATATAATTTAAATGAAAAAACTAAATTATAGACTATTTTAAGAAACAAAACACTAGACGAGAGTAGGAATAGCGCGTCGGTGTCATTAAAAAGCACGGAAAAGAAAATAAAAAACAGCATCTGTGGATAACTGAAACAGGTCCATGTGTCCTCAGCCCAACTGCCCCAACTTTCATATCACACTAACAGTATGGCTTCCCTTCAGCTCTGCCTTCCTTCTCTACGCCCTCCGATTTCGCGGTTTCCTAACCCGCCGCTTCGGTGCTCCGGCGAACGCCAGGCGCTCTTTAACCGCATTGCTCCTGTCTACGATGACGTGCGTACTCATTTAATAAATTTGTTTCTCATTTTCCTCAGCAAATGTAAAAGCGTTTTACTTTCTGACCCTTTCTTGTTGACTTCCTTTTATTTTCGCGGATAAAAAGTGCAGTTGAATGATTTGTTCAGCTTGGGTCAGCATCGGATATGGAAACGCATGGCTGTATCTTGGTCTGGGTAATGCCTTCTTTTAAACTTTTACATAATCATGTTCTCTTGTTTGTTCCAATTTCTGTTCTTTTACTTTTGATTTTTTAGATATTCTTCACTGATTAAGAAGTTGAATGTACGCACAGAGCGAAAATGGGGGATTGTGTGTTGGATGTGTG
Organism: Erythroxylum orinocense; assembly: GCA_025531955.1. Lineage (NCBI taxonomy): Eukaryota > Viridiplantae > Streptophyta > Magnoliopsida > Malpighiales > Erythroxylaceae > Erythroxylum > Erythroxylum orinocense. The sequence goes on along the minus strand of JANZLX010000003.1, from coordinate 10,080,024 downwards.
TTGTGGAAGTGGGGACATAGCATTTCTAGTGTCCGAGAAAGTTGGCTTCAACGGCAAGGTTTCTTTTCCTTTTTATTTTCTCTGTCTCTCTTCCATTTTCTGTTCCAAAGAGACTTTGATCAGTGTGTATTAGTACTGTGAATTGAAGTATGCCGTATGCGATATTAGTTATAATGATACCCAATTAGTAGCTCAATCGCTGGTACTTGTATGTTGCTAATAGTGATTGTGGCTGATGTATTTGCTAATTCGTGATTGTTGATTTCAAAGGTTTATACCTTCTATAAATGGAAAAAACCACATCTTTTATATGTTTATGTAATTTTGTACGAGTTTAAAGTAGTGTTGATATGATATTTTCTAATGATTTATAGGTGATTGGTTTGGATTTTTCAAGGGAGCAACTGTCTATTGCTTCTTCCCGGCAGAGCTTGAGATGGAATGCATGCTACAAGAACATCGAGTGAGCATTACTGTATGGCAGGCAGTCGGGAATATAAGCAATGGTCTTTTGTTCTTAGTCATTTTGGATGACCACTGAAAGAGCAAACGTTAAAGATTTAAGTTTACAGATAAATGTTGGTTTAGATAAGTTGTCCATCTAAAAGCATGTTGGTTTAGATTAGTTTTGTTCATGAAGAATCATTTAATTAATCTTCATGTGGTGATAGCAATATGCTTAACCTGCTTTACAAAGCCAGTCTTCTCTTGCATGATCACAGGTGGGTTGAGGGTGATGCAACTGAGTTGCCATTTTCTGATTGTTACTTTGATGCCATTACCATGGGTTATGGGCTACGAAATGTGCTGGATAAGCGTAAAGCCATGGAGGAGATGTTTCGAGTTCTGAAACCAGGTCCTATCTCCTCTTCTTAGCTTCAGTTGCTGGAAAAAATGTAGTCTAACCAGAACTCATTCCTGCTATTTGCAGGGGCAAAACTATCCATTCTCGACTTCAATAAGAGTACTAGGCCTTCCATTGCTTCATTTCAGGTACTTAAACAAATGAACAGCTTCTTTGCTTCAATTGGTGATAAATGTTTACTTTGGCATAACTGCTTACAATACAGATTTTCATGATGTAATCTCATGAATTGCAAAAGTTCATCTTAGTAATGATAGAGGTCAACCCTACGTACCTGTTTGCTAATGAAAAATCAAATCTTTGACATGTTACTTGGTATTAGGAATGGATGATAGACCATGTTGTTGTCCCTGTGGCCACTGGCTATGGCCTTGCAAAGGAGTATGAATATTTGAAAAGCTCAATTAGAGAATTTTTGACAGGTTTGCTTTCCTTTATAACTTCTGGGACCACACATTATCTGGTGGATCTTATTTGTGTAGCCGAATAAAATAAGAATTTGATCCAATGAAGCTTGACCTCCTAAAAGATACATGTATATCTGTATTTGATGCATTAAGAGGTACTTATCAGAATCTTCTTAACATTGGTGCCTATATCTGCTAATTTTTTGTTTGTGATAGATTTATAGATTCTTTCTGTTTAGATTCCTTAGAAGCCATGTCTGTTATTGATGGATTGTTATGTGCCAAATTTCACATGCTAACCTCCTTTCAATACTTTCATGTTTATATCATGCAAGTGGCTCTAATGTTTCTAGAAATGTGATAATTGATGCTTATTATAAGATTGGAGGATAGAGCCATATAAATAATTCTGGGATTGCACGCAATTTAGTGCTGGATGGTGCCCCTTTTTCTAATCTAGTGATAGTTGGGTGCACACTTGGTTCAGGCAAGCAGTTAGAGCAACTTGCACTGGATGAAGGATTTTCTACTGCAAAGCACTATGAGGTCAGTGGAGGCCTGATGGGCAACCTAGTAGCTACACGCTAGAGAGAATTTCTACTCCCATTTCACGCGATCTTTGAATAGGTTTCTTGCGATGTTAAATATTTAATGTTTGGGAGTTGATTGCTAGCTCAGATGTTAGATATCAGGAATGTTGTCGTATTGTTAGCTGATTGTTCCGTTGCATATTTGATAGCCAAGCCTATTCTATGTAGTTCTCCGAAAATTGGACAAAATGCAAAGTTTGCTTATTAATCAAAAAGTTTAGTTTTTATTATCATAAAAGAAATTCTGTCCAAGTATTTGGAGTTTGTAAACACTTGCATAATCAGAATCCTTGATTTTTACAGGGTTCTTGATCAATCAAACCAAAATTTTATCATGTATCTTTACTCTAATGCCATCTTAATAGTCAGAAATTTGGCGTTACTAGCCTTACTTTCATATCTACAAAATGTCATACCGATGCCAATGACCAGAGATTGTACACCATTCACAACTGCTTACATGCCCAGGTTATACCTGCAAATGCATGGAAGTGCAAGCTAGAGCGAGGCTACATTATAATTTATAATCTGAGATGATTGGCCTTCCTCGCCAATTGTTAATTTTGAGCATATTTTGCCTCCAAAGAATATCTTCCCATTTGAAGGTCACCTGGGGTGGAAGGAACTATAGCTGACCGTTGCAACAGATGCTGGAAGACCAACATTGAGTGGATATGAGACATCCTCACAGGTGTCACCGAGTTCCAAGGTTGATTCATCCATGAAAGGGGGATTTGCAGGTGCAGGGAGGAGTTCTTCTGTCACTAGCATCTGTAGCGCCTTTGACATTGTTGGTCGCAGGAATGGACTCTCCTGGGTGCATAGAAGCCCTACATGCAGTACTCTCAAAATATCGCTCTTTACATTGCTGTTATGATGGTCTTGCAACATTAGATTTGGGTCAAAGAGCTCTTCGATTGTCCTAGCTTGAAATTTCTTCCAGGTCTGATTTAAGAGGAAGGAGATACCGATGAGGTTTTGTTACATCTCTTATTACTTTTCATTAAAGTAATTACCTTGAATAAGATCAGGATTTGTCAGGGAATACGAGATCCATGACTTACCAAAATGACTAAGCTGTCGGTGTAATCTGAACTTTTGCTCTTATTGTTCTGCCTTCCTGTAACAATCTCTAATATAAGCACGCCAAAGCTGTAGACATCTGCTTTTTCTGTTAATTGCCCATGAGCTAGGTACTCTGGAGCCATATACCCTCTGTAGATTTACCAAAATGAGATCTATTATAACTACATTGGTAGTTATTGAACTTAAAATTGGCCAGTGCTTGTTCGGTTATTATAATGTTAATGATAGTAACTTACAAAGTTCCTGCAATGGCTGTGCTGATATGACTCTTATCTTCCTGGAAAGACCTGGCTAAACCAAAATCGGCAATTTTAGCACGAAGCCTTGAATCCAACAAGATATTACTGGCCTTTATATCTCTATGAATGATCCTGATTTTGGAGTTCTCGTGAAGGTATGCTAAACCCTCTGCTGTTCCAACAATAATCTCAAATCTCCTGTCCCATGTTAATGCTTTGCCTTTGATCTGGTCTGCAACATTTAAGCTCGTGTCAGAGCTTTTCCACAGCTAATTTGATTTATCAGAGGCAGTGTGGCATGCTCTGAAAACTGTAGACAACAAATATTGTAAAACTCAAACCTAAGGATTAACGTGTGCTTAGTGATTACCAAAGATATAACGGTCAAGACTCTTGTTGGGCAGGAATTCATAGACGAGAAGGCTTTCAGGCCCTGAACAACTGCACCCCAATAACCTGACCAGGTTTTTGTGCTCCACGCTACTAATCATGTTAACTTCATTGTAGAAATCTGCTGCTCTGTGTCTGTTGTTAAAGAAAAGCCTCTTCACAGCTATCTCTCTCCCATCAGGTAAAACACCCTGAGATTGAGACAAAGAAGAAAGAAAGGATATTAATTTTGACGATAAACAGTGAAAAGGAAACCAAAAAAAAAAAGAAAAGAAAGAACTACCTTGTACACTGATCCAAACCCTCCTTGTCCAAGCTTGTTGGCATCCTCGAAAGATCCTGTAGCTTTCTCAAGAGTTGAGTACTTGAAATTCAAGCTACTGTCATACAGGATCTTCACCAACTTTTCTGCGTCATTTGAACCTGAAAGATCAATGACATAAGTAATCCCAAGATTCTAATAGAACACATATTCCCTGCATACTGATTTCACATGTGCCTGGGCTAAGTTGGAGATTTGCAGAAGCTGGCAATGGATGTAAAATGAAATGCATTTACCTTTCCTTTTCTTCTGAATATATGTGTGTTTCCATACATAAACTCCTATTGCTGATGCGACTGCTATAACCACTAGAGAGCTGACAACTGAAACAACTATTACAATCACAGTACCTGCATTTATTAATCAAAACCCACACTCAGTTCATGCTTAATAAAAGATGTCTAATCAATGGCCTGAAACTGAATTAACGATCAGCTGATACTGCAATCTTAGAAAGAACAATTAATCACCTCTTGAACTTCCACTGCTTTGTTCTTTGTTGAGAAAATCTCTATCTGAGTACCTCATAAAGCACCCAGTATTAAGTGCTCTGCCCTCTGACCACGGCAAACACCCCAATATAGATGAAGATGCGTTCTCTAAGCATGCTGTGCAAGAACTTGCATTCAGTGTTCTCCAGCATTGAGCTAGAACATAAGCTGACTCATTAGTCCCTGAAACTGGCACCTGAGCTCGGGCATAGCCTTTATTATTTGGAGCATTTGCAACTGCTAGCGACACAGCCTGACGAGCTGATTCTTGAAATGTTGAGGTCTTCTGAGTTGCATTTCCACAAACAGCCTGGTCGTCAGGTCCCTTGTACTGGTCAAAGAAACTGTAATTTTCTGATCTCATGAAGCAACCGTCAAGATAGATGCGACCACTATTGAAAGGATAGCACTGCGGTAGAATAGTACGTGCCTCAGCGTAGCATAACACACAGTCAAGCAAAGAGAGGTCCCCATGACATTGGGCGAGGCCATAGTTTTGGTCAGGTCCTGAACCCGTAAGAGCTACTCCAAAACCTGAAGAACGCATCTGTTCACTGATGGTCTCCATTGTAGCGACAAAGTTTGGCACAAAGATAGTTGAGTTGTGCTCAAGTTGTCGCCCACACGTAATATTGACAGTTTGGGCTCTGGGATCTCCCACCACTCCTTCACGTAACAATAGGAACCCTCCAAGGTAGAATAAGATACATTGAAAGTGCACTAAAGTTACGTGCTTTCTCATCTTTGGCCGAAACTGAATTGGCTTGATTATGAAGAAAGCTCCTCTGTTCAAGAGAAAAACTAGTTAAACAAGATGGTGCTTGCTAACAATAAAGGATTGCAGCCGAAAGTAATAGATCTTCAGGAGTAAGGGTAAACCAAAAAAGAAACAAGCAAAAGGAGTGAGAATTATCGAGCAAGAAATCAAAAGGCGAAGTCATTCCAAATAAATAAACAATTTGGTTTATTGCATAGCTCGTGTAGTGGCCAAGCCAAGAAGCTTTTCTTGGCACCGATATACAAAGTTAAAGGGAAATTGTTCACTTGCATCTTCCGCACCACCTTACAGGTAAATGGAGATGCTTTCTGTCTAAAGCTCAACTCAAAGGCGTAGGCTTTCACCACCTTACAGGTAAATGGAGATGCTTCCTGTCTAAAGCTCAAGTCAAAGGCGTAGGCTTTAGTGAAGTTTCCTGCTTTAACATTTATTAACGAAGTTTACAGGCCAATTGTTTCTAGATTTTAGTGAAGTTTCCTGCTTTCACATTTATTAACGAAGTTTACAGGCCAATTGTTTCTAGACTATGTGTCTCAGGAAAATATAGCCCTGACAGCCTCTTGCCCTAGTCTTATTTGTACCAGATATGGCAACCAGGTTCACAAGTTGGGTTAATAATAATATTATAACACTGATTATGACAAATTCCAATCTCATCCATGAAAAGGGAAGGAGAAGACGTACAGCTAAAGGAGTTATCTCAATCAACCCCAATAGAAAGGGTGGGCTGCATCATTTAAACGAGACAGTAAATGGACGGACACAGAAAAGAAAGAACGGCAAGGTTTTTGGGACCATCGGGAACAGGATAATTGTTGTCTTTCATTTGATGCTTCCACATAAACCGATCCTTTAATAATCGAATTGATAATGGGTCCCGTCGTCACCACGACCGATAGCCACCTATCCTCATGGCGTCATACCCATATATCAATCCCATTACAGCAAAATTGGGATGACGACGAAGATAACTAAAAAGTATGAATCCTTGAAATTATGTTGATTTCACACCAAAATACGAATCCTCTCGTACCAGTACACAAACGTTTGTGCAACAAAAAATTGTCAATATGTAGTTATTTACTTGTTCTTTCATGAGCTAACATAAATAACATCGAAGGTCAAATTGTGAAGAACGGGATCAGTCCTTTACTATCCATGTTCTTTCTGCGTATCAAGCATGATTAGCAGTATCAAAAGGCTATTTCTTAAAGCTGAAGCAGACTTGATAAAGCAGAAAATAAAACTTCAACAAATGAAATGTATTAGACCAAACAGAGATACTCTTTTCTTCTTGTTCTCTTTCACCATAGACAAATACCCTCCCCATTCGTTATAGGAAATCCATGGCTAGCACTTAGACTAAAAGCAACCCTTGTTCAAATAAGGAATCAAAAACTGAAACTTTTGAAGATCTTTGATTTCCTAAATATCAAGTATGGAGAAGAAAGATGAGAACTTGTAGCGTATCAGATTAGATCAAAGCTCGTACCTTCATTCACTGCATTGGGCAGCTGAAATTCTTGAAGCTGAGTCTGTGCAAGACCAACTACGTGTTTCCATTCTGGTACCTTATTAAGGAAGGCGAAACGCGTAAGCGATGTAACAGAAGTCAAAGTGGGGACAGGCTTGTGGAAAGCATCGGTTTATCTGTAAAATTCAACCAGAAACACCCATGCTTCAGAGAAGCCAAAGTCAGTTAAAATTTCAACCCCACATTACAATTCTTTATTGGCTACTGAGTCCCAGTGGACAGAGAAAACAAAAAAAGCAGCTCCTAAGTTAACTGCAAAAGTTGAACCTTTTTGTGCTGTTCTATTTATCAGCAATTCAGCATGGCCTTTCTAATACCATTTAATCATTCATTGCAGTTTCATTTATAAATAGAGCAATAATTACACTGTTGACTCTGTTTCTAGAGAGCCTTTGAATTATCATATTTTGAGCCTTTGAATAGAGCACTGATGGCCTCCTCTTTTGATTTTGAAGAAAGAAAAAGTGTCAGACGTTTTAACGCTTCAACTCGTAATAACTGAAGAAGACAACTCTTGGAATTTAATAAATTATCTATTTGACTAAACATTTTAGTTATCAATTCACAAACATAGAGAAATTTGGTTGTTTTCCAAATATAAACAATATATATTTTTAATCTTTTAATTTAATGATATTTCTATTTCAATTATCAAAATTTTTAGTTCATCTTTAAAATTTTCTAAATATTATTAGTAAAGTTCAAAAATTAGAATAAAAAATTAATTATTAAAATAAAAAATTGTTAAGTTGAATGACTGAAAGTAAAATTTGGGAGTTGAGGTATGAAAAACATACAATTCTTAAATACAACTTATAGGGGTTCTGCTTACCTTATTTAACAGAGTTATGAGATTAATGGGAACATGGCCCATTAATCAAGTGTTTATAAGGACTAATTATATGCTGAAGAAGTCCCATTAATATGAAATTATGTACTTTTAACATGTTCCAAGTAAAAGTAGAGGTAAGCCTGCATACTACTGAATTAAAGTTTCTACCGAATTAGTGTTGTTGTTGATATTCTTAACACATTTGAATTTCTCTTCTACTTAATAAATTTATAACTTAAAGATTAAATTAAAGGAATATACAGTTTGCAGATTTATTTCATGATCTTCACAAGATAGGAATAAGATATGACTGACCGATCGCAGGTAAGACACATAGACTGGCACTCATATTAACATGTAATTTATGTACCTACCAACGACTTTTTTGTTTATGAGACGACTTGCTCTGTCCCAATGTATTATATGATTTTCTAGAAGTCTAGCATTCTTATTTAAAGATGATGAGCATTGACTTAAATCGCATAACCACCGTCATATCGTTACTTCTTAGATGATGACACTCGCAGTTGGCTAGGCTTATTTGCAGGGTCAGCTAATCCTTTTCTGAAGTACATAAACAAACATTAATACCGACATGAATGGTAATTTTAAGGCCATAAAATGAGGGTATCATAATATATTGATTAATGTGCTGTTATGGTGTTCTAGAGGACTGATATTTTATTTTCAGATACCCAGAGATGGATACAAAAGGCCATCCTAACATTTTTGACTTTGGAGCAAAAGTATGTATGTACGCTCTGGATCCAACTGGTGGAAACACGGCTTATAAAATCATGTCTTGACGTTTAAGGATTTATTGATGAGTAGTCTTTACCAGTTAGTTTCTTGATGTCATTTACTTGTTTTAAAAGTGAGTAGTTGCTGAAAAAATGGTGTATATGCAACTAAGCACTATTCTGTACGTCTTTCGAAAACAAAAAGCTTTTGTACTGGAAAAGGAAGGGTACAAGCTATCGATTCAGTATTCAGTCTTTACAGGATTATAATGACTAAAAGTACAGTGGAGTGAGGGAAGCGAGAACTATCTCCTCAAGTAAATATCCCAGTTTTAGTTTTCTACAGTAAAGCACATAAAGTGGCTTAACCTGCAATTTACAACCTAAACTAAACCTGACAGGTGCTAAGAATAATGAGTGTAGTGTTAGGAGATCTGCAAATTGTTAAGCCGAATGTCCTTAATTCATCTCGCACGTGGTCATCAGGGACCATCACGAACTGCTAGTTCAATGACTTCAATAGCGGAGTGGCTGATTTTCAACTGAGAGTGAAATGTACGAGCAGAAGAAGATGAATTCCTTGCAAGTCAAGCGGAGCTCAAGACCTCAAGTTAAACAGAGAATGCAACTCACGGTGAAAAATTCATCTAGCTTCGATTAAGCTCTGCGTGGCACTATTCCCCGAAGATTGGGTGTAAGACTCAGGTTGAGGATAGGGATCAGATGGTTCCCTTAGCAGGTTAATTTCTGCAGTAGTAGGATTCAGAAATGGTGGTTGTGTTGGATTAAGAATTTCATGGTTGTTGGTTAGCATTCGGACAACAAGTGACATTGGTGGCCGCAAATCCGCAGAAGCTTGTGTACAAAGTAGGCCTATTTGAAACAACCTAGGCACTTCCTCTTCAGGAAAGGTACCTTCTAATGCCGGATCAACAGCTTCACATAATCTGTCAGTTCCAAGCAGACTCCAAACCTGTTCAAAGATGAGAAAAGCGTAAAATTTTTTGAAGCAAGAGATTAGTATTACTTGTCAGATTCCATAACTGAGAAGCATCACCTTTTGTATGATAGAGCATGAACTTCTAGAGAATGCATTGTTCCTCTTTCCACTTATAACTTCAATCACCATAACTCCAAAACTATAGACATCGGCTTTTTCACTCAGTTTTCCGCGAATGACGTACTCTGGAGCCATGTAACCTCTAAAGAAGGCAAAGTTAACCAATTGCTCATTAACTAGATATGGTAGCAAGCAGGAATCATGTATCCAGCATTGTCTGGATCACTTACAATGTCCCGGCAATTGCAGTGCTGATATGAGTCTTGTCTTCGGGAAATAATCTAGCAAGTCCAAAATCAGCAATCTTGGCTGTGAAGTCCTCATCAAGCAGAATATTGCTCAACTTTATGTCTCTATGAATAATTCTCAACTCTGATTCCTCATGCAGATAGGCCAAGCCCTCAGCTGTGCCCAATATGATTTTATGCCTCATCTCCCATGTAAGAGGCTTAACATCCTTTCTAACTGCATCAAATTCATACAGACACATTAATATCAACCTTTGCAGATTAGAATAGAGATTCAATTCAAAGTTCAGATATCAGATAAGAACCAAAAAGGTAATCGTGAAGGCTCTGATTTGGCACGTATTCATAAACAAGAAGGCTTTCTGGTCCTGTAATGCTGCACCCCAACAACTTCACAAGATTCTTGTGTTCAATGCCGCTTATCAAATTCACTTCATTAAAGAAGTGATCCACCCATTGCCTTGTATTGAATAAAAGCCTCTTTATAGCGACAGGTCTCCCATCAGTCAAGATTCCCTGCTTGATCAACAAAAGAGAAAAAGGAAACCGGGTTAATCCATGAAAAACAAGTTGATTATCTGTTGAAAGACCAAAATGAGAAATGTACTTTGTAAACAGAACCGGATCCTCCTTGTCCCAACTTATTCGAATCATGGAAGTAATTTGTTGCCTTTTCAAGTGATTCATAGCAGAAATTGAGCTTGGACTTGTTAATGATGGGAGATAGAGCTCCAAGTTCCTTCATTTCTGAGGAAAACACCAGATGAAGGACAATAAGTGAATTTTGAAGTCAAATGCTGCAAGCCAAACACAAATTTCAACTTATTTGAGCCTTGAAATCTCCTTACCTCTTCTCTTTCTTGCATTTCTTTTCTTCAGTACGAAAATAGTTGCTGAAACAATAAGTGAGACAGCTAAAACTGAAGAAGTAATAGCTAAAATAACCCCCAAATGGCTATGTCCTGCAATTCCATAAGATATCAATGCAAAAAACACTGAGCAATACAGGACTTAAGCAGTTGCTTTAGGTTCTGCTATGTGGGTCAATATTCCTTTTTAATATGAATACAATTTCTTTATGGAAGGACTGGGATAACCCAACTCACAAACCTAAGACTTCAATAGTACTAAAGCTTTTGAATTGCCAAACTAAGATTGATAATCTGGAAGGCAACATGTATAACCCTCAAATACGATGTTCCCAATGAACAAAAGGACAATTTTTCCAAGAATAAATGCTCCATATACATAAAATGTAACAAATAAATATCATGATAGGAATAAGAAGCACAAAGAAAATGATCGATCAGAATTCAATAAGATCCAACTTACCTCCATTACTCCCAGTTGCAGATGTAGAATTATTATAAAACTTTACAGTGGAGTACCTCAAGTAGCAACCAGCATTCAGAGCCCTTCCTTCTTCTTTGGGAGTACATGAACTAATATTAGCTACAGCATTCTCCAAACAATTCCCACAGGCACTTCCATTAATGACTTCCCAACATTGAGCCAACCCATAAACCGTAATATTCCCTCTAGTCAAAGAGCCCACGTAGAAGCCGTCATTATTTGGAGCAAGAGCACTCAAGTTTCTCACCAACTCCATAGCGTTAGCACCGAAAACAGTCTTATTACCACCGCTAAAGTCCCCAGCTGCGCACACCGTCCTGTCTTGGGGAGTCAATGACTCTTTAAAAAAGTTATAATCATCGTACCTCAGATAACAACCGTCGTAGAATAACCTGCCCCCGCGAGTGCCTAATTGGAAAGGAAGACACCTTAAAATCTGTGTCTTGCACTGAGCAAAACATAGATTACAGTCTGTTCCATCAAGATCTTTCATGCACTCCCCAAATGCATACACTGTAATGTTACCTGTTCCATTGATCACGGTCGCATATCTTTGTCTCACAATCTCTGGAGTAAGCGTATCGAGAGCTGCCACAAAGTTTGCTACAAAACTTTGCCTCAGAGTCGCTGTTGCTGTTCTGTTCGTACATACTAGAGCAGCTTGAGTTGCTCTTGGATCAGAAACACAGGAACTAACGAAGAAACAGAGGAAAGAGAGCAGAGAGAGAAGAAAGCATCTTGGGAGGTAAAAACGGCTCATTTTGATAGCCCAACAAGAAAAATTGAAACCAAAGGCTTTAAGGAAAAAAAGAAGATGAAAAAAAGCATAAACAGAGAGATGGGCAGCGAGGGTAATGACAACGAAGGTTGAATTTCAACGAAGTAACATATAAACGCGTGAATGATAGAGACGAGCCACCCTTGCTGTACTTTAAAAAGCCTGAAACGGAAAGGGCACAGCACACAAGTCTGCACAGGACCAGGGACGTTACAGGTTTAGATCGTGAAGCTTGACTCGAGTTCATATCTGGATTTTGAACTAAATGACTCCGTTGTCGGCTCGACCGTTGACTCCAGTCTGCATTTCCTTTAATTCAATCACAATTCTTATATTTTAATTCACACTTTATCTTAATTAATTATCACATTCACAGGGGCTCAATAATTAAAAAATCGTTAATATTGTTATAATAATTTTAGGTTGGTAATGAGTGAGGACAGGCTTGAGATCCTCTGTACCCATTTTTAAGTACCAAACTTGTGTCATTAAATCAAAGCCATTTATTTATATGAGTCCTACATAAAGTATACAAAAAAAAAGGAGACAAAAGATCTGTCCCCGTGAGGACAGGAGCAAGTTGGCCTCGGGGAGGCTTGCCCTGTGTCAGTGTGTGATGTGTAAGTAATAAGTCTATTGTCGTTTTCAAGCATTTAAAACTGTTATAAAATCGAAACTAAAATTGCAGAGTACGTGTTATAAAACCGAAACTAAAATTGCAGAGTATTTGGGAGAGA
>JANZLX010000003.1:9983726-10010787 GCA_025531955.1 Erythroxylum orinocense | reverse complement strand
AGCAAAATGGCAATAAAGTGTTTCGCGTCTTTTGTTTGTTTTGTTGATCAGGCGACACCCGGATTTGAACTGGGGAAGAAGGATTTGTAGTCCCCTGCCTTACCACTCAGCTATGATGTCAAGGCGTTACAAAATCGACGAAAATACCCCATTTTTTTATAGGTCTCCAAACTGTTTGTTTTACTTGGAGCTTGAATCCTATTTTTCTTAATCGCTTTCCTTAAAAAAAATCTTTCCATTTTTGGATTGGATTTCTCTCTTCGATTCATTTTTATAGTATGTGTATATATATATATATATATAAAGGGTTGTACAAACCATAATTATAGTTTTGTAAAAGTTCTAGCTTCATGCATGTAACTACATACATTTTCAGTATTGCTTTCTTAAATTAGACATGATTTATGAAAGAACATAATAATTATATTCATTTTCATTGTTCTTCAAGTTAAAACTTGATTTGGCTTTTACATAAAAAAAATTTAAGATCAATAATGGGGATCCTTGCCTAACTTCCTATGCATCATCCAGGTTAATCTTTAATTATTTCTTTTCCTATATATTATGTGAATTTTTGAATTGCTCTTGCTATATGTTATTACATTTTAAATTTTAATTCTATGAGCCCTTATTTTCATGAAAGTAATAACATATAAGTTCATTGCCTTTTTTTTTTTTGCAAATTGTAGAATTACTACTGAAGCATTTGGATTTACATCTAATTAATGTAAAAACCAAAATTGACAAGCTTACTACTATTGGGATATTTTAGGTATATTTCTCTTAGACAATCTACTGATAATTTAAATTAGCTTATTATGTCACAATGAAATTTTCTCAACTATGTATTAGGTATCATAAAGCATCATGAGGTTATCAATTTTTACTTATATATTATTTAACATAATCCATATCATATATGCTACTTTGATAAACAGTAAATTGCTCGTGGAAAAGGGAGATAAGCATTGGATGACTTTTCCCAAATATAGTGATGAATATATGAGTGCATTTAATCATTTTTCTTGAAAAGCGTCTTCTAAGATGGATAAAGGGAATCAAATTTATTGTTCGTGCAAGAAGTCTTGCAATTATTATTGGTATACAAGAAATATTCTACATATCATTTAATTGTTAATGAATTTTTTCCAAGATACGATGGTTAGGAATTCAACGAGGAAAGATCAATTCATGCGAATATGGATGTGGCTAATGATAATGAAGGTCTATATATGATAATATAGGTAAATCAATATATGACACGTTTAGAGACATAAATGAAGATCTTAACAATTACGGAGGAGTTAGGAATGATCTAAACATTGGTCCTAAGAAGTTTTTTAAGTTGTAAGGGGAAGGAAAATAAGAATTGTATTCTAGAATTTTCTTCACCATCTAACTTTATCTTTTTAAGCATATATCAATGAAATTAGTAATGTAGCTTATAATGATCTCATGAAGATCTTAAAGAGCCTTTTCCTACTACAAGGACTTCTGAATCTTTTAATGCAACAAAGAAATTAATAAAGGATTTAGTACTTCACCATAAAAGATACATGCATGTCCTAATAATTGTATTATGTATTGGAAAATGATGAGAAAACAACTAGCTATAGAGTTTAAGGTGTTTCTAGGTGGAAACAAAGTTGTAATAATGAAAATAGCAAATATCATTATACAACCTCAAATGTAAGGAAAATTCTAGTTAGGGTATTTAGATATTTTCCATTAAAATCAAGGTTGCAATGTATTTACTTGTGTTTATAATTAGTTGAATTCTTGAAATGGCATAATATGGGGCAAACTAAAGATGGTATTTCAAAGCATCATACCCATGACCAAGCTTGGAAAGTCTTTGAATTATTGTAACTTGATTTTTCATTAGATCCTCATAATGTCATATTAGTTGTTACTAGTGATGGATTTAATCCTTTTGGCACAATAAGTATTTTACATTGTACACAATCTATAATCTTAGTAAACTATAACTTAGCACCATAAAGAAGTTTGCAATCAGAAAATTATACCTAGCTCAACTTCTCTTAGAAGGAACATTGATGTTTTTTTATAGCCATTGATTAAAGAGCTGATAAAGTTATAGGAGTTTGGGATAGTGACATATGATGCTTCAATTAAACCTTGTTATGTACGATTAGTGATTTTTTAAGATATGCAATATTGTTTGGATAGGGTACAAAGGGAAGCTTAATATGTCATAATTGTCATTATGAAACTTGTTCTCAATATTTAAAGCATAGTAGAAAAACTTGATATCTCAATCGTAGGAGATTTTGGATAAAAATCGTCCTTAGAGGAGCGATAAGAGTTCATTCAATAGTGATATAGAGTTAGGAGAATCAACAATTCTTTTTTCAGAATATTATGTGTTAGAGCTTGTTAATGGCTATCATAATTTGTTCAGGAAGGAAAATACGAAAAAGATACCAAGTGATAATCCTTGGATGAAGAGGTCTATATTTTTTGAATTACCTTACCAGAAGTGTAATGGGTGCCAACCTAATCTTATGTGTTGCACATCAAGAAAAACGTATATGATAATGTTCTTAGAACTTTTTTGGATATTTTGAGCAAGTCAAAAGATCATCTTAATGCATGGTTTGACTTGAAAGAAATACATATTAGAAAATATCTACAGCTTTTCAAAATAGATGACTTTCTTGTGTTACTACTCAAATTTTCTTTATATGACCTAGAGAAGAAAGAAAACTCATGTTCATTTTTGAAGAATGTGAAATTACCATAAGGTTGTGCATCAAATACTGCATGATGTGTTGATTTTAGTAAAAGAAAAATATTAGGATAAAAAAGTTATGATGTTCACGCCATTGTGCAACTTTTACTCCAATTTATTATCAGGAAAACACTACCAAAATTAGTTACAGTTGTTTAGAGAAGACTAAGTGCATTTTTTAAAAGGGTATACAAGTTGTGTGTATAATAAAAAGTCCAATTCAGGCTATATCTTTATGATGACTAGAGGAGCTATATCGTGGAAAAGTGTCAAACAGACACTCACAACGTCCTTTATAATGAAGGCAAAGTATATGTCGTGTTATGAGCAGTTTGTCAAGCAATATGGCTGCAGAATTTTATTTCAACATTGGGTACTGTAGACTCTATTTCGAGTCCACTGAAATTATATTGTGATAACTCCGTAGCTATAGCTTCATCTAAAAACATTAGAAGTACTTCTCACTTAAAGAATATTGATATAAAATATTATTTTTGTTAAAGAAAAAGTCGTTAAATCCCTCATTACTATTGAGTATACGCTTACAACTAACATATTAGCAGATCTACTTACAAAAGGCTTACTTATATGTGTGTTTGCAAAACACGTGTTTCGCATGGGATTGTTAGGAGCCTAGCTTGATAAGATTAGAGGGAGTTTGCTATTTTGTATTAAACATGTTAGTTCTTTGTACGAATTGCTTATGACTTGTATATACGAAACATGCATAATGATATTTGCAGTCACTTCTTGTTGATATTCACATATATATGTTGATGTATATATGCAGTTTGACGAAATGATAGGTACAAAAGAAGACAAATGCGTTGTCTCAATTATTGTACTGCATGCATGTTGTTTTAATGGTTATTATTATATTTGAACATCTCCAGGGCCTAATCATATGTAGTAAATATATCATATCGATATGATATTGCATATGATTTATTTGACTGCCTTTGGATGATGGAGATTGGTATGGTGGTTTGATTATATTGTCTAAGTGGGGAAATGTTAGAAATATATGGATTAATATAATCACAATGTTAATTCCATATTCACAACTATTAATCGAATTGCCTAATGTATGTTTATAACCATAATGGGATGGTTAATAATTTACTAATTGCATTTGAGACACATGACAGTACCCTAATAACTATATGTTAGCCTATTAAACTATAATTCATCACATCTTTAAAATGATACAATTAGCCTCCTTCTATCCCTTAGAGTAAAGTATGTTAAAACTATCACATATGGTGAGTTTTTTTTGTTGTTGTCGTGGGTGTGCGGTAAAAGTGGGTCTTATACCATTAGTTTTCTTTCCTGCACAAGATTTGTTGATATTGATAGGTTGTAGTATCTAAAATAGAGAGATGCATCAAGATTTCATGTCAAACATTGAAGGTATGTTTATTTATTATGTAGTTAATGCTCTAAATAAAATGTGGATCTTAACATTATAGTTATTGATGACTGCTTTTAAGAATAACACTAGTTCGGAGGAAGTCTTGTATTAAAATATATGTTATTTCACAAACTTTTTAAAAAATGTTACGAGATGGGATTGTATTAGGTTATGGCGCCTTGATAACTACTTATTAAAAATTTATTCAATATATATTTAAAAATAATAAAAGTAGGAGTTACTAAAAAAATTATTCATTTGTGATCAAAAAGTTACTATTTTAAATTATAAAAATAATTATTTTATAAAAAATACAACAAAAAATTATTAATGACCATCTTTAAATATTCGCAAAGCGATGCTTACACACTGACTATTTTTAACTTTGTTCTTTGATTAAAAAACAAAAAATTATTGCAACGCCGGCGCCACAACTATGTCACGATTCTCTTTTCCTCGGGGCCCATTTTTCTTATGTCTCTACGTTAGTTGACCCATGACACGATCATCCAATCCCCCAAAAGCAAAATATCTAGAGATAGCTATTTGTATACATCACGTGTAATGCACGACTAAAAACATGTACAGTAACAGGCTAGCGTGGATGGGTAAGGGTTCAGTCCCTCGAGAACGGCACTCTTTTGCGCAGATCCTCATCTTCTCTCTTTGTCTTGTAGCCCTCTGCAAAAGTTCCAGATCTTCAAACCACACCGTTCGTTTAACGATAATAATAATAATAACTGGTCCACAACGAGAAAAGAAAAGAAAAGATATTTAGGAGTCACCATCCTTTGGAGTATAGTTTCCTCTTGCAGATATTTAAAAGCAATATGTGATTAGAAGCTTAAAAAAGAGGTAAAGAATGCATATACTATAACGTTCTTGGATCCATCAACAGGCGCAACTTGAGACATGCGTTGGAATGGGCACTTATCCTATATTATTAAAATATTATGCTAATCAGTATTCAAGTGATTTGTCTATAAATGCGTGTCCTTTACAAGGATATCTTGTAATAATAATTGGACCAATTTCGTTAATCATATATTATTTTTGATTTGGGTGAGCACGTCTCACAGTTTTGTTCCTTTTAATGTTTAAGTTTTTTTGGACTACGGCCTACTCCTCGTAGGAGTCAAACCAATTTCATTTAAGAACAAAATATCTTTTTCTAACTATCAAATAAATATTTTCAGACATATATATATATATACATTATGCGCTATAAAATCTCAGGAGTCAATGGCCCATACAGTAATTTACCGGAAAAGCCCGGGCCAATGAAGTGCCAAAGCATTAAATATCAGAATCTCCAATGCTCACGGACCCCACGCTTGAACCCCAACACATTGCACGTGATAATCTCTTCGATCTCTATCATTTTGAGCAACGTGGCCGTATCACGGGTCGACAAGCGTCCTGCGGACATCATTAAGCGCCGAATCACTTACGTAGCCGACCATTCCGTTGTCGATTTTTATTGACTCACTGACCCGCCCGAACTTTCTAAATTAGCCGAACACTCTCCTTTCTTTCTCTCGCTAGCGTGTTTTTCTTCTACTTCTGAATCGGATCGTATATTCTCGTTAAATTCAATATAGGAAGGTATGCTCATCAGTTAATCCAATTCTTCTTGACATGATTTGCCTATATTTGTGAGCTTTACTTGCAATTTGGAGCTTTACTTGTTGCCGTCTTTTTTTTTTTTTTGATTTTAACTGTTTTCAAGTGTTTTTTCTTCTCAGAAAGATTAAATTACGACTATAACAATTTGAATTTTTTAAATATTTTCTTTTTTTGAGGTTGCTTAGTACATGTTAATGCAGTTTTGTGGAGGTTAGTTCTTCTGTGATTCGTATAAGATAGAGCTGGACATAGCTGCTTGATTGGAAATTGCAGCTCCATTTCTTCAGATTTTGGAAGCTTAGCCGAGGATCAAACAGGCTTTGTATGTAGGCCGCAGAAACCTGTGTTTACTTGTTTCGTAAATTTTGAATCTTGATACGATTCCCATAAATTCGTTAGCTATATACTTAAGCATTCTTTCTTCTCCTGATTCTGTTTCAAGTTTTAGATCTTTTTTAATCAAGATTTGTGCTCTTATTCCAGGATTTCTTGAGAGCTAACTGTATAGAGGAATATGAGTAATAGCATAGGCCATAATTTATTCCACCAGAATTTGATTCGACATGGGGTTTTTCAGCATCAAAGCAAACTCAGTTCATCTGGAATTCCTGCAAACTCTTTGTTCCAATCTGCAACTATAAATCAACCAGCCTCGCGGATACACAGGTCTGGATTGTTGACAAACTTTTATGGCAGCAGGTTAAAATTGCGAAAATCAAAAGTAGCCTTTGGAATGCATCGCGCTGTTGCAATTTCTCCTCGTGCTGTATTGGCTACGGATCCAGCATCTGAGGTTAGCTAATGATTGCATTTTCTCTTCTGCATCTCTTTAATAGTCATTAGAATTTTATAGCTGGATAGGATAATCATAGTACTAAAGCTTTAAGAACAGAGTCCTCTGTCTAATGTTGGTGCTAACAAATCTGCAAACCAATTAAGAGCCCTTCGTGTATCTGATTGTATGGCAGCATTGAAGATTTGGTGTTCCAGATTTCCTCTTCAAAAAATTTGAGCACTTGATTTTTAAATTATGATAAGAATGTATTTATGTAATCTTATGAGATGGAATGATAATACGTGCTTGGAGTGTGCATGTTTGCCAAACACAATAACAGTTCAGATGGTCCTGTACTTCATTGTCTGAGAACAGCTTGTCATCAAATATGCCCTGGAACAGTTTTGTGACATGGACTGGGGAAGTTCACTGCGGTTGGAAATCATGATTTTGTATTTCCTGCAGTCTTCTGGTTTTGCCGCCAAGTGCTCTTCTTTTAATTCTTCTGTTTTTTCTATGGTAAAATTCCATTCAAATGGTCATTTACTTTTCCTGGTGGGAGGTACAAGAGTTATGTGCTGAGGTGATGGTGTTGTTTACAAAAAGGATCTTGTTGCTTAATGGAAGCTCTTATGAGTGTTGGATAAATAGAAACTTATCTTTTTTACTTGTTTTCCACTGAATATAATCTTTACATAAGCCATGGACTAAGAGAGATGTAGATATCTGAATAATTGTTTATTTTCTGATTTCTGCTCCTTAGTTTAACAGTTTCTTTCTTGCAGAAACTTGCTGGAAAATTCAAGCTTGATGGAAATAGTGAATTGCAGGTAACTTATTGTTGACCATTGACTTAAAACGACGCTTGATTAATTTAATCCAACTTCAGTACCTATCTCTGATGCCTAGTGTCAAATAGCATATAGGATGACATAATAGTTACACAGATTTAATTCTTTATGTCCCTGAGCAGGTTTTTATTAGCAATCACACTGCTGGATCCTTCATGTCTGTAAATATCCAGATTACTAACAGCACCGGTCCTTTGCTTCTACATTGGGGTGTGATACAAGATAGAAAGCAGTAAGTCCACTTGCTAAAATACTGGTGTACACATGTTTTCTTTGCTTGTAATATAGCTGATTAGAAATTCTATTCCTTTTATCATTTTCAATATTTTCCAGAAAGTGGGTGCTTCCGTCTCGTCACCCCCATGGAACAAAAAATTATAAGAACAGAGCACTTAGAACTCCTTTTGTGAAGGTAAGTATCTCAAGCCCACAAATTGTTGGGTTATCTTACGGAAAATCTTCAACTAATGCAACTGAATGATCTTTTGGCTTGTTGTCTGCTGTGTTTCTCTAGTCTGGTTCCGGTTCTTATGTCAGAATAGAGATTGAGGATCCTGCAATACAAGCTATAGAGTTTCTCATAGTTGATGAAGCACAAAATATATGGTTAGCTAATTTTAGTATCATTTTGCTTCGCACTACTTAATACGAGCTAGTTGCTTGAAGATTATATCTCTGTATTGGGTTTTTTTTTTTTCTATTTTCAGGTTTAAAAATAATGGTGGGAACTTTCATATCGAGTTACCCATGAAAGAAAAGGTGATTATACCAAGTGTCTCCCTTCCTGAAGATCTTGTGCAAATCCAAGCATATTTGAGGTGGGAAAGAAAGGGTAAACAAATGTATACCCCTGAACAAGAGAAGGCAAGTATTCTTTTTCAGTATGGGCTAGCTGCTCAATCAACTAGTACTGACTCCTCTTTGACATCGTACATCTTTTTCCTGTTGTAATCATGCTTAGACTATTTTTTTCTTTTCTTGAATTTGTAGGAGGAATATGAAGCTGCACGTATTGAGCTGTTGGAGGAAGTTGCCAAGGGTACTTCCATTGAGGACCTCCGAGCTAAGTTAACTAAGAAAAATGATATGCTTGAAAGTAAGGAGCCGTCCAACTTTGAAACAAAAGAGAAGATACCTAATGACCTTGTACAAATACAAGCTTATATTAGATGGGAAAAAGCAGGGAAACCCAATTATTCTCCAGAGGAGCAATTGGTAAATATTACACTTTTTCTTAACTGGTTTGTTTATGAAATGCATCTTCCATAACCATTTTCCTGCTGTGAATTGACCAATTAGTTGTGGGGTGTATTTGAAATGAATATTGTTGATGTAGCCATTACTTATGCATGATTCTTATTTCCATGACATTTTCTATGCAGAAAGAATTTGAGGAAGCGAGAGCAGATTTGGTGACTGAGCTGGAGAGAGGTGCTTCTCTTGATGAGATACGAAATAAAATAACAAAAGGAGAGATACAGACTAAGGTCTCAAAGCAGTTGCAGACTAAAAGATATTTTACCGTTGAAAGAGTAAAACGGAAAGAAAGAGACTTAGGGCAGCTTATTACCAAATATGATGCTACTAAATCTTTCATGGAAGAATCTTCTGTGGAATCAAAGGTCGTGAAAGCAGTTGAGATTTTTGCTATTGAAAAAGAAAAGATAGATGGTGGCGATGTTCTTAAAAAGCAAATCTTCAAGCTTGAAGACAAGGAGATTCTGGTGAGATAATAATGCATTTGTGAGTTATTTCTAAGTTAAGGTTACTCTTACCTCTGTGCTGTACTTCTCTTTAAACTTTTGTGCTCCCTACACATTCTCAGGTACTTGTAACGAAGGCTGCTGGTAAGCTGAAAATCCATCTGGCAACTGATTACAAAGATCCAATTATTCTTCATTGGGGTTTGTCTAAAAGGTCTAGAGAGTGGTCGGTAAGATTTTAAGAACTGTTATCTTGGAAATATTTATCAAGATGGTATATGTGATGCAGCCAAAACTATGTTGTAGCTTGTATTTTGTTGATTGGTTATATCAATTTATGAGGATTTTTCAGGCACCACCACTAAGCGCGTTGCCACCTGGTTCAGTTACTTTTAGTGAGGCTGCTGAAACACAATTAGCAAATAAGTCTTACCGAGAACTTCCTTGCCAGGTGTGCAATGTAAAATTTGGTTGCATCTTGTCTTTTATAGAATAGAGAATCCAGTATTTCACTATAGTTCGATAATTACATGTGAAGAATATTCCAAAGCAAAATTTGAGCATTCCACTTAAAAAGTTTACATCAAGTTCAATCGTGAATGTAATGTTACTTTTCCTCTCATCCATTTTCAGCTACAGTGCACTGAAATAGAGCTTGAAGATGATAAATTTGCCGGGATGCCTTTTGTCCTTGTGTCAAATGGAAAATGGATTAAGGATAAGGGATCTGACTTTTATGTAGGGTTTGACAGTGGATTGAAGCAGGCTGCTCGGAAGGTCTCTTTTTGATGATACTCTGACAACATCGTTTTTTTTTTGGCCCTTTTCACTATCTATTTTTCCGGATAAATAGCTTAGATTGTTTTCAATTAAAAGGATGCTGGTGATGGAAGAGGTACAGCCAAGTCCTTGTTGGATAGAATTGTGGAAATGGAGAGAGAAGCTCAGAAGTCTTTCATGCACCGGTCTGTTATCTGCACTTGGATCATATTTTAACCTTTTCAATTGAGCACCTTTTTTGTTGTAGTCTATTTTGCATAATGAACTTCATTTGAGCTATCCATATATTCTATGTAGTAATTGCAAACTGTAAAGTCAATTTTAAGCATACAAGTACATTGACGTAGATTTACTATCATTCCCAGTGGTGTATTTGGTGTCAAACAACCATGTGATATGTTATGCTCTGAGGAATTTTATGAGGGTAGTTTTTATGTAGAAGTGAAGGAAATCAGAAAGTGCCCCCAAGGAGACATTCCTTAAGAAATTAAGGCCCATCTTATTGTCCATGTTAGATGTTAACATTTAAGTTTTATTTTTTGCATGTTGGATATGGTTTCTTGAAAAAACTTATGCATATGATCTAAATTTATGGAAATACAAAGTTTTCAGTCTTTATTTATTCATGATGTTGCATGAAATTTCAGTTTAGTTGATTGATATATTGTAGCAGAGAATAAATTTATTGATTTGATGAGCTAGCATAAATTGTGCTTCCAGATTGTTCATTGTTGGGAAAGTTGTTGGCCTTACTCTCCTTTTCTTTTCCTAGTTTTAATATTGCTGCAGACTTGATAGATCAAGCCAAGGATGCTGGCGTATTGGGTGTTGCTGGGATCTTAGTATGGATGAGGTTTATGGCTACAAGGCAGCTCATATGGAATAAAGATTACAACGTCAAACCACGGTAAGAGTGCTTGAACTAGTGGATCAATCATCATGGTGATCAATATACTAGGGCTTCAGACGATTGAGATGTGATGAAGTTTCTTCAAACTGATACTGAGTTGACATTAGCCTTCTGCAATTCTCCAATATCCTGAATGGTTATAATTGTCTATTTCCTACCATTGCAGTGAAATCAGTAAAGCCCAGGATAGATTTACAGATAATCTCCAGAATATATACACTGGATATCCACAGTATCGAGAACTAGTAAGGATGATTATGTCTATAGTTGGTCGAGGAGGTGAAGGGGATGTAGGCCAACGTATTCGAGATGAGATCCTTGTTATCCAAGTCAGCTGTTCTTGTCTATTGAATTTTCTCTAGATATTTCTTCACTTTTCTCAGATTTCTTGCTGAGTTCATATTTGACTAATAGAAACTGTTTTTAATTCAAGAGAAATAATGATTGCAAGGGTGGAATGATGGAGGAATGGCATCAGAAATTACATAACAACACTAGTCCAGATGATGTTATAATCTGCCAGGTATGTGGAATTTGAATCAAGCCCTATATATATCTTCATATAAAGTCATGAGATTTAAGAACTAACAATGATCATTGCAGGCATTAATTGATTATATCAAAGCTGACTTTGACATCAGTGTGTACTGGAAAACTTTGAATGACAATGGAATAACGAAAGAACGACTTTTGAGTTATGATCGTGCCATCCATTCAGAACCAAATTTCAGAAGAGATCAACGAGACGGCCTCTTGCGAGACCTTGGACACTATATGAGAACTTTGAAGGTATATTATCAGAATTCTAATGTTAGAAGTTTACCTCTTACATTATTTATTTTGTGTACGTACGTTGCAAGGGGAGTTTGATACATGCTTCTCTTGTTTTCTACGTATAAGAAATGATATTTCAATTTGGTGATCAACTAACCACAGGAAGAATATGTTTTGAAATGAATATGTTTATGAGTACAGGTTCACCTTTTTGGATGGTGGAGATTATAAAAGTTATATCTTTTACGATCACTTTTAGCATTATTAATAATCAATATTCTCTATCTGGCTTATTTTGAGACATTAAGATCACTTAAGAGTGGAAGGAAAAAATAGAATATGAACTAACAAGAAGGAAAAGAAGGTAATATGAGAGGAATAACGTTGTAGCCAAAAGATAGCTGAGAGGAACAAAGCGATTTTGAAGGAAAAAAATAGAATATGAAGTAACAAGAAGGAAAAGAAGGTAATATGAGAGGAATAACGTTGTAGCCAAAAGATAGTTGAGAGGAACAAAGCCACTTTCCTTTATTCTTATTTCCTTCTTCCCAAGAAAATACCTCTTTTAACAATATGCATTGATCCCTTTTGTTTGCTTCGCAAGATTGATTCAATTTAAATTACAGGCTGTTCACTCGGGTGCAGATCTTGAATCTGCTATTGCTAATTGTATGGGCTACAAATCTGAGGTAGTACCACATGTTGGCTGACATTTTATTACCTAATGAAATTTGATTAGGATTTTATAGAACTTTGCTTCTTGCTCCATAGGGCCAAGGCTTCATGGTTGGCGTGCAGATTAATCCTATCCCAGGCTTGCCATCTGGATTTCCAGTAATTGTTTACTTTATTTCAATCTTAAAGTTTAGATATCTTTCTTCTGATTTTTGAGGCAGATTATTTTTGTATTTCATGACAGGGATTACTGCAGTTTGTCCTAGAACATGTGGAAGATAAAAATGTGGAAGCCTTTCTTGAGGTAATAGGATATTTATGTATCAAATATGGCCCCTGTTTTATGAATTTATAAGTTGAGATTTGATCCTTTTCTTTTTCCTTGTTTTCCAATTTAGGGTCTTCTCGAGGCTCGCCAAGAACTTAGACCATTACTGATTAAGCCTAGCACTCGTCTGAAGGATCTTTTATTTTTGGATATCGCACTTGAGTCTGCTGTTAGGACTGCTATTGAGAGAGGTTATGAAGAGTTGAACAATGCAGGACCCGAGGTGAGGTGGTGTTCAGCAATTGTGTCCATGAATCATTCATTATAGTCCTTGATCTGTCGGTGTCTGAATTCCCTTCTACTGCTTTATTCTTATTATATGACATATATTCTTTTCTTTTTTAATTGTTGATCATTCTGCAGAAAATAATGTATTTCATCTCTTTGGTTCTTGAAAATCTTGCCATATCATCGGATGACAATGAAGATCTTGTCTACTGCTTGAAGGTGAATTACATTTTTGGTTTTCTGGAGGCCTGAGTCACGATGTACTTGTGGTTATATTTGTTCCTCATTTACCTATGCAATTACAATCTCAATCTTCATTTTATACTTGTCCTTTGGTTATGCAGGAATGGAAGCATGCCCTTAGCATGTTCAATAGAAAAAATGATCAGTGGGCCTTGTATGCGAAATCTGTTCTCGACAGAACTCGGCTTTCACTTGCTAACAAGGCAGAATGGTACCAAAAAATTTTGCAACCCTCAGCTGATTATCTTGGATCATTACTCGGAGTGGACCAGTGGGCTGTATGTATTTAGTTAGCTTGGATGTGGTGAACTCTTTCTTCCATTATGTACAAAATTGTTACATTTTCAATGTCCTTATAACTGCTTGTTACAGGTGAACATATTCACTGAAGAGATTGTCCGTGCTGGATCAGCTGCAGTTCTATCCACACTTCTTAACCGACTTGATCCAGTGCTTCGGAAGACTGCTAATCTTGGAAGGTTAGTTCACAACCAATGACTGCGTCTGCCTGAAATTTGTTAGCACCTCAAAAGATTGAATTTCTCTGGTAACGATGCCAATAAGCTAAGTTATATTCCAATATTTTTTTGTCAAGGGAATTATACAGTCAGATCTAGTTACTCAATTTTGCAGCATATACTCTTTTGCTTACAAATTATAAGGCCAAGTTTAACTTTTACTGGTGGGTAACAGTTGGCAGGTTATCAGCCCAGTTGAGGCTGTTGGATATGTTGTTGTGGTGGATGAGCTGCTTACTGTACAGAACAAAACTTTTGACCGCCCTACAATTTTAGTGGCGGCAAGAGTAAAAGGGGAAGAAGAGATTCCTGATGGTGCAGTTGCTGTGCTGACTCCTGATATGCCAGATGTCTTATCTCATGTTTCTGTAAGAGCAAGAAATTGCAAGGTAATGACATCCAGCATTATGATCTTTCGCTCAATACCATGGGTGACATCTGATTGTTGTGTACTGCCATTTTGATAGGTCTGCTTTGCTACTTGCTTTGATCCAAATATTCTGAGGGACCTGCAAGCAAAAGAAGGGAAATTTTTGCAACTGAAACCTACGTCTGCAGATATGTTTTATTGGTACTTATGTTTTTCTATGTTAGTTTTGGATTGCATACTATGTCTAAAGATGTGCATGACTGCATAAATAATTATCAAATTAATGCTCAATGGCAGTGAGTTAAAAGAGGGTGAGGTGGCAGATCCAACTCCCACTAATGTGAAAGACCTTGGCCCATCACCAGTGAAGTTGATCAGAAAGCATTTCGCTGGCAAATATGCCGTATCATCGGAGGAATTTACCAGTGAAATGGTATGGTTTGGAAACAGCCTTATTTATCATTGTTTGATTTCTGTTACGAGCTTCTTTAAATTTTCATTTGGATCCTTCCACTAGGTTGGTGCAAAATCGCGGAATATCTCATATCTTAAAGGTAAAGTGCCATCTTGGGTTGGAATCCCGACCTCAGTTGCTTTACCATTTGGAGCTTTTGAGAAAGCTCTTTCAGATGTTTTAAATAAGGTAATTATAACAATTTTGCTTGTGTTTTCAGTTCCCATATTTGTTTTATGTTACAAATTTATATTATTGATCTCTGGGAAATTTTTACCATATTTCAACTCTCTTTGTAAGCGAGCAATAAGATTTTTAATGTAATAAGACTTCCCTTGCTCGTTACATAATTCCTATATTCTTTGTACAAAAAGCAGCTGAACGTGGCAATGAAATTGGACCAATGGATGCTCAATTACATTGAATCTTATTGCTTTCTTTGGTCCAACTTCATTGCCACGTTCGGTTGCTTTTTGTATCCACCCCTGGGTTGATTATGTGCAATTATGTCCTGGTTATTTCCAAATCTAGGCAAGTTCTGTGAGAGTCTTGTCTGTGTCTGACATGCTCTCCCTATGTGTGTTTGATTGGCAGGATGTGTCCAACAAGTTGCAATCTTTGAAGAAAAAGTTAAGAGAAGGAGAACATAGTGCCCTTAGTAAAATTCGAGAGACAGTTCTACAGATGACCGCACCACCACAGCTGGTATGTTTCATTAACAACATCTGATGTTTGTTGTAGCTGAAATTAGTAAGTACGTCTCTGTACTGAGATTGCCTTCAATGCTTGAGATGAACGGTTCAGTTAATAACTCTCCCTTTTGTACCAAGTTGCAGCCTAAAGAATAGAAATGAAAAACATAACTTGCAAATGAAATCGTTCAGATGCTATTTTTTCCCATGTCACAAGCAACAGCCTGTGATAACGAGTGCTTTAAAGAGTTGGATATCTTAAAAAAGGCTTTAATCAATTCTGACTTGCTGTAGCTTTTGGCTAACCAACTTCATCCCTCTCAGACATTTTCCCCTTTTGATCCAAACTATTGATGGATCTAAAAATAGACATAACTTGGAACTGTATCCTGATACCTGTGTGAATTGACTCCTTTTTTAACCCCAGTTTCATAAGATGCATGTACCATCTGATTTTTGCACCTTCCAAAGAAGCAGATTCGTGCTTTCTTTTCTTTTCGTTTTCCTTATTAAATGTAAGTTGAATAATCAAGAAGTCCACTGTATACTGTACATCCATTTGGAAACCATGGATTATGATCCAGAGTCAATTACAGGTAAAAGAGTTGAAGACCAAGATGAAAGCTTCTGGGATGCCTTGGCCAGGTGATGAAGGTGAGCAGCGATGGGAGCAAGCATGGCTGGCCATTAAGAAGGTTGGGTGCTTATCATAGTCAAAATTGCATGTGCCAACATTGTGATGCCTAGTATATGGAAGTAAAACACATTTTTCTTTTTGCTCTTTTTGTTGATTGCATTATTTTTGTAGTAATTTTATCGTAAGCATCATTTTTTGTGGTCCATGGGAATGCTTAGTGTTAGTATTCCTCCATGTTCGTCATGCATGTTCAGAGGTTACTTGTGTATGATTGATGACAAGCAATAATATTGGTAAATTCTCAATTCTTTCTGACGAGTTTAATGAGCATGTGATAATGTTGTTCAAACTTGGACCTGATGATAACCATGCCTGGCTGCATCAACCTGCCCCAGGCTCCTACAGACATCTAATTGCTTTTAACTCTTACCCCTGTATTGATTTTGTGTCTACTATTTTATCAGGTCTGGGCTTCAAAATGGAATGAGAGAGCATACTTCAGCACAAGGAAAGTGCAGTTAGATCATGACTATCTCTGCATGGCTGTCCTGGTTCAGGAAGTGATAAATGCTGATTATGCGTTTGTTATCCACACAACTAATCCATCTTCAGGCGACTCATCAGAGATATATGCAGAAGTAATGAATTTCCAGCAATCTAAAGACAGCTTTTCCTTTGGACCTTGAATCATCTTACAGAAAAGAAGTAAACATACATCTAAATCGCATTCTCTCTGCTTGTATAGGTCGTGAAAGGACTCGGAGAAACTCTTGTTGGAGCATATCCTGGCCGTGCATTGAGCTTTGTCTGCAAGAAGAATGACTTGAACTCTCCTCGGGTAAGGAAGATTTGTAATATACCAGGATGTGATTTAGCATAGGCATGAAGAAGGACAAGTGCGATTATGAGTGCTCAGTTTATTCGTACTTGTAGAAATTTTATCTCATCTTTAGAGAAGTGTTATCAGCCAACTGGTTATTGACTTCCTAGAAGAAACCATTGTGCCTTGTGGCCTATATTTCCCCATCTGAACTATGATTGTGACATGTTTCAGGTTTTGGGTTACCCAAGTAAACCCATTGGTCTCTTTATAAGACGGTCTATTATTTTCCGATCCGACTCAAATGGAGAAGACTTGGAAGGTTATGCTGGTGCAGGCCTTTATGATAGGTAAAATCCTTGGTATCTTTGTCACAAAATGTAGCGGAGCCAATTCTGGAATGCATAGAGGATTAATTGTTATGTAGCAATTAATATGATATTTCCTTTCTTTCTTCTGATTTAGATGATCTTGTTTTGCAGTGTCCCAATGGATGAAGAAGAGAAAGTTGTGATTGATTACTCGTCTGATCCGTTGATTAATGATAACAACTTCCAAAAATCAATTCTATCAAGTATCGCTCGAGCAGGAAGTGCAATTGAGGAGCTATACGGATCGCCTCAAGACATTGAGGGTGTGATAAGAGATGGCAAGGTCTATGTTGTTCAGACAAGACCTCAGATGTAATCTTCTTTTTTCTTCTTACGGTACTTTCTAAACCGGCTTTGGCCTATAAAAATGTTTTAAGTGAAAAATATACCATAAAAGAGCTGAAGAGGAATAAAAGAGGAAATATAAGGACGGGAGGTTATACCAAATAATCGGAGTACGGAGGCATAACATCTTATGTATCTGTTTAAAATAATAAAATATCTGTTTCACCCACTAGTATACCCATCTTATCTGCGAGTATTTGGCTTTTGCATGTTGCCTACTTGCAGTTGAATTTTCATTTTAGCTCGCATATGAAAAACATTGCGTGAAAATCACACCCCCGATTAGTAAACGATCTAATTTAAAGTAAAGACTGCCCTCACGCTTATAACGTAGTGGGTACGTAGTGTCGAGTGTAAAAATATGGTTTGGTCTCTGCCAAAAATGGATGGAACAGACGTTTGTGCTGAACTGAATGATCGTGGTCGCAAGTCACAAGCTCAAACATTATCTACATTATTCTTCAGCTTCATGTAACACATTCTGTGACAAATCAACATAAACTGCCCTCTACATTTACACCTGACACGTACATCCACACCTCGTTCAAACGCCCCGAAAGGTGGCCAGAGCTGTTGTACTGAGCTATACTATACGAAGCTTTATCTTCCAAGACAGCACCCGAGTGCCCTTTTATGCTGCTCACCAGAGCTGCCAATTCTTTTCCGATGTTATCGTCTCCGGCGAACCCCGAAAACTTCCTCACCGCCACGCATCGAGCCCTCCACTTATCTAGCTGCAAATTAAGTTCTGGGTTTGGCTGAGGAGGAGCAACTCCGTAATTGATTGAGACAAACAGTCTTACACGGTACATCATGGAGGACGTCCCTTGTTGCGATGGAGTGATGGTCGTTAAAACAGGAGCTGTCATCGGTATCTGAGATCTGTTAAGGTTTGCCCCATTAATGTATTGGTAAATCCTGTTGAAAGACCAAGAAAAACAATTCATTATTGGGAATACACTCCAACTACAGAACCACAATTCCAGGATGCTACTGCTATTTAAAACGTTGGTATGTATACGTGTGTTGAATAGTAGGAAACAAGCAGGGAAAATGTTGCGGGAAATTAAGCAGGGTTAAAGGGTGATGAGAGGAAACCCGTGGAAGCCATCTTTGGTGGATTTCTGGAAGGAGGTTCCTTGGACAAGAGCCGACATCCAGGAGACGTCCCTGTAAAGTCTGATCTCGTAATCAGATTCCGATTGGATCACTGTGTACTTTGGTGTTTCTACTGCCTGGCCAAAGAAGACAAGGTTGATGAAAACCAGGAAAACTGTTGGTGCAGCCAAGTTGAAAATATTAAACTCCATTTCTCTCTGATTCGCTCAGCTTGAAGCATTTTGGCACTTGGACAGGCTTTTATAGCCATACAGCACGACACAACTTCAGAGCACGCAGAATTGGATTTTGTTTTTTTTTTCCCCCCTCTCTATCTGATACGCACTAGATGTCCTGTGTGCTGTGCATTTACTGCCCGAGACAATCAACTAGTGCCATTCTTGACACAAATCTTACTGATATTGGTCCTGCATGAAATAGATTAAAAGAAAAGGGACAAGTTCCTATTAACAAATTCATAAGTGGGTTTAGTCCCATCAATATCATCTTGTCTGTATGCTAGCTATTGCTGAGAAGCGCCTCCAAAAGTAAAGAGATTGGTTTGTTTTGGAGGACCAACTTCAGTGGCATATCAACATCAGAATCAGTCAGTCAGGAGTCAGGACACTCAGGACCAACTAGTCAAAGATTTTGTTGATTGGGAAATCATGGGGATGCACTAAATATTATAAGCTTATGCTAATTGCTAGTTGAGTAAGTATTTACTATTTAGTATGCTTTTATTCGTTCTTTAAGGCTCCACGTTAGCACTAGGCGCTGCTAGGAGAAATGTAAACATTTAAGTTATAAAATTTTATATTTTGATAATGATCATCATTATCATTAACAACACTCATTTGAAGTTCTATTGAAACATGAGATCTAAAAAGGCCTGATAGTACGTAATCTTACGCCAACCTAATAGAGAGATTATTTATGATAGAGTAGCATACAATATGTCATGAAGATCCTAGACAAAGATCAATTCACCATAAATTAAAAAGTTCTCCAACTTAATGCCCGTGTCTTATTTTATTTTTTAACTTCAATCGTCACATATTTACTAATTGTTGCGGTCTAAACAAAACAATATAAATTAAATTTTATCTAGACCAACTAGAGGCAAGCGCACCCCGTCGACAAGTGATATAAAACGGTAAGAACTAGATATCGTACCCAAAGGGAATTCCAATACGTAAGACGATTAAATTAAACAACGAAAAATTTCTCAAACAATCAAGAATTGGTTGATTTAAAAATAAAATAAAATAAAATAAGCAAATCAATGAATATGAAAAATGCAAGGTATGAATTAAAAAAGACAATTAGATTTAATCAAATGATAGAAATCGATTAAGGTATCGGATTTCAATTGGATTGGACATTAAAATTGTAACTGTGGATTGATCTAAGAATTACTTCACTTAAGTAAGTTAAGCCCAATGTTCATGGGAATTCCCTTCTCTTCTAAATCCGAATCACCCTCTTGATTCATAGATAATTTAGAATAAAAAGCGTTCAATACAAAAAACCTAAAACTAAGTTCGTTAATCCTAGGTATCCTTATACAAGATCCTAAGGTTGGTCTACACTTTAGTCTTAAGTATGTCGCTTAATTAATTTTTCCACAAATTAAATCCTATTGGTTATGGCATTTAATCATCTAAGGTCTTAATCTAGGTGATTAAGGTAAATTAAGACTAAATATGCATTCAATCAAGCAAAAATCAATACCACAAAAATTATCCTAATCCAATATCAATCTTAACCTTAACAAAAAAAAACTTACTCACACATATTCATCAATGTAACATAAATCATGATCATAATATATAGTTGCATTGACTAAATCCAAACAATTAAAATAAATAAAGAATAAAAATAAATTAAATCCCAGCAAAACCGCTGCTAGGATTGAAAAGTTTTGACCAAGTCGTTGTCTTCTTTAGTCTCTTGTCTGAACGAAGACTACTTATATTAAAGGAGGGTTGCGTTGCTGCGTTGTCAGATGAGGAATGATGTGTCTTGCATTGGTGAATGGAGTAGAGGCTGCTAGGTTGTGTCACCACCAGCTTCAACTTAGATGCCTCAACGTGGATGCTTCAACCAGCTTCAACGTATTATCCCTCAAACTACTTCAATGTTTTTATCTCCACCAGCTTCTTCGATTCTTTCCTATGCCACCGATTGTCTTCAATAAGTGTGAATGGAGAATATTTGTTGAATGGGTGTTGTGCGTGAGTGAGTCTTCTGCCACCAGTTGCTTCACATTCTCTCCACCAATTGCCAACGTGTTCTTCTCTCCACCAGCTGCAACGTTATTCTCCTAGCCACCAGCTACAACGTTCCTTCTTCTCACACACCCACACTGCTTCAACTCTCATGCACTCATGCTGCTTGCATCCACCAGCTACAACGTTGTATGTGGAGAGTGTTAAGTGGTGTGTAACGTGAGTGATGTAGGAAAGTTTTTTTTTTGTCCATGCATTACACACCCACACTAAAACCACCACTTCAACGTTTTTCTTTTCAGTTGCTTGCGTGATGTGACAAATTAATTTGTTGATTGGTCTTAATCCATTTGCGCTGCCTCTTCAGCACCAACGCAGCCCTCCTTTCTTGTTTTTCTCCTATTCTCTCCACACAACCCAGTCTTCACTCCTTGATTGTCGTTTCTCTTTTGTCTCTTATATATTGAATGATTTATTGAGAATTTTTTTGTCCACCTTTCACGCACATTCACGTTGTTATCCCTTCTCTGTGCCGCCACCTTATTTTGTTTGTGTTCTCTCCATTCAAAGTCTCCACAACTGTACTCTTTCACGCAAACCCAGCCACGCTCCTTGTTTTCTCAAGCTCTTTTTATTTTCATTTCCCTAAACCCTTACGGTCCCACTTTCTTATTCAAACTCACGCATAATCGTCTGTGCCGCCAACTTCACTCCTCTTTTGTTTTCTATGCATTGAACGTCCATTTAGGTCTTTTTCACCACATTTTAACCTATTCTTCATGCAAAAACCATAGCTGCTACTATGTCAAAACGTTAACGTTTTTCTCTTTTTTTTAATTCTCCCTTCCTTTTAGAGCTTTCCTTGCTTTAGGCTTTTAAAAATTCAAAATCCAATATGTGCCTAAAATTAAAACAAATAACTTTTAATTATTGCAATTTAAACATTAAATGGATAACAGTTTAGCAAATTATATATAAAAAATTAATACAAAATGCCCATTAACACTCATCAATTCATATAAGGACTTTTTATTACCGGTTAAGTCAGATTTTTATTATCTTGTTATGTCTTATTCCTAAAGTGGAGGTTCCCAAGCAAATTGATCAGTTCGGGCCAATTGCTCTCTGCGCAGTAATGTATAAATTAATCACTAAGACCATTGCTCATAAAATCAAGATGATCATGCCTTAAGTGATTGGGCAAGCTCAAACTAGCTTCGTTTCAGGAAGACACATTACTAATAATATTGTGGTTGCTCAGGAAGTCATTCACTCTATGAGAACCATGAGCTCGAAAAGGGGTTGTATGGCAATAAAAGTTGATCTTGAAAAGGCGTATGATAGAATTCGATCAAAATTTTTACTTAATACCCTTCATGAGGTAGGAATACCTCAGGCCCTTATCAACAATATCATGAAGTGTGTTTCTAGTAGCTCTATGCAACTTTTATGGAATGGTAGCATCACGAATCACATCCTACCGACTCGTGGTCTATGCTAAGGGTGTCCCCTGTCTCCTTACCTTTTTGTATTATGCCTAAAAAGACTAGCCTATGACATTTATAAATCTGTTGATGAAGGAAATTGGAAACCTATCAAGCTTAGACGAGATGGTCCTTTGCTTACTCATCTTTTCTTTGCGGGTGACTTATCCTTTTTGCTAAAGCTGATAATACTCAGGTTGATATTGTTAAAGGGGTCCTCCAAGACTTCTGTGCTTGTTCAGGTCAACGAGTCAACTCTCACAAAACTTGGGGTTTGTTTTTCAAAAAATGTTCCTGCGTCTACAAGAAGATCATTAAGGGCTACTCTGGAGTTTCAGGAAACTAATGACTTGGGTAAATACCCAGGAGTCCCTCTCCTCCATTCTCGGGTCAATAAGAAGAGTTATGGGTATACCTTTGATAAAATGAAGGCAAAAATTTTAAGCTGAAATTCTAGTCATCTTTCCCTTGCAAGTCATGTTACTTTGGCGAATTCATCTTTGTTTTCAATGTCATCCTTTGCCAAGCAAACTTCCAACATCCCTGTTACTATTTGTGATGAGATTGAAAAAATATGTGGGAGTTTTATATGGACAAAGGAAGATGACAAAAGGAGTTTGTCTCTAGTTGCTTGGGATAAAGTGCAGCATTCTAAAGGAGCTGGAGGTTTGGGTTTGAGGAATCTTCGTTTAGTTAACAAATCCTATGCTATGAAAGTTGAATCGCATTTGTTGACAGATTCTAATAGTCTATGGACTAAGGTGCTTCGTTCCAAATACAAATTCAGCATTGATGTCCCAAATAATATTGTTGCTCCCGCTTCTTGCACTCCTCTATGGCGTTTGGTGACTGCAAATTGGGATGCTGTGATTTCTAACACCTTCTGGGCCTTAGGCGATGGTAACACGATCAAAATTTGGAAACATAGATGGCTGCCAGGTGTCTCAGAGCCTTTGCTGCATGCAGCTAGTGGACCTATTCCGGAGTATATGATTGATAAAACTATCTCTTTTTTTGTTACTATTAATGGAGATTGGAGATGGGAGTATTTTTCTCAGTGGCTACCTCCTTCAATATGCTCTTTTATTGCTGCTACACTGATACCCTCCGATGCTTGTGGTAAGGACTCCCTTTTTTAGGATTTGTCTTCTTCAGGAGTTTTTACTTTGAGGTCTGCGTATGAATTTCTTTCTGAAAATTATATTACTTCTCACAACTTTCCTTAGAAGCTGATTTGGAAGTGGCCAGGCCCTCAAAAAGTCAGAATGTTTTTTTGGCTAGCCCTCAACAATGGAGTATTAACCAACGATGAAAGAAAACGACGACACTTAAGTGATTCTGGACGTTGTGATGTTTGCAACGACGAGCCTGAAACCCTTCTACACATTCTCCGAGATTGTCATGTTGCTGTTCAATTCTGGAATCTCTTTACTGATTTTAATAATTTGAGCTCCTTCTGGAATGTGAATCTGGAAGATTGGCTGTTATTGAACATGAAAAGCTCTCACCTCTCTCATGACCATCTTAGTTGGCCTACTATCTTCGGCTTAGGTTGCTGGAACCTTTGGAAACGAAGGAACGACAGAGTTTTTAATTCTGGTGCTTCTTCCATTTTTAATACCTTGCAAAGTACTATTTCTGAAGCTAAATTGATTCAGGACACTTTCGATAAGTTGCCTTCGGAGATTAACAGTCATTTGGGTTCAAGGTTTATTTTTTGGAGATGTCCGCATTCCCCTTTTATGAAGCTAAACACTGATGCTTCTTTGGATGCCTCCACGGGGATTGCTGCAAGTGGAGGATTGATCCGGGATCATACTGGTCGCTGGAAACATGGGTTTGTTTTCAAGACCGGTCGTTGTTCAATACTTCGTGTTGAGTTATTGGCTATCTATTATGGTATTCAACTTACTCATAACCTTGCTTATTTTGATGTGCTCGTTGAATGTGATAATGAGCTTGCTGTCAAGATTGTGACCGGTGGTGTGCAAGCAAATTCAGGTTGCCTGCCTCTCGTTGCCAGAATTCTAGACTTACTGAAGCGATTCCATAATGTGAAACTCACTCACATTTACAGAGAAGGAAATTTTGTAGCCGACTATCTTTCTTACCTTGCTTTTGATTTTCCTCCTGGTTTTTATGTTTTGGGGCAAGTCCCCCTAGTGCTAGTAGATGGCTTGATCATGATTTAATAGGGGTCTCCTATGTTAGGTAGGGTTTTGTCCTTGTGAGCTGTGTTCATTTTTTCTCACCAAAAAAAAAATATCGTTAGAAGTTGGAGATTGATACAACTATAGCGATTGTCATGTTTCGTTAAAAAGTTGTAACAAAAGAAATGAAGTTTGTAGATTATATATATGATACAACTATAGCGATTGTCATGTTTATACATATATATAATCTAAAAACTTAATTTCTTTTCTTACAACTTTTTCAATATATACATATATATAATCTAAAAACTTAATTTCTTTTCTTACAACTTTTTCACAATGGCTATAGTTGTATCAATCTCGTTTATATATATATATATATATTAGTGATATTATCACTTCAAAATATTAGGGTTCAAGTTATATTTTATTATAAACCTTAAAAATATGACTTACAAAATAAAATATGATTTTGTTTATGTTTTGTTGCATTCATTCATAAATCATGTTATAAAATTTAAAGTTAGCTTGATTTTTAATAAATTAAATGAGAAAGTTCGTTTTTATAATTTTCATCCGATTTTCAACAAAAATGTTGTTCACTTCATTCAATGAGAATCATATTTGGCCTGTTCAAGATAAGATTTTGTTTTAGGATTGGTTGGCCACAAAGGACTCTGATTTCTTGTATTGTAGTGCACAATTATCACAAGATATCATCCTCTTTAACGTAACAGGATCCAAGAATAATATAACTCTGCTAAAACTTACTAATAACATGACTCGCAATAAAAAATTTTAGTGCAGTAAAATACAGATTAAAGATTTCTCATAGAGTGGTCATTCTTGTTTTCTTAGGTCTTTAAAATATTTTCCTTCAACTCTTTCGTTTTATAGTCAATCTTAATATTTTGATTAGATAGTACTTTCCTCCTGCTTATTTAGATTAAGTAGTTTTTTTACTTACCCTAATTACTTTCTTGTGATAATTGATTTAATTCATTCTTGTACTTGTGTTTTGCGTGTATTTATTTACTTATTGTATCTTTTATTATTAATTTTTACAATATTCTATATGTATTATAATATATATTGTATTACATATTTTTATTTCAGCGTATTATTTATATTTTGCATTATCCTTTTTTGAATTACAAATATATCTATCGGAAATAACTTTTTTACCAAATAAGAATAAGGTTACCATTGAATATTCTTAATTAAACTCCGCTTTTCAGCGGGACTCTTACTGGACTCTTATTGAGTATTATTATTATTGTAATATATAGTCTAATGATGTTAACTTTCAAAAATCGTAAAATTAAAATCATGCCTCGATTTCTTGAAAGGATTTCCTAGCAACAGAGAACACGCTTAGACAATGTGAGATCAAACCCATGAAGAAGCAAGTAAGTTCTGCTACTTCCCTGGAGCCTATGCGGGACTTTGCTCATGAAAACGTGTGACTTAGAGCCCGAATTCAAGGTTTTGACCACTACTACTCGCTTGACAGAGAAGTACGTACACTTCTACAGAACAATACGATCATAGATGTTCCTAAGGAGAAACCAGCTCGTAAATGGTTTGAATCAACTTATACATCCATGATAGGAGCGCCTGTTTCTGGACCTGGTTTGAATCAACTTATAATTTTATCAGTACAGGAATCTATCTTTACTTTAGGTCAAATATTAATGGATAAATTGTTGAAATTTATAACATGTAAATAGTTATTTAACTTAGCGGGACACAACTTAGTTAGCTGTGGTAGTACCACGTCGTATAAGTAGGTAGCTTAGTATATAAGTGTTTCTTGATATTTTTTCTGTAACTGTCAATACACAAAAATGAATGAGAACTCTTTCATTCACCAAATAACCTCTTCTGAGCTCTTTACATTTTGATCATGGTATCAGAGACGATTGACTAAGATCGACGTCTGATAGTGAGGCCGGTTGTTGCAGTGAAGACATTTTTGTTGATTCTTTGTCTATCAAAAGTTGTTTACAGCTTAGCCGCGTTTTGGAGAAATGGCAGATTCTCGACAAAATGCAGGTAGGAATGAGTTTCAGGAGGATGATCCCTATCGCCTACACACTTCTGATCATCCAGGAATGGTGCTAGTGACGTCGCCGTTGACTGGGTCCAATTACATGAGTTGGAGTTTTTCAATCATGAATTCGTTGGAAGCAAAGGACAAGTTAGGGTTCATTGATGGTTCTTTAATCGTACCAGTGAATGATCCAGTGTATAAAAGGTGGAGGAAGGTTGATTGTATGATAAAGCAATGGATTTTGAATTCTATGGAGAAGGACCTTGCAGATGCTTTTATCTACAGTACTAATTCCAAGGTTCTTTGGGATAGAATCGAAGAAAGGTTTGGGGATAAGAATAATAGTCCTCAAATTTATCAAATACAGAGGGAGATCAATGTTACTAAACAAGGGAACAATTCTCTGGCTGTATATTACAGCAAAATCGCAAAATGTTGGGATGAGTTGAATAGGTTGGAGCCGATGCCAATGTGTCAATGTAGTGGCTGCAGTTGTGGACTGAACAAGAAGCTAGAAGCAACAGAAATGAAGCATCGAGTATTGCAATTCTTGATGGGACTTAATCAGTCTTTTGATCCTATCAGAAGTCAGATCTTAGCATACGATCCTTTACCTGGTATTGACAAGGTATATTCTATGGTTGCAAGAGTCGAAAGGCAGAGACACGTACAGATGCAGAATGTTGATTCAGCAGAAAACAATGCTATGTTTGTTAAAAGTGGAAATGTCGACAAAGGCAGTTCTAAAAGGAGGGATAATAAAAAGAAAGAGGATAAGT
>JANZLX010000003.1:9973002-9983626 GCA_025531955.1 Erythroxylum orinocense | reverse complement strand
AGGCTAAGGTAAGAGCTAGCACTCTTAACCCTAGTCTAGCTATTCCCGGGTCAAAAGAGTTTTGTCCCGGTTAGGTTCTCCGACCTCTGCGTGGATACCATTAGAGACGGTCTACGTTGATCGTTATGATTTGACTTAGTGATATAGACACAACGATCCTGGGTTTCGGGAAGGTCCTGGGACAAAAATTTTTGTTTTCCGCACCGAGTACATGTGATGTGCCCACCGGGATTTTCCTACAACAAGGTCCTCAAAAAATCAGAATGTTTTTTTGGCTAGCCCTAAACAATGGAGTATTAACCAACAATGAAAGAAAACGACTACACTTAAGTGACTCTGGGAGTTGTGATATTTGCAACGATGAGCCTGAAACCCTTCTACACATTCTCCGGGATTGTCATGTTGC
Organism: Erythroxylum orinocense; assembly: GCA_025531955.1. NCBI lineage: Eukaryota > Viridiplantae > Streptophyta > Magnoliopsida > Malpighiales > Erythroxylaceae > Erythroxylum > Erythroxylum orinocense. The sequence continues at coordinate 9,983,220 of JANZLX010000003.1, read as the reverse complement.
TATACAATTTTGACATCTTTTTACTGATTTTAATAATTTAAGCTCCTTCTGAAATGTTAATCTGGAAGATTGGTTGTTATTGAACATGAAAAGCTCTCATCTCTCTCATGATCATCTTATTTGGCTTACTATTTTCAACTTAGGCTATTGGAACCTGTGGAAACGAAGGAATGACAAATTGTTTAATTCTGGTGTTTCTTCCATTTTTAATACGTTGCAGAGTACTATTTCTAAAGCTAAATTGATTCAGGATACCTTCAACAAGTTTCCTTCGGAGAATAATAGTCCTTCGGTTTCAAGGTTAATTTTTTGGAAATGTCTGCATTCCCCCTTTTATGAAGCTCAACACTGATGCTTCTTTGGCTGCCTTTACTGAGATTGCTGCAGGTGGAGGTTTGATTCGGGATCATAATGGTCGCTGGCAATATGGGTTTGTTTTCAAGACGGGTCGTTGTTCAATACTTCGTACTGAGTTGTAGGCTCTCTATTATAGTATTCAACTCATTCATAAACTTGCCTATTTGGATGTGCTTGTTGAATGTAATAATGAGATTGCTGTCAAGATGTTGACCGGTGGTATTCAAGCAAATTCAAGTTGTTTGCCTCTCGTTGCCATAATTCTAGACTTACTGAAGCGATTCCATAATGTAAAACTCACTCAAATTTACAGAGAAGGGAGCTTTGCAGCTGACTCTCTTTCTCACCTTGCTTTTGATTTTTCTCCTGGCTTTTATGTTTTAGGATAAGTCCCCCCTAGTGTTGGTATATAACTTGATCATGATTTATTAGGGGTCTCTTATATTAAGTAGTTTCTTGTCTTTGTAAGCTTTGCTCACTTTTTTCTTATAAAAAAATAATAATTGTCTAATAGAATTATGTGTCAATTGGCAATCTCTGAATCTATAAACTCTAAAATCAAACTATGGCCAACTCTTCAAAAATCAAACCCTAAATTTGGATTTTGAAGAGTCGTTTTTGTGGAATGAACAAAGAAGGTAGGATTACATGTTAAATGTTTCGTATGGTCATGAAGGGTATGCATCCACAAGGAAGCTGTTTACGAAAACTGAAACCCATTGGGTTTAAGACATGAGCATGATGTTGATAATTCAGCTAAACCAAACTCTGGCAACGGACCTAATATTGGACTAAGACTAAAGCTAGCATGTTAATAACAAGCCTTTGGTCCTCATCAGTCCAATATCCATTGGATCACCACAAGGAGAACCCAGTTGTTTTTGTCGTACATTTACGAATTACCAGCAAATGATCCGAAGCTTAGATTTGATAAGTCACATACGAACTGACTGACTGACATGATCAGACGACATGTGCAATCTTGCAGGTGACAAATCAATGCAACGTATGGCCATGATTGAACATCACAACATTGTCTTCCTAAATGCAAGCAATTCAACAATCCAGGCCTTCAAATGTACTTTGTTACAGCAACATCATCATGATTTGCGGTAAGGAGTGATGGACCAAGGACATTATGCCCTAAGCACGTATCCAAAAAAATTATACCTTAAGCACTAAGAGACTCCCTCCAGGATTTAACACAATTGGAACATTCTTCCTTTTAAAAGGAATAAAAAAACAGTGTTTAGGTATGCTTGCACTTGGAGAACCCATTAATCAAATGATTAACTATAGAACTTAAAAAAATTAATGTGATAGTTATATACTGAGATCATTCTTAAGATTTTAAGCTAAAAGTTGGGTTGATTCTGTTCATATTAAGAAATAACCAAATTTGAGAAGGTGAGGGGCTGGCATCTTATATTCCAAAATGCAAACGGTGATGGGATTTTCTTATTGCTTGAAAAGCTGACCATGCCCCTCGAGACAAAATCATTGCTTAACAACACTATTCCATGCCTGGAAGCTTTTGTAACATTCCTTTTTACACCTTTCAAGAGCCTTTTTTATTTTAATATATGATACACACATACAGAGAAAGGATCATTGAGTGGAACCATATGCCATGAATGGAGCTACGTATACAAATTGTAGGCGTAGAGAGAGATTAGGAAAATGAACTTGGAAACAAAAAAAAAGGAAGGATGGTGTCCAATGGAGGCCCTAAAATTCATCATTTACACTCTATACTACTACCATTCTTTATCATGATTCTATTCTCTTCTTTTTATGTGGACTAAGTGGAATTCACTTTACCATTATTCCACCTTTTAACTACTATTCAAAAGCTAGATGCTTTGATGCTTATTCTTCCAAGATCAAAAATGCAATCTATATCAATGTCACCAATTCGTATATAGCCAGCTGCTTGTTCCTTATTCTTCGCTTGCTTTTAATTTGTTCCCGAGTTGATGGAAACAAGCAAAAAGCAGAAATTCTCAGAACCATTAATCTATGCTCTTGAACTGCAATAAATTCGTTAAAGATATTAAGGGATGGCAATCCTTTTCTTGACTTGTTAACTCTTGTGTGAGGACCAAGTAAAGTATTCGCTTTGGTTGAAATAAATGTTCCTTAAAATAAGCATCTTTTCGATTGATTATTTCGATTAGTATGTGAAAACTGAAGGGTTCTTTAACTTGAAACCGACCGACCAAAGAGTCTTGACCAAAATCAGCGGCTCAACCATACCAAAGTCAAGTAATTACAACTATGATATCATTGCAAAGCTCTGAACGTGGAGGCCCGCAGAAGCCGTCTGGAGGAGTTGTTTGAGCCTTAGATTATGAAACTTTCTTATCCTATTCAGAGTTTTCTGTTTAAACAATGAAAAGACATGTTAGCATCTTAACCCTAAATTTTAAAACTTTAATACCTATTATTTTTGTTCCGTGACTACTATTTTTTTACCTGTTATTTTTTAAAATGTAATAATCTCACACTTATTCTAAATAAATTTTGATGATTTTCTTCAAAATTGTTAATATTTTATAGTCCTTTATTCTTTTTCTTTTTTCAAAAAATAGTAAAATTAGATCACTAATTTGTAATCGTGAGACCAACTTCAGCACCATCGAAAATATATTAGTTCGGTGTCCCTTTTTTTTTTTTTATATCTTTGTTAAAACTAATGAACCTATACACAAAGTTTGACCCTTTAATGGAATAAAGGATTATTCAATCTATCAGCATAGGATAGGGTTCAAGCCATGCTATGTCTATGTGTCATTATGGAGAGGGCCGAAAAGCCACTATTTCTCATTTCACATTCCATATCTCATTTCTGCTCATCTTTTTCGAGGCTTCTAAGAATATATTTTGGCCTAAAAAGAGCAACTTTGGTTCTTAGTGGGGGTTTTGATCAATCCATATCAGAAGAACAGGGTCTTAGTCATGCTGTCTCTTAGCCATACGGTGTTGATAGGTCTTAGTCAACTGGCTTTATAATTAACCAAGAAAAATTGCGCATTGGTCAATTTGGATGTCAGCTTCTTTGAGGGTATAGAAAAATCAAATGACCCCATATGTACTAGCTACATGGATTTTCGGTTCCACTCCCAAAATCCCACAAATCTTCTTGACTTCAACTGTATCATGGCACTAAATAAAGACGTTGAACAATTGAAGCATGAGAAGTTTTAAGTGGGATTTCATGTCATGTCATTCAATCGGTCTTCTTCTAGAGTCAATGCAACCATCAAGAATTATAGCCCCCATAGAAGGGGAACTATGGCTCCCACTGTTCTAAAGATAATATAGATATGTGCAGTTTTTGGTCCTCTATGCCGCTCGTAAAATTGCTTAAACGTTATTTCATATCAAGCTTACTTGACGGGGTCAAGTTGGGGACACCATGATTGCCTGCTGACACATACATGAGTTCCATCCTAATTAAGTACAGGAACCATGCAATATTATTATCTGGTTGCCTAATCAAACGTTATTGCAATAATTTGAATAATACAAAGCAATTAAAAATAATGCAGACTAAAACATGATAAATCGTGATAATATCTTCGTCTTAAAATAATAATATAATTATAACTACTGTTGTAGTCTAAAATTTAAAATCTTAGACCATTTAAAAATGATTATGAAAAATGCACTTTATTCTTATGTCTTTTAATTATAGTCCAATGTCCTTTCTTCCGTGATAAACTATTGGCATAAGTTCTACATTTTGTCTTTGCGGATCGTGTAGAGCCCACTAATAAAAATTGAGCTTGGGTCAATTAAATTAAAAAAAAATTAACAGATCAAGGAGAAAGGGCTCAACGAACAGGTTTTGGATTTCTGGGTTTTTTTGGTGGATCGCAAGTTTGAAGTTTGAATCTGTTGGTTTTTTTTATGTGGAAAAGATTTTCTCAAATTTTTATTAAAAAGAAGCTTGTCTATTTATACAGTCTTTTTCTCTAATTTAAATTCAAAAATCAAATAATATCTAATCTAAATCAGCATAAAATAAAATCTAAACTTAAAGAAAATATTCTAATAAAATCTTTGACTGTTTCAAAGTCACAAATTCTAACAGTCCTCCTTGACTTTGATACTGCAAACTCCAAGCACCTTTTTTTTCGTTTTTTGTTTGTGTTCTCATAATTTCGCTGTTAGGCTCTGCATGATGCTGCAAATAACTCCTCCTCCTCAAATTGATCGTTTACAGCTTGTTTGGTGTCTCTCACTTTTTGTTGTGAGGATTTTTTTCCTCAATGTGGGCATGGTGGATATAAATCATCTTTGTTTCTGTTGTTGTTGTTGTCAATCTTATTGAAACTCTTGTTTTTGTCTCCTCCTGAATTTTTTTTCTTTTCATTGTGCATCTTGACTTGAGTCATTGTAGAATTTGTTGGCAAATCCGGAACGTCGTAGTCTTCATCTACAGCTTCCCACGAGTCATTTGCTTCAAAGAAGGCTTGATGTGTGGTTTTTGATTTGTGGTGTGGAAAAGTGTAGTATGAGTTATGGGTTATGGGTTTGTAGGCATGAGTTATAGGTTATGGGTTATAGGTTTGTAGGCATAGAGGTCCCTTAAGATCAAGAGAGCTCTGATACCAATTGTTGGTTTTTTTTATGTGGAGAAGACTTTCTCAATTTTTATTGAATAGAAGCTTGTCTATTTATACAAACTTTTTCTAACTAAAATTTAAATATCAGATAACATCTAATCTAAATCAATCTAAATTAGCATAAAATAAAATCTAAACTTAAAGATAATATTCTAATAATATCTTTGATTGTTTCAAAGTAATAGTTTCAACAGATTTCACCGTATGTTGATAAGCAGATGGTGACGAAACTGCAGATGGCATATCATTATCTCGGTGCCACTTGAGTTACACTAATTTAATTTATGTCGTCGGTAGCAATTGGTAGCGACAGTGTGGGTATCGAGAACTACACAATTTCTAGTTCTCAAAAAATGAGGACACTGCTCTCATGTTTTACTGCTAGCTACGTCCCGCTCTCAAAAGTACTACTGTTGGTCCACAAGGCACCGATGGCTCTTTCATGACATTGTATGTAACTTGATTTGAGTGCCAGCCTGACATTAAAAGAAAATGACAAATATATTTAACTTGGGAACTTTTTCCAAATACTCAAATCACTTTACAATTGTGCTTTTCCGTATGACTATGATGCTTCTTGCAGGCAAACACTTGGAATAAAAGGAATGTTGAAAAGGTAGAAACAATAATTGTCGCGAAGAAGAAGAAGAGCCAGGATGAATGGGAGGGTGGGGGATCTTCGGACGTTGTGCTGGGTTTCTTTTGTGCAACTCAACCTCGGCTTGCACTGTACATTATGTCCCATTCTTTTTCTGTTTTATTTGAGAGTTTGGACCAGTGATTTTGTGACCTTCGCATGGTTTCTCCTACAGGACCAGGTTAAACAGTAGGGAATTCCCCCTTTTAGCAAGCTGAGAAGGTCAAAGTTAGCTTGATTGCTCTTGGACCTTTTTCATCATGACAGCTTGTGGCATTGGCACCTACATTTCTGCACTTTCAAGACATTACAATGGTTTAAACTCTGGTCACTGCTACTGGTTCTTTTTTTCCTTACTTCTTACTCTTCAGATCCTTTCTCCTAATAAATCTAAAAACTTGTCAAATCAATTGGAAAACCAAAGTGTTAATCATATTAGATACGTTAGTTGTTGACGAAAGCGTTTTCTCCCAACTTTTCTCCCAAGAGCAATTATTATTGCAACATTTCTTTAAGTTTCAGAATCACTAATTAGGAGGCATGACCCTGAAAGCCATTCTCCATCCTTTTTCCAACAGCTTTGGATGCTCAAATCTTATTTTTAACGCTTCATATCATTGTCCCTAAAGAAGAAATAATGGGTTAGCACGGCACGTGTGTGTATGAGAAAAAAAGCATTGCTCTCTGTCAAGCTGCCTGGGGTCCAGATTCCGTCGGTAGAAAGCGACCGTGACCATGTCACTTTACACGTCGGTGTCTTTTAGTCGACGTCACTCCATTTCTGGAGTGATGGCTTTTGTTTGGATTTCTCATATCTGAAAACTTGCCAAGTGTTCTATGATCTGTTCGAACTTGAGAATACGACTGTCATCAGAGTTTGCAGTGAACGAGGCAGAATGCCCTAAAAGGGTTGGGTGGCTACGAATCAGACGCCGAACCGGAAGTCTTGTTGGCCATCGGTTTAATTATCGGTTGAATCGATGTAACGTCATAATTATATAATAATTATATTTAATTATATATAATAATATTATTATTAAAAAATACCAAATAATATAAATAAATATAAATAAAATTTTCAACTATCAATCATATAATTGTTCTCAAATAATAACTAAAATATCATCACTAGATGTCAAAATAATTGTATCAAAAAAAGAAAAATAAAAAATTCTTTGAACCAGTGGCCAATCGGTTCCACTAGTCCCGGTTTAACCGGTTAATTGACCGGTTCGCACTGATTCAATTGAAGACTAATTTTTGGGGGTTACCCGGATCGGATAGCCTACTGGTCACCGATCTGGTTCGGATTTCAAAACCATGCATATCCATTATTACTAAATTAAGCTCTATAGCTTTGATTTTTAATTGACATAATGTAACCAAGATAATATCTCTCAACTTGTTCCTTTATCATCATCTAAGCCAAACAATTACTAGATAACTTTTATTATTACATTAGATATATAAAGACAAAAAGCTCACTTACCATAACCAAAAAGCTTATTAGCTCGAGGTAGTATATAATTCTTCATCAATAATGAAAAACTATAAATAGCAATAAATATAAAGCAAACAAGATATGTGAATAAACTTATTGTGATTTTTCCCTGCTGAGATATGATAATAAACTTAATGTGATTTTTGTTTATGTATGGACATAACTTAAAGATAATAGAAGTCTATGGGATGAGCTGAATGGTGTATCTTAATCCTCTTAAATCCTTAGTTGATCTTAGTTAATGAATTTTATCAATTAAAAAATAGTCAACAATCAATGGGGTTTACATTTTATTAAAACTTTTAAAACAAGCATATCTCATTGATTTATCATTAAATGGAGAAGGTTTACTTGAGGAAATTCATTGTGTAAGTAATTCATTGACTCATCTTTTATTGGTACATGCTTGCTTCGATAATTTCATCATATAAAGCTATTAGGATTACAAAAGCAACTATTAAACTACTGAACCTTATTGATTGATTTGTTTGAAAAAGTGATAGGAGAACCAAGGTCATTTCGATCTATTGATATGTGATAAGAGCACTAATTAAGATTTTATGCCATTCTTGACATAATTATATATGGCATAAATCTTGAATCCAAAATGTTGACAAGAATATGAAGATTAAATTAAGGCTTTCTGAGAAGAGAATTAAAGATTTGGCATGAGATGGTCTTTGAAAATATGAAGAATAAACTAAAGGTAAAACAGGAAGAGCTACATCATCTAGACATTTTAGTTGAAAATCAAACATTATCAGAGGATCAAATAAGATAATTCTGGGACTTATGTAAGAAATTTTTTCTCGATCGATCTTAATAACTCAAAATTTTACGGAGACAAAAAGAAAGAAGTCAATAAATTCATAATAGAGGTTGAAACACTAGAGCCGAGCCTCCTTAAGATATTGTAGGAATGCAATCACAGTAATATCAAAGTATGAGAGCGACACTCTGACAGGCACTGGTCCGAATCTTACAGGCACGCCAAGTCCAACTTTTCATTTAATGCCCATCGCCAATGCCGTACCTACAGCAACCTCACCCCCGTTGCTCTCTGATACAATCGTAATTACGGATCCTAAAAGACAGCGCCTGCAGGAGGAATCTACAATGATGTCCGAATCGATTCACATGGAGGTTGTAACATCCCGGTTCCAGCGGGAAGGGTAAAATGGGAATATTGAGAGATCAATGAGGGTTAGCAATGTAATTGTATATGCATATAGTATGTGGCATAATTGTATTGTGAAAAATGATATTGTGCACATGAACTTATTTGTACATGCATACATTGACATTCCCAGTCGAATTGGTTATACCGGTTATAACTGTAATTGATAGAGAATTACAAGAATTATGGGTTATTGATATTGAAAAATTATTTGGAGAGTGTCATTAGTGATTTTCTAATATTAGTGAATTTTAGAAATTTTTCTGGAATTTTTCGAGGTTAAAACCCGGACTGGTAAAATGTCGGGCGGCAGACCGATTGGTCAGCAGTAATAGAACTGAATGCATAGGGCATTGCATATTGGACATATGGGTATAGGACTTATGGGACAAGTGTCAAATGGATGGAATTTTGATTAAAATTGATTAATTATACAAGAACCAATGGCATTGTGACATATGGCTTAATGATAGCCATATCTTTAATCACTTAAACACTAAGTTTTGTTCTTCCATTTGCCACCCACGACACTCACTTGTTTCAAGCCCTTGGAAGAGTGTTTTTGGTGCCTTCTCCTTCTCTCTTCGTGGCTCACCCTCCTTCTTTCAAGTTTGTGTCATTTTGGTTCCAAATTCAAGGTTAGCTCTCATCTTCTTGTCTTCTCCATTTCTATTCTCTACAAGACATATTTTCTCTCCTTTGCATGATGATTTTCGATGGTGATGAGTGGATCTAGGGTTTGGTGATTCTCTTTGAAGATCTTGAAGATTTGAGTGCTTAATCAAATAAGTTTTATGTTTTATGTAATGATTTTGCAATATGGAAGTTAGAAATTGATGTTTGAATCATGTTGCATAAGGATTCTATACATGCTTGAATTGAGGTTAAGAATTGAGTAGTATGTGTATTGATTGAAGATAAGAAGTGTTCTTGATGTGTTTTAAGTGTATGAAGTGAGTTTGAGTGCATGGAATTGCAAATTGATGTAGGAATTGTGAATGGAATTGGCTATTATTAATGTCATGGAATTGGATGAATATCTATGGAATGTATGATGGATTGATTATGTAAATGGATAGATTATGATATATGTATGTTTGATAGCTAAATTGTATGAAGTCTTGAGTTTTGATTGATGATTGAGAAATGATGGAATGATGGATTAGAAGTGTTAATTGTAGATGAGTTTGAAGCTAAGATTGAAATTGGTAAGAATCTGGAAAATTTGGTTTAGCTTGATTTGAGTGTGAGTTCCAAGGGTTTAGTTTGATTTGGCTTGTGTTGTTAGTTCCAAATGGGAACTTGAATGTTAAATGTTAATATGGTTGTGAATAAATGGTTATGTTGATATAATGAGGGATATGACTTGTGTATACATGGTTTTGTCATTTATAAATGAATGATGGTTGAGATTGAAGTAGTAATTGAGTTTGAAATGAGTGTTATGTTTGTTTGGATATGATTGTATTTGCATTGGTATAATTGTGAGGACATTGGAGCTATGACTCCAATTTGAGATGTTACATGTATAGACCTTCATTTGGATGATGAATTATGGTTAAGATTATATTGTGTACATGGAGTTTGAGTTTGACATGGTTAGTAGGTAGTATTTGATGGAAATGAGGTTTAATGAATGATATATTTGAGAACTTGGAGATTGAATGCAATTGGATTGGTGTTTATATGATTATGAAGTGGTTTGATGTGTAAAGAAATGAATTTGATATGTTTATGGATGTGTTTGATGATCATATAGGTATGGGAAGCTTGGAATAAGCTTGGAAGTGTGCAATTGGGATGTATGTCCGTTAAACGGACATGGGAGTCCGTTAAATGGACAGGTTCGGGTGGAAAAACACCCTAGGGGCAGTGTGTGTCCGTTAAACGGACATGGGAGTCCGTTTAACGGACA
>JANZLX010000003.1:9959544-9972902 GCA_025531955.1 Erythroxylum orinocense | reverse complement strand
TAATTTAAATTCAAAAATCAGATAATATCTAATCTAAATCAGCATAAAATAAAATCTAAACTTAAAGAAAATATTCTGATAAAATCTTTGACCGTTTCAAAGTCACAAATTCTAAAGTAATCATAATTCCCTCTTTAGAGCCATCACATGCTAGAAACCATGGCATGATATGTCACTCTGCTGACAGCTACAGCTTATGGAAATCTCCCAGGCGAGGCACTGAGACCCATGAATTCATCAATTTATAGAAACATAAGACCGAGCCCATGTGCTTAAACATCCTTCTAGACGGTCTAGCACCGAATAAATGTTCACTTACATTCAGTTTGTTGTTTATAGGAACCTCTAATTAAGCGTTTAGAGTAACTTCAGCTTTTATTCTGCGAAGTTGATGGAAAGGGAAATGTTGTGTCGATCACAAAGATTATATCATCACATGGCTTCTGTTGAGAAAAGGGTTGCCTGTCTCTTTCTTCTCTCTGAAGAAAGTCACACAGAGATGGCTAAAGTTCGATGTTCAGCTAGTCTAAGTTCAGATGGCGTAATCCTTGGTGTAAGATAGAAACAATAAAACAAGGGACAGTTTTTGTGATATTTTCTTCAGAGTGTAAAAGGTTGATTGAAGTATATATAAAATGGCATACTACTTGGTTATAGGATAAAGTCAAATTAGATCATATTGTCTTCACGTTAATAAGTTAGTCAAAAAATGAACCTGTCTGCTTTGGCTTCGGAGACCATGTCTGAGGATGCTGCTTTATTGTTGGTGTTGGAGTGTGAGATTTGTGGTACATCCGGGGGACCATGCCAGTTCTAATGGTTTTGGATAACTCAGATCAGACCAAACAATGTTTGCTCCTGCTTTCGTATGCCTCTCGTTATCCACCTTAAAACTCAAGTCATTCAAATACACGATAAAACCTCCCAACCTAATGAAATAATACTTCACTTCAAGAAGTTTTAAATTGCGAATTGTTCAGATAACCCCACATAATTATAACAATGATTCCAACGGTGGAATGCAATATAGCGACTCACACAATTTGAAATTTAATTTAAAAAATGAAGAAGTTCATTTACTTAAATTCTTTGAAATTGAATATCTCATATTTGAATTAACTACATTGAAAAAGTTAAAGTGGCTGTTAAATTATTTGATGAATCCCATAAGTCTTCTTTGTGTTGTTGAGTCTTTAATGTGGTATTTATTTTTGTCAAACTGAGGAATGGTAGAATTTTGGGTCGCAATGAGACTGACACCTCGTGGGACGACATTCTTAGATGACCACTGAAGGTTGTTGGTGCAGTCAGTAGGTGAGCCTATGTTGGGCTTACTAGAGAGAAGAATTAGGAAGAGGAAAACAAATAAAGGTAACAAAAAAGAAGAAGAAGACGACGAAGAAGAAGGAAAAGGGGTTTGTGTGTGTGTTAGGTTGGCGGTAGACATAATTGCCAGAGGGCATCAAAAAGTGGAGGTACTTCTAAAGCCAAATCCCAACCTTCCTTTGATGTGTCATATACTCATAAATACGTTCCAATTTCACCACTCCAAGTAACTAAATATAATTAAGTAGACCTGTAATTAGCTATTAAGAAGTAATTACCGACAAGGATGCTTTCAGATTTAGTTCAGAACCACAGGAGGCAGAAGAAGACGATTGGACCATATCAGAATCTAAAACTCCACGACTTGTGCGCCTAATGATGTCATGTCCCTTTGACCATGACATCACACTTGCAAGACCCTCCTATCATATATTTTACAATGGCTAAACAGGAAAACGAACATATATATTTACGTGTATGTATACACACATGATATTGATGCTCATGGAATGGGAATACAAAACACAAGTAAAGGATCATAGTCACAGCGACCAAAGGTGTATGTATCTCGTTTTGATACAATACTAGAATTAGGATTCTCACTTGAGATTTTTCTTAACTAATAAGAAAGATTACTATGAAATCAAAAGATTAATTAAGGAAGGAACAATATGGGCAGGGCAGGGCATGCATGCACGCGTGTGTTCATGTAATTAAGCAGAAGCATGCAGATGCGGTTTAGAAGCACCAGGTGCGCGTGCCAACACACACATAGGAAAAACCTGTGTGGCTTGGCTTTTCCCAAGGAAAACGACACCTTTAAAAGGTTGTCGTACCTGGGAACCCTAGTTTTTTAGTCAGAACCAATGGAAACTATGCCTTCATTTGAATAAGTTATAAATTATAATTGGACAGTAAAAAATATATATATTTTAAATATTATTTGAGTATTTTAAAATAAGGTCCAAAAAATTAATACATTCTCGAAAATAAAAAGCCTTATGCTGAATCAAAGTGGGTTAGCTTTATTACGTTGAAAAACGATACAGTAAGATTTGTAAACAAAGGTTGAGAGACGTATATAGAGCTGACACAAGGAACATCTGGGGAAGTGAGAAAGAGAAGGCTCAAAGCAAAGAACTTTGGAAAACCAGACTCAAGTGTAATTCCTATCTGTCCTCGTAACCAAAGTAAAGAATAACAGAAATGGCTACCATTTTGCTGCCCTATATAATTAACGCAAAAAAAGTTAAAGTTTCAGTCTTTGTATTGGAGACTGGAAACATACTTTCTTATACCCTCTCTCTCTCTGTATATATATACATATATATGCATTTTCTTTTCTTTTTCAGAATATTTTAAGTTTGGCATGATTTCATCACTACCCTGTATTTATAGCTTCATATCTGCACAGGTAAGACTTTAAGAAAAACCCAACTCCAATAGTGTCCTTTTTAAATTCAACTCCGTGCCTAGAAGTTCACGGTTGTCAGAACATAAAAACCAAGGTGGAGAGAATTAGAAGCTGTGGTGGAGTAGTGAGAAAAACAGAGGTATAGAGAAGAGAGTTAGTGTTATTTTTGGGGTTCAAGAGCTTTGGAAATGGTGATAGATTTTGTTGAGGTTTCTTAGAATGGTGATTATATGCTGGGTGAATACAAAAACTAGAGATATGGGGTCCTATTTTCATCACAGACGCAGGCGACATCAATGTACAGAAGAAGAAGCACGTACACACTTGGCCAAAAGAACAAGACAAAGGAATTTCTCAAACATGAGTTCTTGTTGGTACAGTGGGATCTCACCGTTTGTTACCATCTTTGTATGGTTTCTTCTCGTTTTTTCTTCAATTTGTCCTGTTCGTTCGTCGGAATACGACAACAGCCATGCAAAGAACCAAACTTTTAGGCCAGAAGATGAGTTACGCAAGTTGAAGATGATAAGAGAACGTCTCAAAAAGATTAACAAGCCTGCAGTCAAGACGATTCAGGCATTTGACTTCGCTTCCTGAGCATATAGTGTTGTTTCGTTTGGATTCGACTTTCATTTCCCCTGTTTTCAACTCTGTTTTTTGTTTCCCTTTTCTGAGTTACAAAGTTCTTAACAGCTCGACAACTTGTTTCTTGCTACAGAGTCCTGATGGTGATCAAATAGACTGTGTTTTGTCTCATCGCCAACCAGCTTTCGACCACCCTCGATTGAGAGGACAGAAACCATTGGTATTTGAATTATTACCATTTCACTGCATCGAAATTTTCTGTGAAAAAGACAACGTTTTGTAGGAAAACTGTTAACACTGGGTATTTCGCATGAATTTACTACAGGAACCACCAGAGAGACCAAAAGGGCACAACCCAACAGACGTGGATGCAGAGAATTTTCAGTTATGGAGTATGTCTGGTGAATCGTGTCCAAAAGGGACAATACCAATCAGAAGAACAACCGAGGAAGATATGTTAAGAGCTAGTTCTTACAGGAGATATGGAAGGAAATTACGAAGACATGTTAGAAGAGACACCAACAGCAATGGCCATGAGGTAGGTGCTCATCAAATGAAGTTAGAGACAAAAGCATTTTTCTTTTCCTCCTTCTTCTTTGCTAAGTCTCAGCCTTGATCAACTTAACAACTAGGAAAAAAGAAAAGCGAAAACGGAAAGTAGTCAAAGAATATGGTGATGCCGGCCTCTGGCAATTGTCCTTTTTCTTAAGTTGCTTTTAAAAAGAAGAAATATTGGATTAAATTTACAAAGAAAGATCGAAAGACTAAAGATACAAAAAACTGCTTTATTTGAGGAAAATCAGGTTTATTAAACTAAGAAGGTGGCTTGCTGTTCTTTTGATTTTTTCCACATTGCAGCTCGTTCCAGTAAACAAAAGCTTTTACTTTGATGTCTTTTTCTTCCGATACATCCTTCTCTTTCAGTTGCACAAGAGCCATTCAACATCTTAAGTTCTACAACCTTAATATTCTATAATTCTAATCAGATTCCTACATCAAGTAATCACACGGTTTCCTTGTTTAGCATTTATGCTAATAAATTTAATCTCATAAGACCATTCTTTTGAACTCTGGTAGTGAACCGGACGGTTCCTCTGATTCCAATGCAAAAGAAAAGGGAAAGAAAATAAAGGAAAAGGCGAGTGGAAAAAGGCACAGTTCGATGTATGTATTGTACCATCAGGAAGAATATAAGTTACCAAAACTAAAGGCATAGTAGCTCCAGTAATATGCTGAAAGTGATTGCGAGAAACAAGTTTCTCTATTTTAATGGAATATTTATTGCCCTTCTTTTTCCTGCTGTTGCGTTGTTACAGCATGCGGTTGGATTTGTGACTGGCGATCAGTATTACGGTGCCAAAGCTAGCATCAACGTGTGGGCTCCTCAAGTTGCTAATCTGAATGAGTTCAGCCTGTCACAGATATGGGTCATTTCTGGACAATTTGGAGATGATCTTAACACTATAGAAGCCGGTTGGCAGGTACATATTCAACTACTATTAAGTGCATATTTGAAAATTCTTGTTTTCTCTGTCTGTTTTCGATACGATACTGTATTCTTTTATCAAGTCTCTGTCAAAACAATACTATACGGTTTACTAATAGGAGAAAGTATGAAAATAAATTGTGGTAGCTAGTATAGACTCCATTTCTGTGCATGAAAGTCACAAAATGAGCAAGTTGCATATGAGAAATAGAAATCCGAAGCCAATAATTTGTTTGAAGTTTAACCTGATTTAGACAAGGGATTGTCCTGGAGACTAGGAATTTCAACCTTCTAACACATCAGATTAAAGCTTCCATATTTAAAGCATTGTAACAGTTACAACCACCTCACTTTCATTAGTTTTTGTACTGTAAAACAGTGGACTTTAATGCAATTTTCTCTATCTGCAGGTTAGCCCAGAAATGTACGGCGACTACCATCCAAGGTTCTTTACATACTGGACTGTAAGTATACTAAAGAACTTTGTCTTTTACTCGGTTGTCCTACTTACTCCTACCTACAATTATAAGCTAATCCTTGATGATTTTTACTTCCGATTGCAGAGTTAGAACTTTGTCTTTTACTCGGTTGTCCTACTTACGCCTACCTACATTTATAAGCTAATCCTTGATGATTTTTACTTCCGATTGCAGAGTGACTCGTATCAAGCAACTGGATGCTACAACTTACTATGCTCAGGCTTCGTACAAACAAACAATAGAATCGCAATAGGGGCTGCAATCTCCCCTACATCTTCGTATAATGGGGGACAATTCGATATAAGCTTATTGATTTGGAAGGTAAAAACTCCTTTTGAAGATTTAGAAAGTCTCGTTCTTCGTTTTCTGAAATAAATTTGACTTCATGGTCCAGCTGGGATGAGCTTAGCTATCTAACCAGCTGACCACTTATGAAGTATATATGAAGTATATACAGATTATATACTTGACATGCAATCCAGTACCTCGTGCCATGATTTGTAGCCCCACCAGGCGAAAGAGTATAATTTAGTGACAGATGATTTTGCATCATATGATCTGATTACTTGGACCACAATTTTCTCCCCACTCAATGGTCATTTTCCAAAGTTCCAGCATCATCATCTACTGGCATCATACGCTTTCATTTGAGATGTGAAAAGCTACGTAGCTCCAAACATGGCTGAAATGAGCGTGCGATAGTAGCTTGAAATAGTGCCTTAAATTTTCCCATTTATTTTTCTACTTTCCAAGTAAAACAGCTTCCTGAGTCTTGTTGTCAGGAAAATATCACCATGATTAGGATGCACATAGCTACCTTTTAATCACAAAGGAAAATATAACAAAACTTTCTCACTTCCCCGCAGGACCCAAAACATGGAAATTGGTGGCTACAATTCGGATCAGGAGTCTTAGTAGGGTATTGGCCATCATTCTTGTTCACTCGTTTAAGGGACTCCGCAACTATGGTGCAATTTGGAGGAGAAATAGTGAACACAAGTCCTTCAGGATCACACACCCCAACACAAATGGGAAGTGGCCATTTTGCTGGAGAAGGGTTTGGAAAAGCTTCATATTTCAGGAACTTGCAAGTGGTTGATTGGGACAATAACTTAATCCCATTATCAAATCTAAAAGTATTGGCTGATCGGCCAAATTGCTATGATATACAAGGAGGGATCAACAGAGTCTGGGGCAATTATTTTTACTATGGAGGTCCTGGAAGAAATGTCAAGTGTCCTTAAGGGAAGCCGGTACAGGATTGGTCCATAATTTTTCTTTTTCTTTTTATTGTGGGTGATATGGGTTTCTACTCGAGATCAGTGAGCTTGGGTTGGGTTTTATTCTTATATTTATTTCCCTGTTAATCAATTTTTTTCCCTTTTCTTTTAGCCCCTTTCCTTGACTAACAAACATGTCATTTATTGATTATACCTCCTCTAGGGACTTATGTGTAAGTAAATGTGGAAAAGAAAAAGAAGAAGAAATGTTAGTGAATACATTGCGAGTTCCTTTTCTTTAACTCTTTTCTATCCAAATATGGAAAATTGACACGAATTGCAGCTTTCTACTTGTTTTGCAACTCTAGGGAAGATGATGAACAGAGCTGTTTAATTAGGGGACCACGAGTTAAGTCAATAATCTCTTAAATAGGTTACATTAATCCAGCACATGCCCCTCAATAAATGCCATGGCTATGGAAAACTGCACCACCAATTTTCTGTCTCTAGTTCCCGAATAGTATTCCAGCGAGGAAGGATTTGCACATTCATTTTTCGTTAGGACCAAACTTCGTTAGACCCAGATAAACTAATATTTAATCTGATTTGACTCGATTCATTAATTTCATTGTCAAACTTTGCATAATGACATAGAGATCTACACCTTAATGTATATTTCTACAATCACACGCTCGTTTTCGAGTTATTTCCATGTCTTTAATCTACAACTTGCTTGAATATTAAAATGTTGGTGTTGTTTTATACAAAGAAATTGATCCTTTTATATAGCAACAACATTTCTTTGAATAAATGGGATTTGTTTTTTTATAAAGAAATAGATAAAATAAATAATATAAAACTTCTATAGTTTAAATAAACATTGATTAATAATGTCATATAAATTATTTTTCACTCGAATTTAAAACACAAAATTATTCATTTTTTATGAACTTATAAACACTTCCTCGATTCTTTTTTTTTTTAATATATATATATATAAAACACCCCTACATGTCACATGTTAGACTAAACTACCTAACAAATTATTATGTTGAAGTTAAATTTTCAGTATATAGATTCAGCAAGTTCTAGTAGATGGGGAAGTACTTAAATTTTCGTTACAACCTTGGTCCTGGATGGTACTGGTTGATACACTTATTAGAACATCAGAATCATGGAGGACGAATCAAAATCATGTCATTTATTAGGGGCAACCAAGCTTAGACTCTAAAGCAAGAAGTATACATAATGGATATGCTCCACTAATTAAACATATTCTAATTAGTTTATTATACGTAAAAGTTTTGGTAGACCAATATCACCCCATTAAAACCAAAGTTTATGATATGGGTACCAACTCATTTTGTAACGTGAACAAGTGCTAGATTTATGGATGTGTTGCATAATCATAAAAACGTAAATACAGAACCAAACAAATCTAGCTATTCAAACCTAGCTAGTTTGATTAGTCTTTTTCATATTGACCAAGAAGGATATTTTGTTTGAAGAACCTCCTTGGGCATTTAAACCAGAACTAGATAGTAGACAAACAATAATTATCCTCGTCGTTGCCGACAAAATATAGCAATAAATGATGCTTCTTACTTAAAGTTCAAACCTACTTGAACACTAGCAATCAATATTACAATCCTTTAAGAGTCCACCCACATGAAACAAGGGCCACACTTGCTGTCCAAACCCATCCATTATTTCTCTAATTGTAGATTGATACGGATAAATATGTACAACTTCTTCAAGCTGTATCTTTTTCTTCAAGTTTACGTTATCTTTCATGGCTAATTATATGCCACCTTCAACCATACGTTGAAAGATATTCAACATGGAAATGGCAACTCATGACTAATAAGTTTCTTCTGTATAAGAATCAAGATATTATGAGCTTCAGTGGATAGAATTAATACTTGAACCGACACGAACCCATACGAGAGTTGGTTTGACTACTCTTAACTGGTAATTTTTCTTTCACCAACGGGGTAAATTAATCTTGCTTTCTTACTATAATTAGGATATGAAGTAACTTGTTCCATACTTTTGGTTTTGCTTTTCTATTGACCAAGACATCCCACAGTGTGTTTCCTACTAAGCAAGCAAATGGAGTTGCAAGAACTATTTACTAGTCTTTTCTTAACGTGTGCGCTTAACACTTATTGAGGTTGGGGTTAAACGTGTTTCACTTTTGACCTTCCAGAATTCTAAAAAGGTTTGGTGTGAGGCAGGAGCGAAGATCTTCACGCTGTGGTATGATCATACCAACACCCAACAGCCAGTCCTGAGCAAGATCAGAACTAGCGGTGATGTAACAGCCTACAGAGAGGTCAAGGTGGGGGTTGTACTTAGCATTTGCATTTATGTGTTATGTTATCTTTTGCTTGAAGTAGATATCAATTACGAGTAATGGATCAGAACTAGAAGAGCCGAATTAGCATTGGGGTGCTTTTCTTTTGGGCTTGCATTTATGTTTTAAGTTTTTTTTTTTTTTAGTGTCCAGTGTTCTTTTTATAATTAATTATAAACTATATCAAGTATCAATAATGGATTACATCAAATCCATAAAAAATTTTAAAATATATTGTTTTACTTTCTTAAATGAAAACTTATGTAAATAATTTTCCTAAATATATTAAAAATAAATGAAAATTTGCATCATAAATTATATCGAGTGTCAATAATTTTTCCTCTATCAAAAAGTTATTACCTAAACAATGTAGCGTGAAAATTTTTATCTTATAATTATAATTATTAATATATGATAATCTTAATACTATTTGTTAGAATAATTAAATTGATAGAGTAGAACTGCAATTCAATTAAGAAGTATGTGAAATTAAATTTTTAGTAATTCAAAAGTAGGGAGAATTACACATAATATTGAGTGGAAGTTCCAATTCAAACACTCATGACTAACTATAAGTTATAAATTAATATTAGTTTGTAACTTAAAATTAAAATCTATATATATTTTTCTTAAGACAAGAAAATAGATGAACATTTATAACCAAATGAAATCAATTATAGGCGTACATTTTAATTTATTCTAATTACTAATATTATATTATTTATTATTTATTTTATAAGTAATATATAACTTCTTATAACATAAATTAGGTCAGCAATTGGCTTGAAATGGAGGAAGAAAGCACCAACGAAAGCTGCTGTCGTGGATGATGACAGTGACTCAGTAACTAGCACGCTGATGGATGGTAATCAGCAATTGGTTTGGTAGTTGCCGAAACAGGAAAGACCAGAAAACCACAACCATTTGTTGCTTTCCTCAGACATTAAAACCTGGAGAAATGAAGTTGTATGAACTGGCAATTTCTGTTGTCAACTTCTGATTCTGAAGATTGCTAAATCTATGTCATTCCGAGATAGTTAAGTCAGCATGTTAATGGTGAAAACCAACAGACACTCCAGCCATTATTCAATGACTTAACATTGAATTCCCACACAATACTCTTGAGGGATATAAATGACATTTTCTAACTTAAGTGCGCCACAGTTACACGCAGATCCAATTACAAAGGAATTTGAAAGCTAAGGTCTTTAACCAAGAGTGTGTAAGCAGAAGCTAAATCTTTCCCCTATTAGACAATTTCAGTCGTTGAAAGTATCACACTATCATATGCCTTCTATGATATCAAGAAAACAAAACATCGGAAAAGGAATTGGATTATTGAAGAAAAATAGCATTTCAAAACCATTAGAAAGTATGGCTTCCAAGAATCTAAATAACACAAGTCCAACATACAATTTCAATCCACACAGATTTCTTCAAGTAACTTCTTGGTTGGCTCACTCAAATCCACATTCTCCATCTTCAGCCGGCAACGCATCACATGACTTCTTCTTCCAGCAGCAGCGTATGTTCTTATTAATGATTCAAACACTTCCAACCCTACACCATCCACAGCCTTCTTCAGAATCTCAACAAAACCTTCTGCACCATCAACGTCTCTCTGCTGCTCAAAATGTTCCATAAAAGATCCAACAATCTCAGGTGATGGGACCCATTTGTGACCATCCCCTTTACCAATAGATATAGCTTTTGCTAAACAATCAACTGCCAAATTGATATCCCCATTTCTCAAATGGTATCCCATAAATATTTCCCATGTTTTAGCATTAGCCTTGGTCCCTCTCCTAAGGACCCTCTCCTTGAGCTCTTCTGCCTTTTGTAACAAGCCCTCCTTTGCATAAGCTCCAATGAGAACATTAGCAATCCTGATGTCATAAGTTGAGCACTCTGATTCCCATTCCTTGAAGCATTTCTCGGCACCAGGTAAATCTTTCAAGTTGACCAGAACTTGGATCATATTCAGGTAACTTATGTTTGCAGTTTTAGGAAAAGCCAACCTCAGAGAACGCCATACTCGATAAACTTCAAGCAAATTCCTTGTTTGCCCATACAACGTAATCAAGTATTGAAAAGCAGAAAGATCCCGATGTGCATTTTTCTTCTCCAATTCTTTAAGTGCATTTTCTGCCTTATCAAATAAGCCAGCATTAACATAGATTGAGGCTAAGTTGCTATAAGTTGTCCAATCTGCAGCAACCCGGCCATCTCTCTTCATCTCTTCAATGACTCTTTCAACACCAAAGATATCATTCACAGCTGCCAAAGCTCTCATCCACACATTGTATGTATAACAATCTGGCATTATACTATTAGCCTTCATTTCTTGTATGATTCCTGGTACTCTTTCAGGCTGACTAATTTTTGTATAGAGGGTCATTAGGCTGTTGTATGACATGGAGGTCAAACCAAGATTGAGTTCTTTCATCTTTTCAAAGAGAGCTTCTGCTTCTTCAGTCATTAATTTATCACAGTAGCAGTTGAGAAGGGATCCATAAGTTAGAAGGTTCTTTGATGTTTCAGGAAGATCTATGAAGTAATTTTCTGCAGCAGGAATGCCCAGAGTTTTGGCAAGAAGATCAAGATGCATAGCTTGATCAGGGACTGTCTTGTTCATGCCCCTCTTAGACGACATAGTTTCTGACAGCTATGAATAGAAGGGGGGGAAATTAAACAAGAGAGTTGATGTTTTATAGTTATCGAGGTATAGAAAACCAGAAAATTCTAATTTCAAAAAGCAAAAACCACAATTCATTTTGAGAAGACTGCACATCAACTAACTCTGTAGAATAAAGCCAGCGCAGATGATCAGAAAATGAGATAAATACTTCATCTCTCTTCCAATTAAGCACAAAAATCGCATCTTACTTGAGGAACAAGTGCAATCTCTTCTACAAAATACTTCAGGTATTGTTACCTCTAAATGAACAAGTGCAAGTAGATTTCGTGTTATTGGCAATAATAAACTTAGCTGAACCTACTGGATAATCAATCAGCTGCAAATCTTTGGATCATTCAGTTACCCATAAGTGTGTTACAGGATCTCAGCTTAATTACAGAGTTGAATCAGTAAATAGTAACTATGCAATGAATCAATTGATGAATTAAATGCACTACTAAGCAACGTAACAAAAGAAGGGTATCAACACATTGCATGTCCATTCAAATCCAGCGTAGACTTTGTAGCTCAAACAAACCCAGTTCGCCGTAAGTGAGAAGCAAAAAGACTCAATTTTTAGCAAAAGCGCCGAAAAATTGGGGCATTGGGTAGAGAATCAAAACCTTGAGAGCTGGGTAATAAAGCTTGCGATCGCGAAGCTTCTTGAGGGTAAAGTCGACTTCCCACTTGTAGACACGTTTTTTGCTCTTGAGAAACTGATTCAACTGTTTCCTCACGTTCAAATTGGACCCACCTTCTTCGAACAACTTGTCGAAGAGCGGTCTTTCCAAGTACTTCTTCGACCTGTTATCTATGACCCTGGATCTACCGAACAATCTGGGCATCGCCATTGTAGGTCCGAAACTAATTCACTAAATTTCAGGGTAAAATGGTAGTGAGAGATTGCTGGAATCGAAAGTTCCAGTTCCAGAGCTTAAACTTTAAACCCTAGTTTCTACGAAGAAGAAGAAGAAGGGTTTAGATGGGATTGGGCCACGCTCCATGGTCCTCAGGGGATATTGAAACCGCAATCAGGACTTAAGCCCAAAATTAATCGAATTTCGGGGGCCCTAATCCATAGGTTTTTGGAAAAAAGACAAGACGATCAACGGAACGATTATGTAGAACGCGTGTGTGATACGATTTGAGATTTGAATTTGATTAATGAGGGGATCAAATCTGACTTAACATCTAACCTCGTGAGATTAGTCAAACACCTTGTCGTACGCTAGAAGGTTCTATAGCCTTGCAATGTTGAATTTTCCACGTGTTTCCAATACAGCCTTTCCGCTTCTGAAAACATACGTGCACGTGGATTAGAATTACATTAATATGTTAAATCTATGTGATTTATATACTCTATTAAATAAAATATATTTAGCTATGTAATTAGTCCAACAATACAATATATCATATAGATATGAAAGAATAGGGACTTAATTTTATTTAAAGATAATTATCGTAACTTTCTTACTCAGTCTTTAATAATTTTAACTAGTAAATATTATTTAGAAGGACAAAATTGCTGTAGCAACCCCTATGTTATACGAAAGTAGCTAATTAAACCCTGAGATATAAAATGTTACTCTATTAACCTTATATTTTCAATTTTGCTGCAAAAAAAAAACCCTTAGCCGTGTGTTGTTCCTCCACGCGCGCTGACTGCAAATTTTATAACTTATTTGCCTGTGAAATGACCATAATACCCTTAATTCATTTAAGCTAAACTGTGGAAATCGACGTTGGACTGTTCTGTGGAAATCAAGACTTATTAAATTTTTATCTGTTTGTTTTTAAAATAAAATAATTTTATAA
>JANZLX010000003.1:9901356-9927305 GCA_025531955.1 Erythroxylum orinocense | reverse complement strand
GATCAAACCTAATAACGAAATTTATAAATCAATTAATGCAATTTTAGGGGTTTAAATTAGAAAGGAATTTATAGTAAACAACCTAGGATTAATTATTAATAGTCTTAAGAAATACATTAGTACAATTGTATGAGAAGTCATAGGGGATTTGAAATTTGAGTATGGTTGTGTTTATTAATTATGTCTTGGCTTAATTTTTATTCTAGTCATACAATTGCATTGATTTGTTCTTAGTTTATTGTTTTAATTTTAAATTTGATCAATCTCCATCACCATAATTTGCTAGACTAGATAATAGAGAGACAATTAGTACTAGTAATTCTACTCCTCTTGAAATTGACTCGGACTCACCAATACTAACTACAGCTACATCACGAGCTTGAAAAAAAAACAATTATGAGAACAAGAAATCTTTCTCAATCAATTTAGCAACCTCCTCCTTATTATGATCATGCTCCAAATAAAGTTTGTCTTCTTCAAAAAGCTTTGTCCTGATTTAAACAAACTTCTCGTACTTGGTTTGCTAAATTTAGAGACTACTTATCAATTTGGTATTCAGTCGAATTCTTATGATCATGCATTATTCATTTAAAAGACAATGCAGGGTAATATTATGTTATTATTACGTGATAATGACATGATCATTCTTGGTGATGATATGCAAGGTATTCATTGTCTCAAAAAAAATTTAACTGCCAATTTGAAATAAAAGATCTTAGGCATTTAAACTATTTTTTTTTTGTTTTAAGGTTACTTCTGATTTTGCATAATATTATTTATCTCAAACCAAGTATGTTACCGATCTTATCTTTTATGCAAGTATTATTGATGATAAAATTAGCAATACATTTCTTAAAGCTAATGCTTATTGTCTACTTCTTGTAGCTCTCTTCTTTCTGACATTACTTTGTATTATCAACTTTTTGGAAGTCTTATTTATCTTACTGTTATTATTACTGATGTTAACACTTCTTATGTTATTCACATTTTTAGTCAATTTATGGCAATTCCTCACATCACTCATTATCTAGCTATTCTTCTACATCAAAGGTGTAATATGTTTCATGGTCTTCATTACTCTTGCTCATCTCATCTTCAGTTGTTAGATTATTCCGATGATGATTAGGTTGTGATCCCACAAATTGGTCTATTATTAGTTAGTGCTTCTTACTTAATGATTCACTTATCTCTTAGTGCAGTAAGAAGTAACACCTTGTCCCTCGGTTTAATTATAGTCACTTCAAAGTATACGCATTTCGTCTCTACTTGCTACTCTTCTACATTGTGATAATTAAAGTCCTATGCAAATTGCTCGTAATGATGCATTTCATGAATGCACAAAACTTATTAAAATTGATTATCACTTAATACATCATCATGTTCATCATAACACAATTGATCTTATTTATATTTTCTCTTAGGACCAACTTATTAATATAATTACCAAAGCTCACTCTACCCCTTTTTTTTGCGAGCTTGTTTTTAAATTCAAGTTGTCTTCTTGTCTAATGTCTATCACCTTGAATTTGAGGAGGATGATAATGATAATATATGTGGTAAACAATATAAATATATTGAGGCACTCAGTTAAGTTTTTCCTTATTTAAATTTTTTTAATTAATAAATTACTTTTATATAAAAATAGGTTCATCTCCATCATTTTAATTCATATAATACATATATAATTTCTTCTTTGTTCATAAGAAAATTTTATCGCGTGAGAGATTAGCGTTAGAAAATGTCTAACTTACCTCCAAAAGTTAGCTTAAAAGGGAGACAATTACAAAAGCATTCAAGAGTTTATAATAGTGTGCAAACCTCCCCTCTTGAGCTAGCTTTTGGGGGTGAGTTAGGCACTTTCTATCATGGTATCAGAGTCAATTTGTCTCGATAGTTTGGGGCGGTGTCCGATTATGTCCCTTTACCTAATATATTCATCAGATGTCCAGTCCTACTCTGGACTGAGGGAGGATATGTCAGGAATCTCATATCAGACAATTACAAAAGTATTTAAGAGTTTATAATAACATGCAAACCTCTCCGTCTTGATCTAACTTTTAGGAATGAATTAGGAACTTTCTCTCGATCCGTGACACTGTCAACCAGATCGACCACTGCCACAATAAGCTTTCGGAACTTGGAGAACGACTTGCATGGAGTGCATAAATCCAAAAGAGGAGGCTCGATATAGACCAAGAACTCAAAAGTTTGAAGCTAGACCACACTTCCTGTATCACCAAATTTATCCTTTCGTCCTAATAAATAAATAAAAATGATTTGTATGTAATCCATCTTACCCCATTTCAGTGGCTCCTGTGGTGCCATTTCGTGACATCATATTTCGACCGTATATTTCCCGTCTGAGACAAGAAAACTGCCTAACATCTAACACCTGTAAACATATTTCTCATTTTAGCACTTTGGCTCCAGCCCACGTGAGGAACACTAACAGCTGACTTCTACACAGGTACTCAGCTGAACTGTGATTTCCGTGCCAAGTTTTGAGCTTTTGATTTGTGTCAGGAATCGGGTTTTGAGTGTTGGTCAAGTGGGTGTCACTTCTTTTGTTTAAACTTTCCGGGTTTCGATTTTGTGTCAATATTCTGGATCGGTTCTTTTGTTGATCATTAGAACATTTGTTTCCTGGTTTTATTCTCTTGATTTTTATGCCGTTTGTGACGAAAAGCAAACGATTTTTGGAGCTTGCATAGCTTTAGTTCTAGAAATGCATCGGCGGCGGATTATTTGATCATCTACTATTGCGTAATCCCTTTTTTTAAAATAATTCTTTTTTCTGTTTCTCTACGTTGACCTTGGTCTCTTCTGTTTTCATGCTCTTATCGTTGTTCTTTTATAAGGAGTTCGCAAGTCATCTAACTCCGTGTCGCTTATAAGAATACCGTATTAGGAAGGTACAATTGCTGTTTTCTTGATTTTCTTGATGAAGTTTTGGGAGATTGGCAACTAAGTAGTCTGGTAATCGTTGATTACAGAATATGAGTGGTTTTCTTTTTCATTTTTGTTAAATGACATCCCCAGTAATTTTGCTGTGAAGCTTCTGGGGTCGGAACTGAATAATCTGATATTTGACTATCTTCAGCAAGCAGTTATTGGTAAGTAAGGTACATTACCAACCATGGCTCCTAAAGCTTTAGACTATGAATCGTTGAACGAAAATGTGAAAAAGGTCCAATATGCTGTTAGAGGTGAGCTATATCTTCGAGCTTCTGAGCTTCAGAAGGAAGGGAAAAAGGTACATACTTTATTTTGCATGCCTTTTCATTGCTTCAATGCATATTTCTGTATGTGTCTCGAAGAATTAGTTGGATCTATTCTTTGGAAGCATATCTGATGTTACATTAGTTGTTTATTAACCCTATGTGGCTCTTCTCCTAAGGGCACCTGATAGTTTCAACATAATATCATATTCTTCGTCATCGACTTTGCTGTTGGAGTTATCATTCGTTTTTCTTTGTTTTGTGATGCCTCAACTAGTTCTCACTGTCGTTAATAGTTCAGTTGTTCCTCTTTGTTCTGGTGTATATTGATTGATTGAGTACTTCTTGGAATTGATATATGTACTTTTTTTGCTAATTGGATCTCAGTTTCTTACTTGGCATTACAATATTTTTTTAGCACCATGTCTTATCTGCCATGGAACTACTTTAACTTTTCTAATATCCAAGTGCTATCAGAAAATAATACATTATACCTTGGAATTTGTTGATAGTTTTCTATCATCTGATGTTATCAAATTCATGAAGCTTCTAAAATTTTGGTGTCATCCCAAATTCATAAGATGCCAGTTTGTGTTTAATTGTTTGGATTTTTATTTCTTTGAGATATTTGCATTCCATTATCATGTTTACTGTGATTATGTGTTTCTAACTATTCAAATTTGTGCGTATAGATTATTTTCACAAATGTTGGCAATCCTCATGCTCTAGGTCAGAAGCCTCTGAGCTTTCCTCGTCAGGTATTGATGTGGTAGAATTAATCTCTGTTTCTAAACATATGAAGTAAACATGTGCTCCTTGACAATCAGCATCATGTAACACATAATTGGCTATGTAATCTGGTCTAAAACAAGGAATGCTTGTTTACAGGTTGTTGCTCTCTGCCAAGCACCATTTCTCCTAGATGATCCTAATGTAGGATTGCTATTCCCTGCAGACGCAATTGCAAGGGCCAAACATTATCTTGCAATGACCTCTGGAGGTCTAGGTATTTTTTTTTTCTGGCTCATATTTTGCATACTCTCTGAAAAAAGTGCATCAAGCTATCTGAAATCACACTTCAAAATAACCATGGGATATCATTACCTTGTGTGTATTTCCATGTTGTGAGAAATATTCTAGCCTGTCCCACCATCCCAGTTTATTAAAAGCCTGGTCTCTGTTGATTAATCAAAACTAATATTTTCCTCTAAGTGGTCGTTATGACTTTATGTCTGCTTATTCTGAATTTTCCCCTCATCTTACATTTACAGGCCTGAAATGATATCGTTCTGTAGCATCCAAGTTTGTAATGCTTGACTAAAGCAATATCATATCAGGAACTGGTTATGTAACTGCATTCTTTCTATCATATGTAGGTGCTTACAGTGATTCAAGAGGTCTTCCAGGAATCAGAAAGGAGGTGGCTGAGTTTATTAGAAGGCGTGATGGATATCCAAGGTGATATTGCAATTTTGCATCATCTTCTCTTATCTGTATGTCTCTATTACCCCCATTCCAGAAGGAAGGAAAACAAAAAATTGTAAAAAACTTTTTGTTCAGATATTTTGTTATTAGCCCTGGAGCCAAGTCTCAAACTGAATCATTTCATGATTTATTTACAGTGATCCAGAACTAATTTTTCTCACTGATGGCGCCAGCAAAGGTGTGATGCAGATCTTAAATACAATTATACGTGGTGCAGGAGATGGGGTAATATACTTATGTACAATGAATGAAAATTTGAGATTACGTAAAATTTTTGTTTTCCTAATGTATAGAACACAGGCTTCTTTCAATCACGAATTGGCAGGTTGCTTCTCGTGCTTCATCCCTTTTCTTGCCATTTATCCAACACTGATTCACAATTTTCTGATATTTCTCTTAAAAATAGTCTGCTTATTGCAGGTTCTGGTTCCAGTCCCTCAATATCCACTTTACTCTGCTACTATATCTCTACTTGGTGGTTCCCTTGTGCCTTATTTCCTGGAAGAGACAGCAAACTGGGGTCTTGATGTCAATGATCTCAGACAGTCAGTTGCAGAAGCTCGCTCCAAAGGAATTACTGTGAGTATGCTTTGACAATTGCTTGTTTGTGCCTTCAATGTGTACAGGTATAGGAATATGTTCAAACCATAATGTAAAAGTTTGGAAATCGGGTGAATGGATCAATGTGAAGGAGCTGATTTCTTCATTTGTACTATTGAGATTTCAGTTCTTAGTATTATTGTCTGTTCTTGAGCATTTAAACTCTGAAATCAATTCATTACCAATCTTAGTGAACTTCCCTATCTAATGAATGGGAAGTCCATTTGAAACCTTCTGACTTGCGACCATCCCCAGATGTTTGTTTCAACAGAAATTACTCAAGGGCAGATTGACACAATAGAAACCTCTAGTAAATTATACTCCGATTCCCTGAAAATAAATTACACATAGTCCGTTTGAGGGATCGATAATGAGTATCTTTTTATTTCCTTCTTTTTGCATACAATACTGTGACATCAAATTTTCTTTTGGTGTGTGCTTTGAAAACTGTTCTCCTGACTACAATGTCATGTGATGCAAACCACCACCAAGTAAATATCTTGTGTGTTGTAACATGACCAGGTAAGAGCTATGGTGATTATTAACCCTGGAAACCCCACTGGTCAGTGCCTTAGTGAAGCTAACCTGAAAGAAATCTTACACTTCTGTTACCAAGAGAACTTGGTCCTTCTTGGAGATGAAGTTTATCAACAGAACATATATCAGGATGAGCGCCCCTTTATTAGTGCAAGAAAGGTACTTTTTTTTGGCTGCTAGATCTAAATATTTGTTAGTAGGAGTTTCAACTGGCATAAACACTTTACTGTTTGCAACTTCTGAAGGTTTTGATGGACATGGGGCCACCGATAAGCAAGGAAATCCAGCTTGTTTCTTTCCACACTGTTTCCAAAGGATATTGGGGTGAATGTGGGCAGCGTGGAGGGTACTTTGAGATGACTAACATCCCTCCACAGGTTTGCTTCCTTGTATTTATTGAGTAATACGCCAACAATGTGATGCAAACATGATCAATGCATTCTTAGGAGTAGAATTTGAATCTAACAGAGTAGAGCGTAAGTTAAATGAGACCGAGTATTATTTTTTTTAATATTAAAGTTTTTGTTATCTAGGTTTTATTCTATAAGGTCATGCTTGAAGAAGATTGCACTGCTTTATTCAATCATATAAAGCAGATTTATGTTATTTTCCTTTTTTGTTATCCTTTTGATCAAACATAGTTGTCGCAAAGCCTATTTTCACAATCAGGACATATTAATGATCCTTATTGTCAAATTTCAATTGATTTTAGCGTCCAATTTATTGTTCATTACTGATTGATGGTGCAGACAGTTGATGAGATTTATAAGATTGCATCAATATCACTCAGCCCAAATGTTCCTGCTCAGATATTTGTAAGCTCGATGTGAATGTTTATGTAATCCTTATTATGTAACTGAGTTCTCCAGTTTCTTTCTGTTCATATTGTCATTGCTAAAAATTATTTATTTCTGTTTACAGATGGGACTAATGGTCAACCCGCCCAAACCTGGAGATATTTCATATGATCAGTACATTAGGGAAAGGTACACATGCTTATATTTTGTTCCGTTAGAGCTTCTTTTCATGCTAATCAGATTGTTTTTCTGAAAGTTTTCAACAAGGATACCACTTAGGAGTAAAATTTTATCAACAGAGAAAATTCTTTTTACAAGTGAAATTTCTACCGTTTAGTCTGTATAGGTGTGTTATTTTTATTGTTACGTGAAGGATGTGACCATATGAGTGACTAACAATTTACATGAACATCAAAACTTGCAGCAAAGGTATCCTTGAATCACTGAAGAGAAGAGCAAGGATAATGACTGATGGATTCAACAGCTGCAGAAATGTGGTTTGCAATTTTACAGAGGGTATGTTAGTGTGCTGTTAAATGTATTATTATCTTGCTTTTCATGGACTTTGTTAATCTATCATTGATGGCGCTTCTACTGACATGATGAATTGTTATTAGGTGCCATGTATTCTTTTCCTCAAATCCGGTTGCCACCCCTCGCAATAGAGGCTGCCAAAAAGGCTGGAAAAGTTCCCGATGTATTTTATTGTCTCAAGCTTTTGGAAGCCACTGGCATTTCCACAGTGCCTGGTTCAGGATTCGGACAGAAAGAAGGGTAGATGCTTCTAACTTTATTCCTTCATCAGCTACTTTTAGTCAGAGTAATAAAAGGCTTTCTTTTTCTCTTTGGCTTCTTTTGAACAACATTTAGAAAAAAGACTGAAATTTTTGCCCAGTGGAATCTCTCTTTCATTAACTGTAGTTGGCATACAATGATCTCATGTCGCATTCCCTGGGCGTCAAGTGTTACGATCTGCCCCGGAAATTTGCATTTGACAGCAATAGGATCTCCTATCCTTTTTATCTTTATGCTTTTAAGAAAGAATTTCATATTCTGCTTTTGTTTTCTGCACTTACTTTTAAAAATGCCATTAATGACTGGCTGTCCTGTCCTGTCCTTACAGGGTCTTTCACTTGAGAACAACTATTTTACCAGCTGAGGAAGACATGCCAGCAATCATGTCCAGTTTCAAGAAGTTCAATGACGAGTTCATGGAACAATACGACGACTACAGGGGCTATTCAAGGATGTAATTTATGCTTTAAATGACAACTTGTATCATAATTTGTGGCTATAGGCAGCCATTTGGCATATGCTTCTTGAATTATATATGATGGTAAACTTCATCCTGTTGGAGAACTCATCCCCATCCCCTAGTATGATATCTCTGTATGATTGTTGTGGTCACTTCTAAATGATTGGAAAAAAGAGAAGGGAGCACTTCCAGTCCATTACATCGACGCCCCGCCAGTGCTCTACTAGTTTATTACATGTGTCAAGAGTCAAGATTCGAGATCGTTGGATGACTAAACTAAACAAAACATTTCCTCTTATTAGTGTTATCCGTAAGTACAGGTCGGAACTATTCATCCTCAACTAAGCACAAAATTTCTAATCCTAAGCGCTTTTGAAGTGATGTCACGTCTTAAAACATGCTTTTTGACATTTACTGACAGGCAATAAAAAAGCTGCGTATGCTTATGGAATCTGTGAAATGATGGAAAATGGAATATAAGATAGCTGTCAAGGGACAACTCTGACGATCATAACCATCGAAGAAAGTAACTTTGGTGGCGTACCTTTCTGCAAAGCTGTTTTTTAACATCTTCAGTTTACTGCTAACTTTTTTCACATAGCTAGGAAATCAGCAGGCACTTGTCACTGGAGTCCAGATCAAGGAACCAGAATTATGCAAAGTTCCATCCAATCTAGCGAAACTTGCTTACATTCCAATTACATCCCAAAGACTGCAGGCTCTCTAGTGCAAGTCAGATATGCAGGTTTGGATGTTTGTCTATATTAGTCGGCAACTTAATTAGTTCTTAGCCACAGAAAAGTGAAAAACCCTGTGCAACAAACCAATCCACAAAAGTTGCAAGGACAATTTATGCCTGTAGATTTTAGAAATAAGGCCAAAACATGCAAGTTTGGATAGGACCAATTACAATCTGGAACCTGACTGAGCCTACTTGTACAATGGTACAAATGTAAGTGTAGCATCGCCATCAAGGGAGTATGATCACACATGGACACATCACTATCAAGAAAACAATGCTTAAATCCATGAATCAGGGGAAGAACATAATGTGTTATTCAAATCAGAGTAATTAATACTAGAAACGCTAATGTTGGATCCTTCATCCATCCTAGAAGTTTTGAGGATTCAACTCTTCAAATGCCTTTAGTCATCCAATGAATAAGAAAGGCAAAACCAACTGCTGGATTTATTATTCCTTATGTTAAAAGAGAGAGGAAGGAACAAAAACGCCATTGATGACTATAACATGGGCATATACAACGTACCATACACCTGACCAAATCAAGAATCAAGGAGCACTGTTGTTGATCACCAGACCCAAAAGTTTTGGCGCCAAATTGCAAGTCAATCCCAAGTTGCTGCCCGCGGTCAGCTATATTTACGGGCACTCTTCTGTCTTTCTTTCTGACTCAAACTAACTCTATTAAGTTTCCACTTAGTTTAAGATTGAATCAGCTTATGTCACGAGTTTCCTCGGGTTCCCTTTCTCTCTCTATGCGATTGGTATATGCAGAACATTGAACATTACTCTTCCCACATTTAAAGCTTTAATATTTACAATCTTAAAGCAGAAAAACTTTCCTTTTGGTTTATGTCCCCTCGCTCCCAACTTTCCGAAGCCTGCTTCTTTTTAAATCTTTTTTATCCATCTCTCAAGCAACCAGATCTCCTTTTCGTTTAGTTTACCAGCTTTTAATCTGTCTTTTCTTTTTCTTTCGCCACTTTCGCTCTGGTTTCGTTTGATTCTCTACCAATCTGCACACGATCCTGAAAATCCCATCTTTATTCTCTCTGTGTTTACCTTTATTCCTTATTACTTGCTATATTACTTCAAAGGGTTGGTGTCCGTTTTGAACACAAAACATGGGGTTTTCTGAGAAGCCTCAAGTAGATGGTGGCTTGGAATTTGACGGTAAAAAATGGGTCATTGCGGGAATTGCCTTAAGAGCGCCCTTAAAGCCTGTATACACAAAATCGTTGGAGAAAGAGAGCGAAACTGACGAGTGTTCAACGACGCCGACTACTGAAGAAGCGAGAATACCTTCAAGATTGACGTGTCCTCCGGCTCCAAGGAAGCGGAAAGCAACTCTGAAGTGTAATTATACTGGGGTCAGGGAGTTCTTTACTCCTCCTGATCTGGAGACTGTTTTCATACGCCATGTTGAAAGGGCCAATTGACTGATCGATAAAGTTTTAAGGAGGGCATTTCACCTCCTGTTATTTGGTTTACTTTTTAGTACTTAACAGTTTCTTTGTTTTTCTTGTTTGAATTAGCAACCTTTTTAAGAGTGTTTCAAGAGACGCTTCATGTACAGTTTGTATCAGTAAATAAAGGTTGCATACTAGTTTGCTTTAGATGTTAACAACTTCCAAGATTTGTATTATCTAGCTGACAAAATTACGTCCTCTTTGATGTAAGTTATTAGTTTTTACGTGTTTTGCTTCTTTGTTGTGTGTTAAAAGCCAATGATTTGTACTTGTGATCTTCCAAATATTGAAAATTAAGCAAAAAAGTTAGCCCTTTATTACACAATCATGGCTGTTGGAAGAGAAACAAGGTCATGTATACTAGTATTTTTTGAATTTTTGTCTTTATCATGGCAATGGTTTCAGGTTTCCGTAGCTTCTTGGCTCTTGCCTGTCAAGGTGTTACTATTTACATGTTTTGAACGCTCCAAATTCCTTCTCATCTCTCTCTCTTTTTCACCTCAGACCCTTCATTTTCATGGTAAGCGAATGACACATGCAGGTCAACATCTAGGTAAGTGGCCAAAAGTTGTCAAAATGCCAAGTAAAGGAAGATGCTTTTCAAAGGAAAGAAGATGCTGCACGGATGTTTCACCGTTTATTGACTAACCGCAAATCTCTAACCCTATCAAACCCCTAAGCCAACCATAGACCCACTGCCTTTTCTGGACTCTTAAGTCTTAACCATCAACCCTTCTTTAAAGTTCACTGCTTCTATGTCCCACCCTCCACATGAACCTTTCACACTCTCCTCGGACTCTTATGATGGTGGGAAGGTTCTGTGTGGTTCTTTTTTCGAAAGGACAAATGACATGTGGATTGCTAGTAGATTAGAATCCTATGCCACTTGACTGGACTTGATCATTTTGAACTTTTACAAGGCGTACCTTTCGCAGACTAATAATTGACAAGGTCGTAACTTTAACATCCTGTAGTTTATGTTTACCTTATCAACTGTAGATGATGGAATGTCCATCACAAAAAGTAGAGGAATAAACCCTTTTTTTTTAATACATGGTGAGTGAAAGTGCATAATCAAGATAGCATATGCTGGTGAGTGACAACGGGGGAGTTCACCTAATCTCAGGGTTAAATATCTTTTGTACTAAACAAAGGATACTCGGGATCGGAGCCATCACTGAAGCAATGGTGTTTCTACACGTCAACAAAAAGCTGCGAATCTTGCCTGGCCTGCAGTACTCGTTTGTGATTTATACATTAGTTAAGTGCTGGTATTATTGGAGACCACATGTAGCGGCTCATACGTGGTTGGCAACTAGTGCGAATTTGTATAATATAATCGGAACCTCGTTGGTCGTTCTCAGTTTTTAACACTCAAGACAGGCAAAAAGACAGAATTTTTAGAAGACCAATTACGCATGAAAGTGACCGGGTATATCATAAATTGGTTGTTAGTTCTAGAACCATATATTAGTTTAATTCTCATATTCTAACTTCTGGACCAGAGATGAGAAGCATTTTGAGATCAACGTTTTAAATTACTGCTGCACTGTCACATTTGCCACGGTCACAATTTGGATTTGTTTGAAACAGTTTAACACTTTGTCAGCATTTCACATACTGTCTCCCCTTTTTTGTATCAGAAATTCTCTGAGGTTTTCCTATACCATCGTCACTCTAGTTAAAATCATCTGATGTTATAATCGTACCCTTTTGAGCAAGCAAACAAGAAGTCTATAAATCATGTACATCCATGCACTTTATGAACAGTAACATCACGTGATATCTAAAGATTATAGTACTAGCTAGGTAGTTGAAATCAATTTCCTTTTAAGTTAAATTATTAAACTGTAGAACTGGGAGTAACATATCCATTTACAGCTACTATCGTGACCATTAATATCGAAAGAAATCTCAGAATTTTCTGCTGGGCGGTAAATACAAAATTACAAATAGAGCAGGATACGTCACCACCTGTTTTCTTCCAGATAAGTGAAAGGGCTTGAATTAGTCATCAATTTGCATGGATGTCAGGGGTTGGACTTATTGGATAGTAGAGTACAAAACATGAAATATAATAGTTGTCAGGTTCTCGTTGAGGCTTGTAGGCTCAGAGACAGTGAAAGAATTGGGACTAGATAGAATTGGGAAGTGTCCTTTATGACCCAAAGATGCAAAGAAACAAGAACTTGGGGGTCTAGTGCGAAGTTGTCGTGAGTGACGTCGGAAGCAAATATGTGGAAGAGTTTTTTTTTTTTTTGCATGTCTTAGGGTGGCAAAGACACAGCCAACAAAGTCTGACTAACCCTTATCGGTTCTCAGTCTTCTTAAAAGGATAAAAAGATCAAACATATGGCGTCTCCAAGTCTCATGTGGTGGCCAGAAACTTATTGTCCGTTTTTCAATGCCATTCTTTAATAGGAACTAATTCGAAGACAACAGTATAATGAAGAATGCACGAATACGTGTATTAATAATTTTGATAATCCAATGGTAGGTAGCTGTTAATGATAATTGAGGCTCATGAGTTGTAAAGTTTTAAGAAAGTGAATACTGCTAAAATCATTCCCAAACCAATCGTCAACTAACAATGGAGTGAGCATCAGTAGAAAGACGTACTCCAATCACAAAATGGAAGATGAACTATAGGAATGCGCTTGGAAATACTAGCTATATACAAGTACAAAAATAGATAGACAGACGAGTTATTTTTTTGTAGTTATTGAAGAAACAGAAGAATCTTTAACCAAATTTGCATTTGGGCTTGGTTCCAAGTCAAACTTGACGTAGATACTAAATTGTTTCTTGTCCTCCAATCTTCACGGAAAGGCAAGGTCTAAAAGAAACTAATTTGCACGCCAATTACTTCAAAATAAAGACTTGGACTTTGACTATTCTTATTGTACTTGTTCAACTTTTGTGTTCAAAGTCGGGTTAAGAAAAAAACAAGAAGCAGTTGGGCTAGATCCTTGTTCAAACTATTTTTTGTCTAAAAATGCCCTAGGCCCAATATTCTTTAGCCATATGAAGTACGCATGAAAACTTGTGTTTACTCTTCTTC
Organism: Erythroxylum orinocense; assembly: GCA_025531955.1. Lineage (NCBI taxonomy): Eukaryota > Viridiplantae > Streptophyta > Magnoliopsida > Malpighiales > Erythroxylaceae > Erythroxylum > Erythroxylum orinocense. The sequence continues at coordinate 9,914,141 of JANZLX010000003.1, read as the reverse complement.
ACATTTATAGATTTTTGTACGTAAGATGTGGGTTATTTATTGATTGAATATATATAATTTTGTCTTTACTTAAATTGGTTTCTGAATATCTTAATTAATTTATACCTTTAGACCCGTTTAAAGCATGGAAATAATAGACATGTCAACTCCATCTGTCATTCAATTATTTTTTAAGGCAGTCCAACACAACCCTACTCTCTTGCTCTCAGCTAAGAAATGGGTGCATAAGAACTTTGTTACAACCAGCAATAACTTAACATAATCAAACTATCACGTTTTTGTTTAAAAACAAATTACCCAAATTGTTACTAAAAGACATATAAGCTTAAAGATATGTCCCCACTTAAATCTTCATCACTACAATATTGCAAAAATAATTTTGACAATTGGAGAACATTAGGAGATATTCATGTTGAACAAGTTTCTAGTCCCTGTACTGCCTAGCTAATATGTACTTATAATGTCTAATCGAACAGGTAAAATTTTTTTTTACAAAGGTGATTTTAGTATAAATTCTTAAAGTTATTTTTCAAAGGAGACCTACCTCCAGAAAAGCAATGGTTAATCATTTATAACTCTTGAAATACTTATCATAATGCTTCTAAAAGATCTATGGTAAGTTAAATACGTTCATTGATATCGTATAAATCATAGTCCACAATATGATGTTATACTTTTATTAAGACGTGTGTTAGCTTAAGCTCCTGCTTTTTTAATTCTAAGAAAGAACATGTTTATTGATTTATTCCCCCATGAATTTTATTTGAAATTGAAGAAAAGTGAATGTAAAAATGATATATCCTGATGTAAATTGAATTCGTGTTGGTGGACTGATGTCAATTTGATAGCCTTGTAAAAATAAATATTAATAGATTAGAGGTATTTTCGGTAGAGACATTTTGATTCTCAAGCTAATAAAGTTGAAAGATAATAAGTATGTACGAAGATTACCTATTATACTTAATGAAAGTGGCTATGAGAATTTACCTTGGTTGACTTTCTTTTATTAACAATCCCTTTGATGTATAATTGCAATCTAACTATTCTGAATATAGTTAAATAAAACATTTTCTAAGTAAATTAGCTAGGATTTGATTAGGACTCTACTTCCTTAAATAGTTAAATCCGACATTAATCTGAGTTACCTTTCTTGATTAATTAGATCTCTTACATGGGTTTGGAGTATGCAAACCTGTAAGAGATTAATAGGCCTTATAGTTCAACTCAAACTCTATCCATACACTCATTAAGTGTGTATTATTTTCTCTAATTTCTTATCAAAACATTAGTTCTCGAGAATGAGACTTCTAATACTTAAGTCCATAAGGATGGTAGTTTAATTGAAGTATCCTTCAGACCATCCTAAAATCACTCATAAATCAGTCAACACTTAAGACTATAGGTCTGCAAAGAGTAGGTAAATTGTAATCCAAGAATGCTTTTAAAATGCCAATAATAAATCTATAGGCTTATTGGAGACAAAAATATAAGTGAGATAACACAAACACCTAATGATAAGTCACCCAAAACATTATGCTTTTTCCATATTGATAACTATCTTCAACAACCCATCTCAAGCTTTTCTTTAATAGGCTTGCTTACAATAAAGTGGAAACTTGCTTCAATAACATATCTCTAATTTTTTAATAGACATATATACAAAAGATAGGTTGATAATTTGCCTATAATCATCCATTTGTAGCTTCACATATCTTTGAGTTTCTTTTGATAGGCTTAATCGCCACAAACTAAAGTTTTAGTAACAATTATCCCTTGAAAGTTTTAATAGGAATAGTTTAGGCGAATATTCCATGTGAATATAGTTGTCATATTGACATTTTTATTGCCCATAAAAGGCGAATCATTATTCAATCTTAGTTATTAACCCAAATCAATCTCAAGCATTCATTTATCTATATAAGGATTAATTTGTGAGATAACTCACTCTAGTCATCTTTAGAGAGTTATTAGAGTGAAAAAAAACACCCTTGTTTTTGATTAGTTGCTCTTCTTAAGATGAAGTCCATATTAAGGTGATCAATAGACATTTTCACCCATAGATAAGTTCACATATATCTTTATAAGTTATAGAAAGTAATATACATGATAGAAATTTAGGGAGTAAAACACATAGTTTCAGTAGTTTTAGCTTCAACAACTATAACAATATAAGATTAGTAATCTTCAACCATAGGAACCACAAACCAGAATGATGTAGGATCCGTAACCTCTAATTGTTGGAACCACAACCATGAGTCCCTTTGGTTTATAGAAATCCTTTCTACATCACTCTTAGTAATTATCCCCCCTTTCTAAGTATTGTATCAATCAGGTTTGGTAGTAGGTTCTACATCTGAAACTCACAATTAGATTTCAGCTTGGAGACTTCAATGAGAATTTTAAAGTATGCTACACCTAAATAAGTTGTATATTATTAAATTCAAGAATATGAGGAAATAGTTCCACATCTCTAAGGTGATCTTAATCATCTTTCCTAACGATGATGAGAGAGTATGTTGCTTCAATCTTAAAAAGTTGTTTTATTATGACACTTTTAAGTGTGGTCTTCAATTTTCTCTCCAACCTACTATTAAGAAGATGTTAACACGGTAGGCCTGAGTCTCAACCAATTATATTCGCACACCTAAATTTTGTTAGTTGAGTTCAACGTTGCCTATCACATCAAAGAGTTGCCCTTAACCTTGAATTATTCAAGTACATGCATTTTATAGGTCTATGGGGACATATAATGAGTGGTACAACTTGAGCGCAAGGCATGGTATCAAATGTTTCAAATGGGCATTCGTGTAGGTTTCTTTCCTTTATTGGGATAATAATTACAAAGTGTCAAACCTTTCTAGATATTTTTTCTTTAGTGTTAAACATTTTAAAGTTTTTAATTGTCTAAATTTTTAAAAGTTGGTAATTTATTTTTAAAAGTTATCTCTATTAATATTTCACTAATGTAGTTGGTAGAGTATGTGAAAACTGACATTTAGATGAGTTATATGATAATTTCTTCCCTGTGTGATTTTTAGAACTAGTGAAGTGACTATATTTCAAATATACAATCACTATTGTGTTTATTATAAGGGACTCAAAAACTATGTTGATGAAGAAAAAGAGTCATATAATCACTCTAAATTTCAATCTTCATATGTTACATCAGTCATATTCATAAAATATTAATAAAGATAATATTTTGAACTAAGCAATTTGATCTTTTAAACATTTAGACACTTAATAAAAAACTTTAAAAGGATGGAAAATGAATTGAAAACTCCAAAAAGGTTCAATAATTTTTAATTCATTATCTCTTCTTTATTCCTTCCTTTTAATGCTTACATATATCTTTTCGATATCCATATTATGTTATAGTTAGCCATGAATGTTTTGAAGGTCTTAACTTGGGTTAAGGTAGCAAAGGAGAATAGCTTACCAATATCATCTTCCAAAGAGAGGAAGAAGTAAATGGTAACCAATAACAATGAGGTCATTGTCATCAAGCCAACTATTCCTTCTGTACCCAACCTTGTTTCCATGCCTTCTTGATTTTTGAATTCATGCTCTTCAAGTTGTCCTTCTTGTTTAAAGTAGACATGTAGGGAAAGAAGAGTATTTTTCCCCAACCTTAACTTGAAGAATATTATTACAATCTTTGGTTAGGTTAAAAATGGGTTTGAGTTTAACTGTGGGATGGTCCTCCCTAGGTATAGAAAAAGTATAAAAGAGATGCAAGTTGACCATGTTCGCATATTTGCTAAACGACAACTTACTAAGGTAAATTTTACTTCTCATTTTTTTTGTCTCCTTTTTTTTAGACTTGACTTTGTATTTTATTTTTCAGGTTGTCTCCTTTGTAGTCATGGCCTACGAAAAATATGCCAAAGAACTTAACAAGGTTGTAAAGGAGAAGACATTGGCTTAAACATAACTGTAAAGGCCTATAAAGACCTTGAGATGTTCAAGAAGGACAAAGAGTTGTCCAAGAATAATTGTTCAGGTGTCTCAATGCCTTAAAAAGGAGGTGCCAATACTGAAGGGTGAGGATATGCACCTAACAGGTGAGAGAGTTAAACTTCAAGTATAAGTTATAAGAGAATAACCTATAAGGAGATAATTTCAATTTTGATATGATCTTTAGTTATTGCAGTTATAAGTCTTCCAAAAATTAAAACTATAATATTATCATCAATGTTATAATGATAGATTTAAAGGCTTATAGAAGATCATAAAAAAGAATTTTTAAACCTTTCATTTATAGACTTGAATATTGCTTATATTTCTAGAAAGCTTGAGCTCACTCAAAATTCGAAGCCAAATGAGTTTTGTACCGTTAATGGAGAAGCCGAGGTCTCTCAACCTTGGTGATGTATACCTACTTTGTTTAGTAGAGCACCCCGCTCTGTCTAGGCATTTGTTTTTCTTTTCCTTTTTGTTTTTATTCTCCTTATATATACAGAGGTGTAAATGTCAAAATGCCTCGGTGCATTTAACTCATTTAAATTTCAATTTATGAAATTTAGCCTTGGCATATATCTCACAAGCTTGACTTTATGAATAACTCTTATAAGTATATTCAAGTTCTTTATGAGGCCTATGAAGTCTAGTTCCAATAACGTAATCAATTTTAAATAAAATAGATATGAAAGGCAGGTGTAGTTTAGCTTCAATTCTTTAATAAACTTTTGAACAAAATGGACATGACAAGTTAATAATTTTGGATGAAATGAATATGACAAGTTAACAATTTTGGATGAAATGAATATGACAAGCATATGAAATCTAACTCCAAATGCCTTGATCAAAATTTTAATATTTTGAACTTGAAAATCACATCAATGTAAAGTCTAACACTAAATTTCTTAATAGTTTTTTTTTAGAATTTGGAACCTGACTAATGTAGGGAAGTAGAGTCTAACTCTAAATGACTTTTAAAAAGTTTTAAAATTTTGAATTTGACAATCATAAATATGTAGTGTCTAGTTCCAATGCCATTTTAAAATTTTTAAAAATTTGAGTCCAAAGATGATATGCCTTATGATTATTGATTACTTTAGTAAATTTTTTAAAAAATTTAACCTAGTGTTTGTTTATAGTTTATAACCTAAAATCTCTTAATTTGTTGACTATTTCTTTAGCTAAAGACCTTAAAGTACTTCTCTTATACCTGAGACCTTCAAACCTACATTTTTTTTTCAGTTAGGGAGGTAAAGACTTTTCCTAGACTTAGGCTTTCACATCAATAAGTTTTCTTATATTATGTCAAGAGCTAAAAAGATTTCTCATTGACATAAGGCTTTCAAACTTGCAAGTTTTTCCTTTTAAACTAAGGAGTTGAAAATACTTGATTTCTCTTACATTTGAGGATTTCATACTTATAGATTATTCTTTTTGATCCAAGTTGTTAAAATGACTTTTTCAGACTTGAGGCTTCTAACTCTCCATAGTTTTTATTTTTATGGCAAGGAAATGAAATGAATTCTTTAGTACTTGAGGTTCTTAAGCCTGTATGATTTTTTCTTTTTGAGTAAAAGAGATAAAAAGACTTCTTTCAAATATGCTACTTCTAAGTTTGTATTGGATCTTGGAATTCACTTTAATGAAAAAATACTTTATTAAAAATTATATATGTGTACATATAAGTTTATGAAACTTATTCTTATTGTAACACTTTTTTATGGGAGTTCTGTTCCAAATACAAGACACCTCTAACTTGTCAAAGTTTTTAAGTTTATAATTTTTTAATTTGGTATCATCTTTAAAGTAGTATAGTCTTGATCAATTTGGATATAACTTCATTTGAGAAATTTTTTCTCTTTGAGAATTATAATTTTCTTAAGAATAAGTCCCTTCCATGTAGATTTTTAGATTTGGTCTTATGCGCATTTAATTTGTAAATTTTATCATAAAGATTGTTAATAATGTATAACCTAAAGTCTCTTAATTTGTTGACTATTTCTTTGGCTAAATACCTAAAGGACTTCTCTTAGACCTGAGACCTTCAAACCTACACATTCTTTTAGCTAAGGAGGCAAAATAATTTCTTGGACTTAAGGCTTTCACATCTTTAAGTTTTCTTATATTATGTCGAAAGGTAAAAGGATTTCTCATTGACATAAGGCTTTCAAACTTTCAGGTTTTTCCTTTTGAAACAAGGGCCTGAAAAGACTTCTCCTCCATTTGAGGATTTGAGACGTATGCGTTTTTCTTTATGATCAAGTAGTTAAAATGACTTTTCTTAGAGCTGAGGCTTTCAACTCTCTTTAGTTTTTTTTTAGGTCAAGGAAATGAAATGACTTCTTTTATGCTTGAGGCTTTCAAACCTACATTATTTTTCTTTTTGAGTAAAGGGGATGAAATGACTTCTTTCAGATCTAATACTTCTAGGTTTGTGATGGATCTTGGATTTCACTTTAATGAAAAAATATTTTATTAAAAATTATATATGTGTGCATATAAGGTTATGGAATTTATTCTAATTGTAACACTTTTTTATGGGAGTTTTATTCCAAATACAAGGCACCTCTAACTTCTAAAACTTTTTAAGTTTATAATTTTTAAGCCTAATAACATCTTTAATGTAGTATAGTTTTGATCAATTTGGATATCGCTTCACTTAAGAATTTTTTTCTCTTTAAGAATTATAATTTTTCTAAGATTAAGTCTCTACCATGTAGATTTTTATATTTAGTCTTATGTGCATTTAGCTTGTAACCTTTTATTAGTACTTTTTATTTTTTTATACTTACAACATCCTTACTAACCTCAACTAATTTGAGTTCGGAACAAAGTTCATCATCATTAGCATAAGGATTGTATATATATACCTTAGGTTTGGTAATTTTAGCTTTATAGTAATTCAAGCTATAACTTCAAATGTACTCTTGGTGTTCTTTGGTATGCCCATAACATGACATAGATCTCTTCTGCCCATATTTCTTTATTATCCTCAACTTTGGCATTTAGGTTTTAGAGTATTGTTTTATTTGTGACTTCAGCATACTCGTTGTTTAAAAACTCTTTGCAGACCTTGCCATCAAATTGGTTTACATTTTTCTTAATTATTATTAGTGGGAATTCATACTTATGATATTTTTCCTTATAAGTATTTTGATTACTTCCTTATTACACTGGCTAAGGGTTCTACCTCGATCCATCTCATGAAATAATCAACTGTAATATAAAGGAATTTAAGTTGTTTTATTATCGGAAGGAATGGTCGAGAACAAAAGGATGACGCTTGATACTATAGTGTAGTCGATGAAAAGTAAGTGATGTAAGCTTGAATATCATCGACATTTACTAAATTTTCTTGCAAACTCATTTGCATCCAAGTGAAATATGGGCTAAAAGCATCCCTACTTCAAGATTCTTTAGGTTAAAGATTATCCTTCTTGATGGACTATTAAATATTCCTTCAATTGCTTGAAGGCTTAGTAACATTCCTAGATCTACTTGAACTCCTTTAGCCTTTAAAGTATTTTAAAAAAAGATAGGTAATGGTTGATAGATCTTGAGAGAAACCTTACTAAACCTATTAATCTTCTTATCAACCTTTGCACCTTTTTCAAGTTTTTAAGTGCATCCATACTTAAAGTACCTTCAATCTTTTAGATGTTAATATATATCCCTTTACGGATGACTATAAACCTAAGAAACATATTAACCTTTATATCGAATAAACATTTTTTAAGGCTTAACCTCATGTCTTATTTACACAAGTTTATAAAATATTTTTCTAGGTCTGTTATGAGGTCTCTCATAAGTTTTATCTTTACAATTATGTCATCCATATATGCTTCTATGTTTCTTGTAAGTTATTTATCAAAGATTAAATATACTAACCTTTGATAAGTTGCTCGTGTTTTTTTTTAAATATTAAAAGGCGTGACTTTATAGTAGTTGATACTGTTATGTGTGATGAAGGATATCTTTCTTCATCAATCCTATTCGTTTTTGTGTGATCATATCTTGAGTAAGCATTTATGAAACTTAAGATCTAGTATCTTGAAGTGACATTCACCATAAAATTTATTTCTATAAAGGATTAATGTCTTTGACAAATGCCTTATTCACATCTATAAAGTCAACATACATCCTCTACTTCTTGTTAGCCTTCTTGACTATGACGACATTAGGGAGCTACTAATTAACCTCCCTAATTTTATATCTAGGGGTTTTGTTATTTCCTCTTTAATTCCGTATTATCTTTCTATTGCCATTATCCTTCTTTTGTTTTATTGGCTTAAAAGGGAGTCCACATTTAATTTATGTGAGATTATCTCTTAGCTTAGTACAAGCTTGTTGGTTGGACTCTAAATTAATATGTCCAAGTGTTAGAGCAAGAACTTTTCTAGTTTTCTTTAGCAATTTATTCCATCTTTGCACAATCTTAATAGTCCTAGATTTTTCAAGTCTTTATATTATGACATTTGATTTCTTCTTCCAACTTATCATGATTTTCTTAGCTAACTCTTTAACATTTAATTCTTCCATATTCATAATGTAAGTGATGTTTCTTTCTTTCAGGGTTATAAAATAGCATCATTTTGACATCCTTTAGTCCATATACGTGTATACCTCACTCACTCCATTTAATATTGGAAATTCCATTATAACTTTTGTTGTGCATAGGGATAAGCTACCAATTATGGTGTTATATGTAGAGGGTATCCTTAGTATATAAAATTTTGTCATAGCAGTCACCTGTCTTAATCCTGTTACTATTGTCACAAACAAAGATTTTTGTTCCTCTATGTATATTTGATTACCCTTAAAATCAAATAAAGGTTAAGTGACAGGTCTTAATCTATCCATTGGTGTTAGATGCAAGAGGTTTAAAGAGTCTTGGTTGCTTTTGTGATATTAGTAAAAGGTTTGATTCCATTATTATTTTCTAAGATGGTGATAACTTAATTTTTGTTTAGATTTTATCAAGTGAGAATATCATAAGATTTCAGTTAGTTTCTCATAAACTATGTCAAATGATCGAGATTGAATTTGTAGTGGGCCTAGTGGGTTAATCTTAACTAAATAGGTTTACAAAAATAGTTACCAACTGGTTGAGAGTGTTATTAGCCAGTGTTTAAAAACTGAACTAGACATCGAACCGGTTAAAAGAAAGATTTAAGGTTTAGAGGTTCAATCGGTAACGAGCCGCTATAAAACTGGTATATAATAAACAAGAAGGAAAAATTATAAGAAAAAGTACAAATAAAATATTTTATTGAAATAAAAATATACCAACGTCTATTATTATATGATGAACTAATATATTGAAATAAATAAATATGAGCCTAATATAAAACCTAAAATAACAATAAAAATCAAATTTGTATTTCTAAAGTAGGTTGTTTCTCATCATCGTTAAAAGCTCCAAATTCTCCAACGTTATTTAAACATTCGTAAACTATGCTTTCATCTAAATTATTTGTAACAACTTCTTTTACTGCATTAAAATAAATTACAAATGAGTAATGTATGAAATTATTCTCAATTGTAAACTTATAATAAAGTATAATTTTAAATTAAATATGATCAAAATAAGATATGAACTGACCATCAATAAATGTTCTTAATTCATTCATTATGACAAATGCATTTTCTTCATAAATCATCTTTTCAAGTTCATTATAATCAAGATCAGAAGATGGTTCTTCTTCTTCAATCAAAAAATAGTATGCTTAATACAATTAATATCAACTGGATCATATGTTTTCTTCTTACTAAGCGCTTTGAAGACATAATAGAGAAATTATAAAATCAATAATGAAAATAAAATTATTGAAATAAAAAAACTATAAAAGAACTGTTCTTCATTCTTAGATTATAAGTAACGTAACAAAGTTATTAAGTCTTTGATGTTCTAAACGATTTTGTTTCTTTGTATGAATATGTTCAAAAACACTCCAATTACGTTCACAACCTAATGCAGAAGTTATTTGATTGAGTAACCTAATGGCGAGTTTTCTCAACATTGGAGCACTGTCACTAAATAATCTCCACCACTCATCTGTATTTTAAATTAATAGTTATGATAAAAATATTATTAATAAGTAAATAATGAATTAAAAGTATAAACTTACCTGCCTGCATTTTTTAAAAATTAATAGTTATGATAAAAATATATATTATTAATAAGTAAATAATGAATTAAAAGTATAAACTTACCTGGATGTATTTTTTTCATCACAAGTTCTCTTTTTATTAATGATCTAGCAAAACTCTCTAAATCTTCACGATACAATTTAATTTCATTTATCGCTTATGATTGCTTTTCAATAGAGAAAATACCTTTGCATTCAATCACATCAAACAAAACTACTCATAATATTAATTGTACGTGCTTCTCCACTATATAAGCAATAAGGATTGAGAAAAAAAGCTGCTAAGTGGATCCTTTGAGTAAGATGCTTATCTAATCATGGATCAATAATATCTATATAAGGCTTGCTTAATTTCTCCTTCCCTTTAAAAAGATTTATAATTGTTTTATAAGCTCTATACATACCATCATATATATACCCTAAAGATGGCTTCTCATCTGAGCCAATAATCCTCAACAGCCTTATAAGCGGAGCCACAATCTTCACAATGATCATGCAAGCATCCCAAAATTTATTATCTAGAATAATAGCACAAACTTCTTTTCCTTTCACTATTTGATAATTTATGACTTGAAAACTATTTACTTGTCACTAAATTTTGAATTAGTTGCTTATGTTCATAATCACTTTTCAAAGTAATAAATGTAGTTGCAAACCTGGTAGTAGTGGGTTGCACGATCTCAACCCAATCTTCTTGCTTTCTTAACCAAGATAAAAATGTGACATGATTATACACAAAAATTGTGATCTTAAATGCACGTGAAGCAAGACTAGAAATATGCTCCATACCACTAATATCTTTTAAAATAAGATTTATACAATGAATAGCGCATGGAGACCAATAAATATGCCCATACTTTGATTGTAATAAGTACCCAGCTGATATATAATTAGCTGCATTATCTATAACAAAATGCACAACATTCTTTGGTCCAACCTACTCGACAATTTTAAAGAATAATTCAGATAAAGCATTAACACTTTTTACCATGTTAGATGCATCAACATACTTAATAAAAGTTGTTCCAATATTAAAAAAAACAAGAAATTAATCAAGGTTCTTTGTCTTTGATCAGTTCACCCATCTGCCATAATAGTGCATCTTGTTGATTCTCAATTAGAGTTATATGTATCCACAATTAGTTGACATTCAGTTTCTAAATCTTGAAGCAAAGGCAAACGTAGCTTATGATAAGATGGTACCTTAAATCCTGGACCTATTGTTGTTGTAACATTTACTGTGTACTAAAATTATGGTGAATTTAAAGCATTCCAAAGAATACATGAATGATAGAACCATTTAGCTCATTCTCTTTTACATCGCAAAACAAAATCCTTATCAACCAAAACACTTTTTAAACTAGGTTGAGAACCATGAGTAGTTCTTGGAGAAAAATAAGAATCTATGTCAATAGTAGCTTTCCTTTTTCCTTTATATAATACTTGTAGTGCTTTGTCATCTCCAAAACATATATCATGAGCCTCTTTATTTTCCTTTTTATTTTTTATTTGTTGCTGCAAATATTTTCCAATTGTATCACGCACATCAAGTGGTACTTTTTGCAAAAAGCAATATTACCCTTAGCATTAGCAAGATGTTCTTTCATTCTATAAATTTCTCCCCTTTTAAATTTTCTACTGCAAAACGTACAATTATATTGGATACTCCCATCAAATGCTTGAGAAGACAAAAAATAATTTCATGCTGGAACAGACTTACTATGATTAGAGGATGATTCCATATTCTCCATTATGATTTAACTTAAAAAGTATTAAAAAATAATTGGGTATACTATTGTCAAGGCAAAAGTCTCTTACTTAAATAATTCTAATTAGAATGACAATCACAAGCATAAAATTGCGCTTTAAGATACCATTTTTAACAATTTATGAACCTTCTCCTATTAACTAAACTATATTGTAAATATAGATCAGAAAAGTAAAGACAAAAGATTATGCTGTTGGTGTTTTAATTTCTCCATAACTCTGAGAAGTAGAGACTTAAGAAGGTGTGGTGTAAAGAGCTACTAGCAAGGAAAGCTCTTCAGTAATCGAAGGCTGACCAACAATGAGACATATCATTATTTCCTTGATTTAGTCACGACAATAAGGAAAGTGCCTTTGTCCTTTGAGGGTTTTGCACAACTTTGGACTGAGCTGAGGTTTTAGGGGATTTTGCTGCCCACTTAACCTCAAAATTCAACCAAGGGTTTCACTATAAAAAGAAACAAAGAGATATAACTATATTTGTAACCAAATTAAGTACTCAGGATCAAATAGCCAAATTAAGTGGAAACAAAGGATCCCCACTCACTTCAACAAAGCCTAGAAAATGTTTCCTATCACACAAACTCGTAATCTTTGCCTTTTTAAGAATGAAACTTTCCCAATTCCCAATTGAATTTTCCAAGGATAGTAACAAGTTCATTAATAAATATGTAAAGTTCACAGGTTCGGTTCAACCTTTAGATATGGAATCATCAAACAATATGATTCTTAAATATATCAAGTTTGTTGGACCCTGATCTTTAAGTGAAATTTAGAAATATTAAATGTATGAAATGAGTATTTTTGTATATGTATTGTGTAGAGTAAAGTGAATGAGTTGATTAAAATGGAAGTTGAAAATTAAGAAATAAAGAGTGAAAGTGTGAGAATTTGTTGAATTATGAAAGT
>JANZLX010000003.1:9809919-9823335 GCA_025531955.1 Erythroxylum orinocense | reverse complement strand
TGAATGCATGTATAGTCATTTTCATGTGCAATTTCACTATTCATGAATCAGGTGTGCATGAATATTTCAAAATAAATAACCCTCTTAATCCTTTGCCAAATTACCATTCTACCATTTCCATCGGGGGTGGGATGTTACACACACCATCATACTTGGTCTTAAACAATAAAGACAAGTAATTAGACTTTTCAGTCTTATCAAACTTCTAAAAATTTTCACCAACAACCTTGAGATAATTTTTGGCATTATCAGTTTCTGTCATGCTCTTTTTAATGGTCTTCTCCATTTTGTACTTAATGGTCATCAAATAAACCTTATTAGCACGAATCCACTTATCATATTTAGCTCTATCTGCAGCGAAAGACTCAGCAGTAGGTTATGCAGGCTCATTCTCGGTGAGAGCAACATCAACATTAGAAACCGCCAAAAAAGATTCAAGGATTCAAGCCAATCCTTATAATTGGTCCAATTTAGGTTAATCAAAGAATTCAAAGTTGGAAATTGATACAAAGAGGGAGATTTAGCAAATGTATCAACAACTAACATAATTAGGCAAACAACACAGCTAGGCTTTCATGCAATTGCAATCCTGCCTAAGGGTCTCGAATTACAACACATATCACTCAGAACATTAAACTACGCCCTAAAGCTAATATCGATAGGATATTGAAAACTTTAAAGATATAATTCGATGAATTAAACAAAACATTAGAAACCACATTGATAAAGACAAACTGATAGGGTAAGTGCATCATTAACATAGCATCTAATGTATGCCCAAGAACAACAACACAACAACAATTTGTAATAATTGGTCTCACGATAGGCAAGCTCACAATTACACAAAATGAATGACAATAGTCCAATAATATGCCCCAAGATTGTTCCCATAAGTTCAGTTAGCACTACAATTACAAAATTAACCATAGTAATCATATAATATAACATTATATGCATAAATTACATCTAAAATTAATTTTGGTACATAACTACATAACACTGAGAGTACACAAGACCCCACAAGCCCAAATAATACTAGGAATATGTACAAAAATTTTCAACAAATAATTCAGAGAGTACATTATATTTTTATTAATGTTAAAATTCAGAAAAAATAAAAATAAAAATTCTAGGATTCAAAAAATTTCAAAAAAATACCATAAAATAGAACTGGGCAAGTGGAACAAGTAAGAAAAAAATTTGGATAAAAATGGCCACCGAAGGTGCCCGCACGCGCCCACACGCACCACCAGTGCGCGTGGCCGAGGGCCAGCCGAATCGGGCTTCATCTTCCTCGCCCGACTGACTGATATCCGAGTCACTCAACCCGGTTTGGAAAACCCACCATAACTCCTTCATTTTTGATCCGTTTTCAACGAAATTAGTGTCATTAGATTCAGAATTTAAAGATCTATAAATCCCATCAATCAATTTCATGAAAAAAGCTACTGAAAAGTGCTTCGAAAAAATCGAAAAAGGACGGTTATGGTTCAGTTCTTCAAGTTCTTGAGGTTTACAAAAGACAACAGCAAATTGAACAACCTACTACCTGCTTTGACATCAAACCGAAACCAATCAACATCAGCCAAAAACGATTTCACAAAAAAAATTTAACAAAACCAAAAACGAAATTACATGAACAAAAAATTAATATCTCAAAACTACCTAAAAAAATAGCAGTCACAATTAGGGTTAACATGGCTCTGATACCAATTGAAGGAAATTTAACATAAAATTTCAGATTAATTTTGTAATTAATCAACACAAGTAATTAACCCTAGAATTGCAACATACTATATTCAATAATTGGATTAATAAATACCTAAAAATTGAAAAAAACATTGAATCCATTGTAATGTTCTGTGAAGCGGAGCGATAAAGTCGTAGAGGATTTACTACTGCTATTTCGAATCTTTAATCAGCAAAAGCACATACAGTTTTCAATGGGGCGATTGTCTTTAAAAGTTGGCTAGCAGTAGAGTCTCCTATGCTTTATAATATATGGGTCAAGCCTACCCATCATAGCGAGCCTATGAACACAGGCCCAATGATACGTTAAAGAGAGAATCACCATTAACATCTAATTAATCGGGGTTTGTACAAAATAATTTTTATCATACTAGTCCACAATTATGATAAAATTCTATCAGTGCTCTGCATTTATATAAATGTATACATTTATATTAAATTTTTTTAAATATATTTCATCATTTTAAAATAAAAATTAATGAAATATAATAAATTTTGTATAATAATTAAAAAAATAAGTGATAATTTTTTTAAAAAAATAAATATTAAAACGAGAAAAGGTTAAACGAAGGAGACTGGCGCATCGCATATTCTTCCATAAAGTACAAAGACGCATTGATGACGTTCACTCGAGCAGTGACTGTAGCAACTGAGCGACTGAAATTGCCAAGACCCAACAAAAACGGCTCGTCGACTTCAACCTTCAACTGGCCAGACTCACTCGCTCTGGCCTTTACAATGACGCACTCCGACTATTCGCTCAAATTCAACGCCACCTCAGGCCCGATTACTACTCCCTATCCACAACTCTTGCTGCCTGTGCCAGTTTACGGGACGTCAAGTTTGGCAACCAACTCCATGCCTATGCCAGTAAAGCTGGCTCTAAAGCCTATACTCAAGTCGCAAAAGCACTTTTGACTACTCCAAAAGCACTTTTGAAAAAAAAATAGGTGTGTGGCAGTACATTTCAAAAGTACTTTTTCAGTAGAAATAGCTTTTGGAAAAGCTCAAATGCAGCTTTTTCAAAAGCTATAATTTGGAGCTTTTCAAAAAAGCTCAAATAATAGCTTTTTCGGGAAGCTGTTTTTAAAGTGACGTCCGTCACTTACGTAAAGAACCTCGAGCGTCTTCTCCTTTGGGTCTGCGTTGTTGCCGACTCTGTGTTTCTACGGCATGGGTCTGTGAGATTGGCATTTCACGTAGTCTCCTTTGTTCTCCTCCAAGCATTTCTTTAAAGCCTCCACATCGCACGGTGACATCACTTTCTTCACGCCCTCGGAGCTCTGACCTTTCTCCTCCATTGATTTACCTCTGTTTGTTTCCCGAGAAAATCTGAAAGCTATCAAGACCAGAAGAAGCCCCTGTCTTGTTATTTGTCCTAAATAACACAGACGTTCGAAAGAACCAGATGAACTCTTCGAGTATAGCATACTAAAAAGAAATGACCACATAGGTCGTTGCATAAACAAACGTAAGACCTCAATTGTAGCTCCACCAGAGAAGGGAAAGTAAAGAAAAGGAAGAGTTTTGTATTTGGGTGTCTGAATCTATCTCTAGTTGTTTCATTTTATACCTTTTATCAGCTTGCTAACTCGACCAGAGTGGTGTGACATCATCGTTCCTGCTTCAGGTTTGTTCTCTCTGTTCCTGAACAATTTGATTGGCTTGTGCCTGTGTAGTGTGGATGTATGTCAAGATGAAAACTTTTGTGTAGTTTTGGTCATGGAAGCTGAATTATGTTTTTGGGTTTGTGTTCTTTTGACTTCAAAAAGTGATCTTGGTGATGATCGTCTTGATGGTTTTGGGGAGAAAAGGTAGTGTGAGAAGAAAGTTTCCTTCTGTGAAATAAAATTCATGACTTTGATTCTTCATGCTTAGAAAAAGTGTTTGTGAGTGTTTGCAACTTTCTTGTATCGTTGAGTTTTCCAATGAAGGTTCTCTTTGTTCCTCATGAAGTACTTGTGTTTTGGACCTGCATTATTTTTTCAATATAGATTTACAACCGTGTTCTGTAGAGACATACATCTATAACCAAGATAAATGCGCGCATAGATTAGATTCACATAATACAAAGTTAACTATGCTAACAATAAGATAGTACTTAAGGAGTGGATTTTAACTAGACTGGTTTGGGGAATTTCTAGACCTTTGGCAGATTTTGGTAGTGACCTTAGAGGATGTTATCTTGTCCGACTTAAATATGCCCTTTTATGCTTGTAGGTGGAAGTTGCTTCATTATTGTTTCCAAGCTGCTGCATAATATTTCTATTAGATACCATTAATTACCAATTAAATTGTCAAATTAGTTAGAAAGTATTCTGCAAACTTCAGAAAGATTTGTGAGGATGCTCCTATTCTGCTATGTTCTTACTGCCCATGTATTTCAGATTACTTTGTATGGAATTACATGTTTTAGTATTGCATATGCTTGTTCAGATTTTCAAGGAATGGCAGTAAAACCAACAGTTGCATTGCGGGTTGTCCTTGTAGGAGGGGTAGCTATCTTTGCCAAAGTGGTTGGGGCAATGAAGGCTGCTGGTGGTGCAAAGCTAGGGGCAGCGGCGGCTGCTATGACAGCAGCAGCTGTTGCCGCAATGTCAGGGTCCAAAAAGGATACGAACGGTTCGACTTGATCAATCACTTCCGTTTTTTCATTTTTTGTTTTGGTTAAAGAGTAGAATGTTACTCTTAGGACATGGCATGTTTATCAATTTCCTGTGCACTAAGGCAGGTAAGCTACGCCTGTACTTTACTTTTTATCAGAAATCATAAGAGAAAGTTGAATTCAAATGCTGATGGAAATTGCGGTTTATTACATGAATCGTGTTTTGTTTCGTGTCTTTTATCACTCATCAATTCAAGAGTTGCATATGCATACAACATTCAAGCCCCTGCCTGATAAAACTAAGAGATTGCAGAACCATTTTAGGACCGTATTAAGTGATAAAAGTTTGAGTTCACTTCAAAGTATCTTCAGAAGTGCATTGTTTGTAACTATACCTGAAAAGGCTAGATTTGATCTTGTTGACATAAACTCCACAGGATTCGCGATCAGGAATTTGCCATTTAAGCCTTTAAACAGGATGTCATATGATCTCTGTAAGCCAACAGGTACCATATAGACAAGGTTTCTGACAGAAAATTGTATGAAAATGAAAGTCGCAGTGCCTTCAGTAATTGGGCATGTGCTAAAACAATAGTAGATATCATCTGAAATGGTTCCATTATTGTCAACACAATCCTTTACAAATGAAGTTCAACAATAGAACCACTTGTGAAGTTCTCTAAGTGCTTCGAAATTATACTTTCCCTTTCACCATCTCATCCTCACAATTTCTCCACCTTAATATATGTTAAGTTAGCATAAATAATTTTATTATAAAATAAAATATAGTTAAAATTAATAAAAGTGCTTTTTATTTTTATGTTACCAAACAGTCTACTGTATAAAGCTCTTTTTAAAAAGTTGTTTTTTTAAATTGATAGCCAAACAGCCAACTGGCTTTTAAAAAAAGCTCTTCTAAGAAAAGTTCTACTGACAAAAAGTTCTACTGATAAAAGCTCAACCAAACAGGCCCTTAGCTTGGTTTGATACGGCGGTTTGCATGATGATGGAAACTTTGCAGTACTGATTATGTTTTGAGAGTTTGGTTTGAAAAAGGGGTTGCCGTTTGGGCAAACTCTAGCTGTACATAACTTTTGATTATTTATAAAATTTTTACTGATCTTCCAAAAAAAAAAGAAAAGCTAAGAGTTTTACGAGCAACTTGGAATACATTTGTTTCAATCTACCAAGAAGAATCCTATGGAACATACGTATCACCTATAGCCTATTACTCAGGTTCTTTCCGAAGGACTAAGCAAATGAGTATTTCCTTAACATAAGAAAAAAAAAAGGAACAAGATGCAGATGATGAGTGAAAAGACTTCAGTTCTATAGTACTCTTCATTATTTGCATAAGCCTGCATATACAAATGTTAAGAATTGACGAATTTAGTACAGGGGATCCCAAAGGACCAAAATGGGATCTTCAAAGATCTAATTGTTCTTCATTATAACCATAGACGAATAAGAAACAGAAAGCACAGCTAGTATTCATCACAAAAGATCAAGCAACCATAGGATCACCATCATCCATCTGTGAATTGATTAAACAATGGCCTTCGTCCTCCCCTGCTTACACACCCCACTCATCTCTTCACCAAAATGATTAGCATTCTCATTCCAGCAATTCTTTCTCTTTCTTCTCGGGCACAGCATATTCCTCACATCCAGCCCAACACAACCCCTCTCTCTGTTTCCCAGTTGCTGAATCTTAAACCTCACTCTTGGCCTCTCTATTGCCAAATCACTCCTGCCTTTGCTACTTTCACAATCAGCACTTTCTTCATTATTTATCAGAAGTACATCTCCTCTTCCACCACAATGTTTAGCCAAATCAGCATTTTCCCACAGTACCATGTCCCCTCTCATTCGCTTATCACACGAAGTCTCTTCCCGTGCTATGTACGTGCTCTGATCCGGAAACCCTGGCAGCCATTTAGGAACATGTGCATTGTCCAATTTCGAACCCAAAGAATCCGTAATTCGCGGTAGAGCAACAAAATCCCTTCTCGGAATTGGCTTGACAAAAGGGATTTCATCATTGGAATTAACAAAAGCATACAGCTCCCTCAGTACACTAGACTTCAACAGATTTTCACTATTGTGGAGAGTGGATGCTCCCTCAAAACCTTGAATGGAGGAGAGATCATGTAGAGCATTTATGATGTCAAAGAGGTTGGATTGGGTGCGGTTGGATGCATTGGAATAAGTTGATGCTGTCTTAGCCAGGGTTTTGAGGTAAAGAGTGGTTATGTGGGTTAGGGTTTCAAGTGCAGACATTTGCACCGACTTGAAGCCAACATATTGGCATACCTGTGAAACTGCAGTTTTTGTTATAATGAATGCAAAATCAGAAGGATTTGCAGCAACTGGGACCTGAATATTTCGCTTTTTCCTTGATTTTTGTTTTTGATCACGCTGTAATTTGGATATCATGGCATGAACTCTCAGAATAAAAACAACTTTGATTTCAACCAAACTGCATACCCATCGGACCAAAAACTGAAAAAATCATTCCTTGAACAAAATAACTGAATCTAAGAAACACACATGCATGAATTGAATTTCCCGCCTTCAATAACAGGAAGAAGAAAAAAAGTAAACACACTCACTGCACTCAGACAACCTTTACTTTCACGATCAATATTCATCCAAAACCGCAGGCACAGTGAATGGAAGATTTGAGGCGCGAACAAGACAATCGGTGGCTGTGTAAGTGATTGGCGGTCACATAATTAAGCCCTAAGAGAGAAATCAAAAATTGGGAGAAAAAAAAGACGCGGCGGGCCGGGTCGAACATGTGACCAATAAGCCCAACTCAGGAACTCCTAAAATTGGATTGCAAGAGAAATTTCTTTTTTCACTTGTGATCCATTTCGTGGAACAAAAACCAATGATAGGTGAAATGGAATTTCTTTTTTTTTTCTTAATGTAGCAAAGTCAGTGTGAAGACTAGAGAACTCAAATTAAGATATTCATACCTAATATTAGCAAGTTAAATAAAAAAGACACGCGACGAGAGATTTATAGGGAATATTGTCGGCGTGGAGACCTGCATGCGCCAAGACAAAAGCAGCCCGACAGGTGTATCTTTGAACCAGCCAAATCTTCGTTGGAGATATGATGCACTTAACCTTAATAATCGCATATGTTATTAGTTAATTTGTCCTATTGCATCCTTTAAAACATTTACCTTTTTGTGGTGTTCTTGAATTTTGGAGAAAAATGATTAAGAAGGGACTTATATAAGGTGCCTTAAAGCAATTCATAAATTTTTTTTTTTGTTAAACAAGAAAAACTACAGATTAAACTCTGGTATACAAAACGTCGTCCGCATCTCGGTGAATAAGCTCCTGAAGACTGGCAGGCGGCTCCTTAAGAGTGTAGAGGCCCGAACGATGCATCCCAACGAGATGGGCCAAACCGTCAGCACACTTGTTTCCCTTCCGGCAGACATGTTGGAAGCGAACCTCCCAAGTCCGGTGACAAAGTGTCTAGATACTTGTCACCAAGAAAGAAACCTCAGTAAGCATAAAAGGGGGCACAGAAAGAAGATTAATGACTTCGAGGGAGTCAACTTCGGCAATAACTCGGCGATACCCCCTCTTTCAGGCCAAAAATAAGCCGGAGTACACGCCCCAAAGTTTCATCTCTAAAGGCAAACTCCGCTCGAGGCTGTGCAGGAACCCCCCACACCAAGGCCCATGACAGTCCCGAATCAGCCCGCCAGCAGAGGACTTGCGAGTGCCAGAGGAGACGGCGCCGTCTGCGTTGACCTTAACCCAATCCGACGGAGGTTTGGACCAGCCCACAAGGGTACCAACGAGAGTGCCCTGGGCGGGGAAAACAAAGGATTCCTGTAAGCGAGCTCTAGCAATCCACTCGACGTAGTCAAGGATGAGACGGGAACCATTGGCGGGCCAGACAAACCAGCCTCAAACAGGCTATGATTTTGCCACTGCCAAAAGAACCAACAGGTGACTCCAAAGATGATGGCCCACCTGTCCTGATGCACCTAATCGGGCCGAGTGAGGTTAGTCTGAAGCCACGACGTCCCATCCTACTGAAAAAAATGTACGTCGATCACATCACCCGAAAACTGGCGCCAGATGGCGGCCACTCTCAGACAGTCCCGAAGCACATGCCCAATAGTCTCAGCCTGATCACAAGCGGGACATCTTCCATCGGTGGCAAGCTGTTATGCCTCTCGCAGCTGATTCGTCAATAGCTTGCCATGAACGGCTAACCACAGGAACGATCGAATCTTCTGGGACCCGGGCCATTTCTAAACCATCTCCCAAAAGTGTTTGGAGCGGAGCCCGGGAGCACCCCACCAAGCAATTCATAAACTTTAGTTCATGTTTCGATCATATGTTGATAATTCTTCATCATTATAAACTGGAAACTTTTTCATCATTAACTTCTAATTTGATTGGTTTAATGTCTGAATATATCTTTAAATCATCACAAAGAAATGTGTAAAAAGTACCCTTAACATGGAGTTTGGCTTACTTGAAATTAACGAGACAAGCTCAAATTACCTAAACTTTGATTCAATTTAAATTCTAGGATTTAACTATTACAAAATAACGTTATTTTGAACGATTTAAGAAATTGAGCTCGACGTCAAACTTGAAATGCATTTTAGAGATTAGGGAGGCCCAATTATTGTATCCCTAATATTTAGAAATGTAATATATATTTACTCTAGATTAACATAATTGTCAGGTCTCCTCATTTTTATTGACATGATACTGTTATTTTAATTTAGTGGACCATTTTAATCACATATGCAACTCATGTAAATTTCTAATTTTAAAAAATTCAAATTTAGGTTGGATTTCATCCCTAAAATTTTCAAAATACAAATTAACCTTTTTTAACTTAACCTAAAAATCTTCAAAGTTGAAACTTCACAATCGAAATAAATTCATTAAAAATTCCTCGAGATTAAAAAAACCCAAAATTATTCCAAATGTGCTTAGCAATAGGAAGAACCAAAAAAAAAAAGCAAGAACAATGTTCAAGACCCTAGTTAAGCATGTTTTGTAACAATTCCACTTCCTTTATATCCTTGTAACGAAAGCATTGAAGTTTCAAACTTTATATTAACTTATTATTAAGGGTATGCTTGATTGTAGTTTTATGTTCTGGTTATTAAAAAGAATTAAAACCTATATAGAAAACATATTCAACTTTAAGCGGTTGCTATTTTTAGTTTCCAAAAATTAGAAAATGGCAACAAATTTTTGTAACACTAAGAAAATACAATTTTTGTGTTCGCAGGGGTTGTGGCAATCAGTGGTCAAAACATTATCGCTTCTCTTCTCTTGTTTCGGTGATTTTTTTTTAAGATTCGTTTGATTTCAATTTTATCTTTCTGTTGTGATTCTTAGTTTTTATTTTTTATTTTTATATAAAATTTAAAGAATATTTATTTTTATACATTATTTATTTAATAATTGAATTTTATTTATAAATTAATAAATATTTTAATTATTAAAATTTATATATTTTGAAGATATTTAAATTTAAACTATATTTATTAATAATAATTACTTTGAAGTTATTTTTTTAATTTAACATTTAAATTTATTATAAAATTGAATTAAGTTATTAAATTCAATTATTCACAATTTTTATTAACAATTAATATAAAATAATTAAATATATAATATTGGACTAAATTATTTATAATTCTTATTAATAATTAGCATTAAATAATTAAATAATAAATATCTAGTTGATAGTAAATTATATTATTAAAATAAAAATAAAAACTACTTTTTATGATTTTCATAGTTTTTGAAATTTTGAAAAAACCAAAAAAAAATAATTATCAAAAAAGAAAAAAACCAAAAATATAATAAAAAACTATAAACTCAAACAAATAATTTTTGTACTAAATTAACATTGAGATCAAAATTCTCTATACACAGACTTGGTACCAGATTGAGTTCTGGTACAATATTATACTAATACCAGTCAATACTAGATACTGTTTTGAATAATTTTTTAAATTTATGAAATATCTCTGAATTTTTTTAGAAATTGCAAAATAGTTTATTTTCAAATTTTAAAGTTATAATGTATACTTTATAAGTTTACATCAACCAAGTTTTTAAAAATTATAATAATAAATAATAACCACAATTAATATGAAATAACAATAATTTTTAAATATTTCACATATAAATAATAACAATAATTAATGTGAGAAAAAGACAATTATCATCATACAAATATAAAATTAAGAATAATAGAAAGTATTTAAAATATTACAATTTCATCATATAATAAATAATAATTACATCAAAAGTTCAAAAGATCTAATTAAAAAATAATAAATATCCGTAAATTTCAAATTAGTATAATTTACCGCAAGAGTTCATGATGAGGAACCAACCAAGTAGAAGTAAAACCTTTAACAAAAACATTTACAATTACTTTAAATATATATATAATTTAACATATATATCAAATATACGTAAAATTAAAAGAATAGGAAAAACACAAACTTGAAACTTCATTCAACTAGTTATCATTTGGTATAAAATCCTCATTGTAACATACCTCTCTCATAGAGCATATGCCCAATATATCGAAAGATATTCGGAAACATACTCTACAAAAGGGCATGTTAAGACGGTCACATTTTCAAATTTTTAACGCATCATAAAACAACTCATTACTTATTTTAATCATTTCAAACCAAAAGCATTTTAAATCTTCATTTTGAATCATTTCATTCACAATCATATTCAGTCACAATCATTTTGTGCCATTTTTATTTACAAACATATACATTCTCGAATGTCATTTCACTTTTAGAATTCATATGTACAATATATAGTAGTCGAGAGATACAATTCTTAATATAACATAATTAAGACATTTGCAAGTACAACTGATCCCGACATTGTCCCATGTCCAAATGCAGAAGTTGCTTTAACTAGACTAGCTAAATCTCCTCTGAACCTAAAAATCAATATTGCAATTTAGATGAGTTTTGTGATCTCCACCATCATCGATGTGCTCACTCAAACAGAACATAAACATCTCATGTATAAAACACAGTTCAATTAGTATAACACCTCACCCAAATTCAAATCTCATACACATCACATTAATCATCATATTTCAACAAGCATATTATGATTACAAAGACTTCATATAGTCATTTCAGAATAATCCAATCATTTATCTCAATTCTTAATATCATCAACATGTACACAAACATTAAACATCATTATATCAACATAATTCAACATTTATTTGCAATCAATCTCATGAACACATGTAAAGATATAGATGCAAATGCACATGAGACTCACTTCTATTTTTATTTTGTTTTGACCGAGTGCCTATTTAACTATATCGTATCCATTGTAGATATAAAGTTTATTTTAGATACTATTCCGTACCCATCATGGATATCAAACTTATTAATCGTTGAATTTGTGGCTCTTTGTGCACATTCTGAGCTTTAAGCTCTTTTCACATTGGTCACAACTCCTTTATCTAACCATGCATATTTATGTGATGGAGTGCAATATACCACATAATATGTTATCAATCACTTTCTTTCAATGTACATAGTCAGTTATCACAATCATCATATCTAAGTCCGGCATTCAATATTTAATTGAGTACACAGTTCCCCATTTACATACAATTAGTAAGCACTTCTAATACATTCCCCAATATCAAAGTCCTCAGACCAATGATGTCCAGAATATCACAATTATATAAGTATCAATTCAGTAACTGAAATTTAAACAAAAACAATTCAGTTGTAGTGAGGATCATCTAAGTCAACTCATAGTACACTCTAGATAAGCTATTACCTTGGCGAACTTGCAATATCTGGATGTTGGCAATCACTTGTGTATCTATCTTCTTGCAATACAAATGCAGAGTTCACAATTCATTAAGTTATCAACCATATGATTACTCAATCATTCACATGTATATAGATCATGTTTTAATGCATGCTTAATTGACTATCCTAGGTATGTATCCTTATTCACAAATCTTAATCATTCATTCATCATAGCTTGTAAATAACTTGTTTCCAATTAGGTTATGCCTTAAGGTAAGTTTGATTACCCTAAATTCATCAATCATACATTCATAAATTCTTTCCAAGCATTAAGTATTCACACAATTTCCAAGCATTAAGACATTGCTACTACCACGTCAAAAGAAAAAGATCTCCACATTATATCCTCCGTGTCCAATTATATTCCCTGTTCACAATAGCCAACTTTTATCTAAGATTTCGAACTACGGAATACAATTATAACTACTTCTAAGATTTAGCACTCCATTATTCATAATTATTGTAATAATTCTTAACTAAAGTATAACTTTGCATCTACAATTTAGAACTTTTGTTGAACTTTTTCTTCTAGAAGTTGCCACTATGATCCAATTACAAATAAAAAATTCAGGATGGTCTGACGATCGAATAGTGACTTTTATTGCTACTGGCGAATTGGAAAGTGCAGACGTACCAATATAGCACAAGGTTCCTTACTTAACATACAATTGCTTTTCCTTCTGTTACGCAAAGCGGGAGTAGGTAAGGTGAATTACTCGAAGTGACGCCGTGTTCACCTGCAGAATACAGCTATTATTATATGAGTACAAACTGCACATGCTGGATATGGTTTTGTTTCTTGTTTCTGGTCAAAGAGCGGAAGATGCCGATGGTAGCTGTCAGTGTCACAATAGGATTTGGAATCAGAACCTTTTTCTCATAATTTAAGCACTTGCACCGACTGACTGTGTTTTCATTGAATCCCCGTGGTCGTTTGGGCAACACTTGTCAACTACCTCTTTCAGAAAAAAAAGATAAAAAACACTTGTCAACTACCATTCCATAGTAAAGGAACAACAAAAGTAAAGCCGTTATTCACACTGCATTAGCATTCCAAAGGAAACCAACCGCTGTTATACAGAAAGAAGAACGGACACTATTGAATAGTTTTATTTCATTAAATTATAAAAATTAGAAGTAAATGAAATCACTAAAATGTATCTTTTACCCTACTGTTCTT
>JANZLX010000003.1:9781734-9795106 GCA_025531955.1 Erythroxylum orinocense | reverse complement strand
TGTCCGTTAAACGGACACAGACTGGCTAAGCAATCCCAAACTCACCCGAGAGTGTCCGTTAAACGGACATGAAACCAACAAACACTTCAATTTATCCCGAGACGGTCCGTTAAACGGACCTGCATGTCCGTTCGACGGACATGAGCCTTCCAACCAGTCCGTTAAACGGACTCTCGTGTTCGTTTAACGGACACATGCTATACCAACATTCTTCAAAAAATTTCCAAGTTTCCAACCCTCATTAATCATCAAACACACTCCCAATTTTCCAAATTCATTTCCTTTATTTCCAATAATTTCAACTGAAATATAATCATATCTATTTCCTCTAATTTCATTTAAACCAAGCCTCATAGTTCACATGTACCAAATTTTACGGTTCTAACCCGAAGTAGGGGGCGGGATGTTACAATTTCGTCCTCGAAATGCTTACCTGAGTCATTGAAGAGATGCGGATACTTCTCTTTCATCTCTTCCAATAGCTCCCACGTGGCCTCTTCTACCAAATGGTTTCTTCAAAGGAATTTGACTAGCTGAACTATCTTGTTTTTGAGAACCTTCTCCTTGGTGTCTAAAATGTCCACTAGAATCTCATCATAACTTAGATCATCACTTAGCTGAACTTCAGCAGTCTGAATGATGTGAGCAGGATCCGATCTATACCTCCTCAGCATGGAGACATGAAAAACATTATGTATCTGTGATAACTCAGGTGGCAGTGCTAACCTGTAAGCTAACGGGCCAATTCTCTCAAGAATCTCATAAGGTCCCACATATAGTGGACTCAACTTACCCTTCTTGCCAAATCTCATAACTCCTTCCAAGGAGATATATTAAGGAAGACTTTTTTGCCGACCTCATACTCCATTTCCTTTCGGTGAGCATCTGCATAACTTTTCATTCTATCCTGAGCTGCTTTAAGCCTTTGCTTAACTAACTTGACCTTGTCAATAGTCATCTGAATCAACTCTGGACCCAAAAGTTTCCTTTCTCCTTCTTCGTCCCAACATACCAGAGTCCTACATCTCCTCTCATATAGAGCTTCATAAGGAGCCATCTGAATGCTCGAATGATACGAATTATTGTAAACAGATTCAATCAATAGCAAATGTTCATCCTAAGCTCCTCTAAAATC
Source organism: Erythroxylum orinocense (assembly GCA_025531955.1). Lineage (NCBI taxonomy): Eukaryota > Viridiplantae > Streptophyta > Magnoliopsida > Malpighiales > Erythroxylaceae > Erythroxylum > Erythroxylum orinocense. Next base: position 9,793,971 of record JANZLX010000003.1, on the reverse strand, counting down.
CATCACACATGCCCTGAGCATTCCCTCAAGGGTCCGAATGGTCCTCTCAGATTGTCCATTTGTCTGAGAATGGAAAGCAATGCTAAAATTTAACTTAATCCCTAAAGCTTCCTGCAAGCTTCCCAAAAATCTCGAAGTGAAATGAGGATCCCTATCAGAACCTATAGAATTTGGAATCCCATGCAGTCTCACAATCTCATCATTGTACTTCTTAGCTAGCACATGCAGAGAATCAGTCTGTTTGATCACTAGAAAATCGGCTGACTTTGTCAATCTATCCATAATGACCCATATGGCATCATGCTTCTTACAGGTGTTAGGTAACCCCATCAGAAAGTCCACAGTCACCCTTTTCCACTTCCACTCAGGAATGGACAATGGCCTTTAGATGAAATCCTCTAAACTCTGAGAGTTTCCCTCCAAAACTTCCTTGTTAGAGAAGTTACCAGCTGTAACTCACTGTTACTAACGCCGTTAACTTCTGTTGACCTTTTAACTTTGCGTTGACGTGTCAGAAGGTTGGTTGCTTAGCATCACCATGTTGAGGTTCCGTCTGGTTTCCTTGAATCGGTCTTCACTCAATGGTTTAATGAAGATGTCCGCCCATTGAAGCTTCGTTTCAACAAACTGAAGACTTACGATCCTTCTCTGAATGTAGTCTCGTAGGAAATGATGTCTGACTTCAATATGCTTCACTATTGAATGCTGAATCAGATTCTTTGACAAGATGATGGCGCTCATGTTGTCACAGAAAATTAGGATCTCTTCTTCTTGTATTGAATAATCTTCGAGTTGATATTTGATCCACAGGGTTTGTGAGCAGCAGCTTGTACCAGATATGTACTCGGCTTCAGCAGTTGATAGTGCGATTGAACTTTGTCTCTTGCTCGACCAGGAAACTAAGTTTGAGCCAAGAAAGTGACAGCCTCCACTCGTACTCTTCCTATCAATTCTATCTCCGGTGTAGTCCGCATCATAATATCCTATCAACCTGCAATCTTTACCTTTCTCATACATTAAGCAAAGATTAGTAGTACCTGCGAGATATCTCATAATTCTTTTAACAGTAATGTAATGAAACTCTCTAGGATCGGCCTGAAACCTTGCACACAAGCATACACTGAATAGTATATCAGGTCTGCTTACTGTAAGATAAAGCAAAGAACCAATCATCCCTCTATACAGGGTTTGATCCACCTTTTTACTAGCTTCTTCTTTAGACAGAGGTTTTGAAGGATGCATCGGTGTTGACATAGGTTTCACTTTTGCCATGTCAAACTTAGACAACAATTCTTTCACATATTTTTGTTGATGTATGAAGATCTTTTCTTTGATTTGCTTAACTTGTAACCCAAGAAAGAAATTTAACTCTCCTATCATAGTCATCTCAAACTCATTTTTAATTAAACACTCAAAACTAATGCATAGACTTTTTGAGGTTGCACCGAAAATAATGTCATCAATATAAATTTGAACTAAGATAAAATCATTCTTAAAATTCTTCCTAAAGAGAGTCTTATCTACTTGACCTCTACTAAACCCACTCTCAATAAGAAATGTACTCAGACGATCATACCAAGCTCAAGGAGCTTGCTTCAAGCCATATAAAGCTTTGTGAAGTCCATAGACATGATCTGGATACTTGACATCCTCGAAACCAGGAGGTTGTTTAATATACACTTCTTCGTCTATAAAGCCATTCAAAAATGTGCTTTTCACATCCATCTGAAAAAGCTTTATATCATGACTAATAGCATATGCAAGCAGTATCCTAATAGCTTCAAGTCTTGCTACTAGAGCATATGTCTCATTATAGTCTATTCCTTCTTGCTGATTATAGCCTTGTGCTACTAATCTTGCTTTATTCCGACTTACTCTTCCTGATTCGTCTAACTTATTCTTAAAAACCCATCTTGTTCCTATGATAGATTTCTTTGAGGATTTCGAAACTAAGGACCAAACTTTGTTCCTATTAAATTGATTTAGCTCCTCTTGCATAGCCAAAATCCATGCTTCATCTTGAAGAGCTTCCTCAATCTTCTTAGGTTCTACTTCATAAACAAATGCTGCATTAGCTTCTCTTCTGAATTTAGACCTTGTTTGGACTCCTTCTGAGGTCTCTCCTATGATAAACTCTTTCGGATGAGAACTCTTATATTTCCAATCTCTTCTTAACTTAAGAGTCTGTGGACTGTTCTCAATCTTCTTTAACTCAGTTAATGGAGGTTTTTTAGTATCACCTACTGGAATTGAAGAGGTTTCACTAACCATATCATCTTCCTTACCTACTTGAGAGCTATCATCAAACTTGACATATATAGTCTCCTCAACAGTCTTAGAAGAAAGGTTGTAAACTTTAAAAGCCTTTGATGTTAGAAAATAGCCTAGAAAAATTCCTAAGAAGGTCTTTGAATTAAATTTGTCCAACAATTCCTTTGTATTCAGTATAGAGCACTTGCAACCGAATGGATGAAAGTAGGATATATTTGGTCTCCTTCTATTCCATAAGTCGTAAGGAGTTTTCTTCAACAAGGGTCGCAATAGCACTATATTCTGAATGTAGCATGCTATATTCACAGCTTCTGCCCAGAAGTATGTAGGAAGATACATCTCACACAGCATAGACCTTGCCATCTCTTGAATCGTCCTATTCTTCCTTTCAATAACTCCATTTTATTGTGGAGTCCTCGGAGCAGAGAAATTGTGGGAAATTCCATTCTCCTCACATAATACTCTAAACTTCTCATTCTCAAATTCTCCACCATGATCACTCTTGATACTTGTTATAGATAATCCTTTTTCATTCTGTAATTTTTTAGAAAGGTCCTAAAACACTTAAAAGACTCATCTTTGTGTGACAGAAATAATATCTAACAAAATCTAGTAAAGTCATCAATAATAACAAGTCCATATTTCTTTCCTATAAGACTTATTATCCTAGTTAGACCAAATAAATCCATATGTAACAACCCTAGAGGTCTAGATGATGTTACTGTGTTTTTAGAAGAAAATGAGGTTTTAACTTGCTTTTCATTATGACAACTTTCACAAAAGATATCCTTGTTAAAACTTATTTTTGGTAAGAGGCTCTTACCAAATCATGCTTCAAAAACTTTGAAATATGTTTAAAACTGACATGACCTAGCTTTTATGCCAGACAAGTCTTTCTTCTTCAGTTAATAAAAAACACAAAATATTTTAATTTTGAAAATCTTCTAAATCAATTTTGTAAAGATTGTTTCGTCTTTTGGTAGAAAAGAATATAGACTCATCTTTGTTTCTGACTTCACAAAAATTTTGATTGAATATCACTTCAAAACCAGAGTCACACAATTGACTGACAATAATCAAGTTGTGTTTCAGGCCATCAACAAGCAGCACATTATCAATGCATGCAAAGGAATCTTTACCGATTTTGCCGATTCCAATTATCTTGCCCTGCTGGTTGTCTCCGAAAGTTACTAATCCTCCCTTCTTATCCTAAAGATCTAGGAACATAGACCTTCTTCCTTTCATGTGTCTCCAGCATCCACTGTCCAAATACCAATGGTGTTTGCTGCATCTTTCAAGGAAAGATATTTGATGGAGATATTATCCTATTTTTAAGTACCCAGATTTTCTTGGGTCCTTTCGGGTTAGTATAATGAACAAAATGATAATGATGCACTAGATAGTATTGTTGATGAGAGTATGAATGAAAACTCTTCTTTTTATAAAAGGATGTCTTTCCTTTTTGTTGAGACTTATTCCTAGTAAACCTTAATCCGGTTTTATCACTAGGATGTCTATAGTTTCCTAAGATATCAATCATTTTTCTTGTGCTTTCAGTGAAAGTTGTTAGATCAGCTGAAAGACTATTGATCCTAAGTTTCAGTTGATTGATTTATTGGGATCTTTCTACAACTCCCTTTTTCTTAATCTCTTCTATTTTCTTTTTCAAGCAAGTGTTCTCTTTTTCTATTTCTTGTGTATTCTTGAGATTTTCTACAGACTTTTTCTTCAACAGTTTGTACTGTTTCAGAATAGCATGAGAGTCTTCTAGTAGTTCAGAATATGCATCTTGCAAATCATTATAGTTGGAGATTACCTCCTCATCACTTTCCTCTTCTGCTACTAAGCAAATTTTTGCATGTTCTGACGTCTCTGAGCATGTCTCTGATTCAGATGAATCTAGATCCTCCCAAGTTGCCATCATGCTTTTCTTGCTTTCTCTACTCTTCTTTGGTTTCTTCTTTAAGGTTGGGCACTCGGACTTGTAATGCCCTAGCTTGTTGCATTCTTAGCAAATGATAGATGTCTTTTCTATCCTCCCATCATCTTTGTCGCCACTCTTCTTGAAGGTAGAATTTCCTTTGGACTTCCTTTTCCAGATCCATCTGATCTTCTTAAGATGAAGGATAGCTCATCATCTTCTTCACTTGACTCCTGTTCTGACTTGCTGGAATCATCGTTCTTTGATTCTTCAATCTTTAGTGCTTTCGATGAGTTCCTTCTCCTTTGGTTCTTGTAAGTCTTTTGTCCAGCCTTCAGTGCTATCGACTAGTCCCGTCTAGGTTTGTCTTCAACATCGACCTCAACTTCATGTATCTTCAGCAATCCAAGCAGTTCGTCAAGCTTCAACACGCTGAAATCCTTGGCTTCTTGTACAACAGTCACTTTTGGTCTCCATATCTTTGGTAGACTCCTTAAGATCTTATGAACATGATCTTGGTTGTCGTACGATCTCCCGAGAGCTTTTAATCCATTGATAATTGTTTGAAATCTTCCAAACATTTGATTAATCTATTCTTCATCTTTCATTTTGAAAAGCTCGTACTGATGCACCAGAATACTTATCTTGGATTCTTTAACTTGATTTGTACCTTCATGTGTGATGGATAATGTATCCCATATCTCTTTCGCAGTATCGCATCTGTGGACTTTATCGTACTCACTTCTGCTTAAGGCACAACTCAAGAAGAACTTTGCTTTAGAGTTAAATTGAAATCTCGCCTTCTGATCCGCCGTCCATTTAACTCGTGGAATGGGATTTCCTTCTTTATCAGTCGGTATGTATGGTCCATTCTTTATCACGTCCTAAAGGTCAACATGCTTACATTCTATGAACAATCGCATCCTGCCTTTCCAGTAGTGGTAGTCTTCTCCGTTGAACGTCGGAGGTCTAGTGACTGAGGCACCTTCCACTATATACGTATATGATTTTGCCATAATCTTTAATCCACACTTTGTCAAGGTGATTCTTGGACACCAAGCTATAATACCAATTGAAGTAAATAACACATTAATATAACACTAATTATACAAGATACCTATGCACAAGAAGGGGGGTTAAATTGTGACTTCTTTTTCGAAATCCCCTTCGTAAACTTTTTGTTAAAGAAACTTGTTCTTTTACAAGAACTACTGAAAATTAGATTTGAAAGATGTTTTTGAAGACTTGTAGAAAATATAGTAACATCCGAAATTAGAAGATAATAGAGATAAGTATAAAGAGAAGTTGACACAATGATTTTAGACTGGTTCACCCCAAACCGTGGGTTACGTCCAGTCCTCAGATGTCTTTCTGAGATTTTCACTATCTCTTGAAACGTTACAAGTATTATTTGTTTCTGAGCCTCTTCAGGTCTCGTACAACCAGTATTCTTTCAAACTTAGCCTCTGTAGGCTATCTGCTTCTACTTTCTACTGAAAGATTTTTGAGCTTTTGTTACAGAAGGAAATAGCTCTAGCTTTTTCGTATAGTATTTTCTCTTGTTGTTTTGCAAAAATTTCATTACTAGCAATCTATGACTACGACTCGTATTTATGGCCTTCGTCATCATCTGCTTCTTGATTCTTGATAACTCCTTATTGAATCTTTAAAGAAACGGTTAACCAGTTGAGTTCTGTAACTAAATTAAGCTAATTCGTACTTCAGCGTTCCTTGATTCTATCTATATTTCTTCAGTCTGCTTTTTGTTGCATCTACTTTTTGTATAAGCTTCTGTCTATTTTCGTATAAGCTTCCTTCTGCTTTTTGTTTAATCGCTTCTGTCTGCTTTTTGTATAAGCGCTTCTGTCTGTATTTCTTTGTCTACTTTTCTTCGTCTGCTTTTTGTTATTATATATGTGTCATCAAAATCATTAATGTAAAGTCATTTTGACTTAACAAAATCTATGCCACATACTTCAAATTCAACAAGCAAAATTGTTGAAAGGTTAATTTGTTATATAAAAACCATGATAATTTCATAAAATGCTTCGTTTCAGTCAAATTCGAAATTCAAACTCAAACTCAAAATTAAACATATCATCACATAACACTCAATTATGCACCATTCATAACTGTACAAAGATGCAATGCACAAACAAATGGCTCGACAGTTTCGTGGAACAAAACGTATAAACCGAAGTTTAAAATGTGAACGAAAAGAGCCCATTTTTTGGTCTCGTGGGCCACAAGTAGGAAGCCGGGAAAAGGCTATACGTCGACATGCACGTGACTAGCAAAACGTTCCTCTCTTGCCCAAACAAAGCACATAATCATGCTCAAATCATTTTATCAAAAGCATTCATACTTTTTATGCTCTTTCCTTCTTTTCATTCACATAAAATGCCATGATGTCTTTCAATGGCATAACTTAACCATGATTCATAAATCGCAATGCAAATTTCAAAAATTGCAATAATTCAAATATACACACATAATCAATTTATTTAAATCATTTAAAAGCAATAAATGAAGTAATTGAAATCATTTAATCATTTGATTCCAAAACTAACTTTCATTTCTTGATTTCGAAAATAAAAGAAAACTTAGTGGAAATTTAGTGGCTCATTACTCAATCATAAACGTGGTACCCACCATAAATTCTTTACTTTAGGCTTGCTCAAGAATGCCTTTCTCCTAGCTCCTCTTATCTCCCTTGAATTTCTCCAAAGTCGCAAAACCCTAAATCAAAAGGGGTCCTAAAAATTGGAAAAACCTAAGGAATCAAAACATGACATTCATCCTAGAATCATCTTTCCCATACTTTTCCTAAGCCATTGGAACCAAAAGCTGATCCAAAAATCCAAAAGATTTGAAAAACTCACCTTGAATGTTCACCCACATTTTTGCTTCTTTGGCTCTAAAGGAAGATTAGATCTTCCCTTTTCTTGTTTTTCTTCTTGAAAAACTCATGAAAACACTCTTCTAAAGCAAGAAAAATCAAAACCCCAAGCTTGATCTTCTTCTTCTTTTCACCGAAGTCACTCACCTCTCTTCTTTCTTCTATTTCTCTTCTGTTTTTCTAAGTCCCATGATAGCTCTCTGCTTCTTTTAAACAAAACCACACATTTCTTGTTCTTCCCTTTTTACCATTCATTTAAGTGATCTTTCCAAATTTGCCCTCCTTTTGTCTTTAAAACTGACCTCTTCACTCCTTATTTCGATCAGGTAAATGAAGCCATTTGACAAAACTTCCTTATAGAAAATGTTCCTCTATGTCTTACGAATCCAACGCTTCAAGAATCAGATCGATCGGAGGTCAGACGAAGAAGTTATGATCAAAATACTTTTAGACTAAAACAAAACCAAGACTGAACACTACACCTAACTTCGATCCAGAAATTGAAAGTCTTAGAGGCTAAATTGTCGCTCGGTTCCTTCAGATAACTTGTAGATCCATGACTCTAGTTTAATTTGCAACAAGAATCAGATCAATTGGAGCTCTATAGCTCCAGATATCACTAAAATATCGATCGATGTTCAGACTTTTTCCATCGATCATCCCACTTTGATCTAATCAATCTTTTTCAATTTAATGCCAAAACCGATCAGTCTAGTATGGAAAGATAGAAAAATGTCTTAGGAATCCAATGCTTCAAAAATCAGATCGATCGGAGGTCGGATGAAGAAGTTATGATCAAAAGAGTGGAGGGAGGTCGGTCGGCCAAAAGTTGGAGGTCATTGGCGTTCGGCCCTCCAGATCTGACGTTCGAACTCAAACCTTCATAACTTTTGACTCCGAACTCCAAATTTGACAAACTTGGTACCGTTGGAAAGATAAAAGACAGATCTACAATTTTTATGAAGGAATTAACAACAAGTTCGGTCTCTAAAGGGGTCAAAAATTCATGCAAAGGTGGCTGGTCGATCGACTCATCCTAAACAACATCAGAAATTCCAAACCTCATAACTTTTCACTCCAATGTCCAAAAATTCCATGCTTTATATCAATGGAAAGATAAAAACAAGCTCTACAATTTTCATGAGGACCCTAAGAGCAATTTATTACTTTAAGAGGGTCAATATATCACTCAAATTTTTTGTCTTGGAAAATCAATCCTAAACAACATCAATTTTCAATCGATCATAACTTCTAGCCTCGATATCAAAAAATTACATACTTTATGACATTAGAAAACTGAAAACATGAGCTACAAATTTCATTAAGACCCTATGAACAAATTCTACATCAATGAGGGTCAAAATCCAAATCGAAGCTACTGCTCGGAAATTTCCATACTAAACAACATTCGAACTTCACAATTTCACATCTTTCAACCTCAACATCCAAAATTGCATATTGTACATCATTTTAAAGCTATTCTAATTCTCTATAACTTTCAAGTAAACCATTTACTCCAATTCAAACCACATCAGTACGTCGATCGGCCTCAAAGCACAATACACGCAAATCTATACTTAATAGTATTTTTCCAAAACAAAGCCAAATACACTTGACTTCGAAAACTCATAACTTTTGATTCCGATATCGAAAACTGTCAAACTTTATGGCTATCGAAAGCTCTCAACATAATCTACAAATTTCATGAAGATCATTTCCTCAAAATCTGCCTAAATAAAAAAGTCAACACTCTACTCCAAAAGGTCAAGCTTTCTAATTTCTTCAAAATTTTACACTTTCACTTTTTATTTCTTGATTTTCAACTTCCCTTTTAATCATCTCAATCATCTCATTCACTTAAACTTTCATAACCAAAACTAATCTTCAAAGTCATCAAAACCAATAAATTCTTTTTCTCATCAATTTCCTCAAGCATAAAAACTTCTATAACACAATTCATATACAAAAACACTCATTGAATTCATTTTAATATTTCTAATTTCCACCGAAAATTCGGGGTCCAACAGTTATAGTGGAAATCTTAGGTGAACTTTGAGGACTGGATGTAGCTCAAGGTTAAGAGTGAACCAGGCTAAATCATAGCATCATATTCTCTAACTCTTATCTTTTTAATTTTCTTGTTGTTAGATGAATAGATACTGATTTTCACTATTGGATTAATTACCAAATTAAGTAAATTGTTTTCATCTGAATTTGTCAAGAAATCAAGAAGTTTTTTAAAGATTAATATCTTGAATGATTTGACACAATTCAACGCCCCCTTCTTGTGTATTTTACATATTATACGTGATTTCTATATTAACAAGTCATTTACTTCAATTACAACTTAGTTCAATACATAATAACGTACCCTACACAGAATACAATCAATGAATTCATGTGATAAAAGTCATAGAAGCTCAATATTCTATTGTTCTTATAACTTAGACTGGAAATCAATTAGATATAAAGTCCAAATTAATTCTTTTCTTTAAACTTCTATCATAAAGTTTATCATCAACCATTTGTATAATTTCACAGTAGGCCATTTATTATCCAGAGCATGCTTAACAATTTAATTTTTAGTTGTGGCAAAGTTGAGAATAAAGTCTTGTACTTCGTGTCTTTACTTCCGCTTCTTTGAAAGCCAAACAACCTCTGAAATATAGGTTTTGTGTTAAGTGATTAACAATAATAACATGATGTATTAGATGTTCTTTAGGAAGATATTGCATTTAGGATAACTACACTAACATCATGATAACTTGTCTCCTCTGGGCCACACATTGTATAAATATGGGTGACCTCTTCATAATTGACATTTTGTTAAAAACACAATTTTAGGATTAGAAGTTGCTCACAAAATCAATAAATCATAAATAAATAAATGAACTCATACTCGAAATAAAACTATGATTATTATAATTTACTCACAATCACAATCACAATTTCAATGCAACATGAACATGTCATATTTAAATCGTAACTATTTCATTTCAATTAGAAACACATTTGTAACTATAATAAAACCAATCAAAATAAAATTTAAATTAGAAACTTATTTCTAATTCTTATTACACTAGTAATATCAATTTTAATTTAGAAACTTATCTCTAATTATATATATTGTTTTATTAAATTAATGTATAATTCAATTAGAAATTAGAAACTTATTCTCAATTAGAGATTTAAATCTCATTATTATTCAACTTTTGAACTTAATAACCTAAATGTAATTAGAAATTTATTTCTAATTAAAATTGAACTTATCAATATTTAAATTAATAAATTGTTTAGAACTTATTTCTAAGTATTATATATTTAAAAATCATATTAGTTATAACTCCATACTTAGGTGGTGCTTAGTTGATGGGTTTGGGAAGGAGTTAATGGGTATGGAATAAAAACTGAGTGGATGGTTGTTGATTATGATTATTGGGGGTAATGGTTTGATATCCCATTTTGGAGGAATCCTCCATTTAGTAGAGGAATGAAACTCATTCTTTAGTAGAGACTAATTTTTTTAAATATTTTTAATACTAATTAATTAAAATAATAATATTAATTAATTAACTACATTATAATTAATTATAATAGAATTAATGAAAATATAATTCATTCATTAATTAAAAATAGTGATTAATTAATTAAAATAATATACTTAATTAATTAATATAATTAATTAAAATATAATTCATTCATTAAATAAAATACTGTAATTAATTAATTAATTAAAATATTATTATTTATTAAAATATTATTATTCATTAATTAAAATATTGTAATTAATTTAAATATAATTAATTAAATTATTAATATTAATTAATTAATTATAATATTATCAGTTAAATTATTATTATCAATTAAAATATAACTAAATCATTAATTAACATATTGTTATTAATTAATTAATTAAAATATTGTTATTAATTAATTAATTAAAATATTGTTATTAATTAATTAATTAAAACAGTATAATTAATTAATTAGAGTCTAATTAATTAAAATATTATAATTAATTTCATTATAATTAATTAAAAATAATTAATTAATTAGTTACAGTATAATTAATTGAAATATAATTTATTCATTAATTAAATAATCTAATTAATTAATTACAATATTTTAATTAATTAATACATTGTAATTAATTAATTATATTATTTTTTACAAACCAATCACTATCGCTGATAATAGTAATCATTCCTTACTCTTAACTAACCATCGTAATTATAATGATAATATCAATTATCATTCTTATTACTATTCTCTCGTACAAACCAACCACCCCTTTAAACAATGCGAGCAATGTGTTCTCGTTTTTAAGATTCTTTCACATTACAAATAGGCACTGTACAACAAAATACTGATCTACAAGGGTTGTTAAACGGTTTTTATCATTTTTTAACAACATTTTTTAATGAGTTTTGGGCTTATTGAACAGTATCTTTATTAAGTAGGAGTTAAATTGTGTATTATTAAATCTCTTTATGTCCCGCATCTCAATAGAACTTTAAGTGAGTGTTGTTTCATAAAAATTTAAATGATTTTGATGTTAATATTTGTTTAATAAAATTCTTCTTATTTAAATGAAACTTATTGATGAAATTTAAATTAATAACTTCTCGTAACAGTTTACGAAGTTTTAATGTATTATTTAAAATTTTAAAATTTATTTTGAAAGTATACTGACCAGAGTAGGCTGGTGGGCGAGACAAAAGTCCATTGAATAATGAATACAAGTTGAAATATATGAAATCAAAGCCACTGCGGATGCTCAGAAGGTAGCAGGACACGTTCTTTTCTATGGCTATTGGCAAATTAAGAAGACAGATGGCTGTGCTTTGACTCAACAATAAATAGAAATTGGGCGTGTGTTTTTTATTTTCTTTAACCATATTTTCTTCTACCAGAGATTTGAGGCATTCCTATATCATGGTTTTGTGGGCAATAGTAGCAGTTCTATGCGTAAACCTTTGTTTTTTTGTTTTTTTTTGTTTTTTTAGTACAAAGGAAAAGATCAACTAGTGATCACATATGTTGGGGGTACATAATGTGAAGATGTTCAACCCACATCGGTGGGATGAGAACATGAGAGGGGGAGAGGAGCTTATAAAAGAAAGCCCTCTCCTCCCTATTTCAATAC
>JANZLX010000003.1:9748331-9762702 GCA_025531955.1 Erythroxylum orinocense | reverse complement strand
ATTTGGTCAAACACTATTCATTTGGTCATTTTTGCATTTTCTCTTATAACTTTCTCATTTGACCTCCGATTCGCACGAAATTTGAACCATTGGTTTTCTAAACCAATTTTCTACCCTTTCTCGCAAAAATGACAAATTTTCAGATTAGTTGACTTTTATCGAAAATTTGCCCTCAAGTCCGTTTGAACCCTCGTTTTCTTTGACTTGGTTGCATTGTATTTCGATTTGTTTTCGCTTTTACTTCAATTCTATCGCTTATGCTTCCGCCTTTTTGTTCACATGCTTTGCTTCCGCTATTTGATTCTGCTTATGATTTGTTTCCGCAATATGATCGGAGTGACCTATTTGTTTGCTTTCGATTTGAATACGATTTGTACTTCGCTTCTATTTCCGATTCGATTTCGCTTCGGCTTTGATTTGATTCCGTTTTGTTTCCGAATTCGAAAAGAATTTGTGCTCTTGCTTCTGTTCTTTTGTTTTGTTCACCGGTTAAGACCCGAACCATGTATAAGTATGAAAATAGATGTTAAGATGAATAAGATGAAAAAAAAATATATCGAGATTTTCGGAGTAGTTGAAGTTTCGAACGCGGATTCGGATTCCAGTTTGGTTTTGTGTAAGAGGTTGGACATCCGGATACGGGATCCAACATATGTGGTATCAGAGCAAGAAGAGTTTATGAGGGAATCTGTATAAGTAGTTGGATCTCGGAAACGGGATCCAACAGTTTACAAATTAATCCACCCTTTTTACAAATTAATCCAATTAATATTTATACAACTTTGACCGATTTCACTTGATTCATATTTATTCAAATGACAACCAATTTCACCATATAAATTGGAGTACAATCAAACTAAATTCAATACAAAATTTTTCCGCTTTTATTCAAACAAAACAAACACTATTAGAATATTAAAATAAATAATGTAAACAACAATTTTCCAACATTTTCCTCCATTTTACTCAAGCAAAACAAACAAAACTAGACAATATACAACAATTTTCCTAACTAATAGTAAAACATGCCAACAATAATTTCAATAAACACAACTCAAGAATTCGAAAGTCATAATACTCTACGAACAAGTTATTATTTGCATATTTAGCCAAAATCAACAAGCATTTCAATTAAAAGAACCATCAAACAAGTGTGATAGATACTCACTTAACTCTTCATCCTCTCAAGCATTTAAAGGTAGTATATGTATTCACTCATCGTTCATTTCATGTAAGATATCTACCATAAGCTTGCTTACCAATCCAATCTCCACCGCTCATATCAAACATATGCATCAATCTGAAGGCCTTTATTTAGGTTGTAATGGAGCCAGGCTAAGGGTGGAAAAAGGAAAATTGTAGGTTAAAACTATAACAAAAATTGAGCGTTTAAACATAGACAAAAGAATGACCATAAAACACTCAATTCTTTCCTCTCACTTTAACAAAATTAACACTTTTCATTTTTTTTCTCTCCTCTTCTTAACATTTTCTACTCATCTTCTCTTCCTTCCTTTTATTTTCTTTTTCTTATTTTTTCTATATTTGTCATTTTTTTTGTATTTATGATTATAAAACAAGGAAATCAAGAGAAGTGAAATATAAAGGAGAAGTGAAAATCTCCACAACCATACCCATCCCTAATACAATAGGGAACTATATGTTATGATTCCCCATACTTATTCTATAAACCCAATTATACTCATTCAAATGTTCAAATTGCTTTATGGTAGGTACAACGAAGATGATAAATAATCAACATGAAGGTTCATATTTGGGTTTAAAGAACAAAAAGGTGTCATGTTAAGCTCAAAGGGGGTTTACTAGAGGTAAAATCATGGTGGCCTTTTAAGAAAAAGGGCGAAATCCTAATTACCTTCAACATTTCAATATTTTCATAAGATTGTGTGATATGAACTAGTATTTGCAAGCAAGTTCTAGAGTTCCTTAATTACGTAAGAACACTTTCGATAAAGAATTATGGAATTTGGTGTTTAATATTTCAAAAAGGTTGAAAATCTTACCAAATGAAAGGTGTCATTCATCTATCACAATAGGCCAATGTCCTTTTAACCGAAATCCAAGTCAATTAGTCTAAGCATGCAAGTATACTCATTCACTCATATTATGCATTTCTAATCCATATTGAGTTTAATTAATAATCATACATCTCTAACTACTAAACGGGAAAAAAAACATAAGACATATATAATCATTTTTTTCTTTTATTCTAAATTGTTAGTCACACAGCACTTGAACATCACTTTACCCTTAAGGTGATAAGAAAATGAAAGGGTGATCTAAGAGGCAAAAGAACGAAAGCAAGGACAACGATGAAAACAAAAAGAAATTAACACAATAACCAATAAAAAGGGAAAGGTTAGAAACGCGATACTAAGATAGGGGTGGAGGTTGTCCGAAGTGAGCATTCAAATTGGCCATGAAGGTTTGGATCTCTGCCACGCTAGCTTCAATATTCTGGATCCTGTCATTTATTCGTCGTTCAAATACTATCAATTGATTTGTCAATGATTAATACTCCATGGAACCATATGAAGATGTCTGCTGCATATGTTGGGGTTGGGGAGGTGGAACATCATCTTTTTCTAAAGCTTCCATTTTTGCAACTCAAGATCGCTTACTGCTCGAAGCTTTCCTTGTGTCATCATTGATAAGAACATAGCGATCGCCTTGCCACCTGATAACCTTCATCAACACCAAAGATTTCAAGTCAAGAGTTGAGTTTCCTGAAACTAGCTGCATTGATATGGGTGTTCTCTTAGTTAGCAAGCCAATATGTTCTGTAATTTGGGTCACAAATTCCCCCAACAACTATTTTACCTGCATTAGATTGAGCCACTTCATGTAAATGCAAACTTAACCAACTACCGGCATTAAAGGGCCTGACATTTACCATACAACACAAAATAAATAATTCAGTTTTAGAAATTATCCCATTGTTATCCCTTCTAATGAATAATGTAAAAGTTAAAAACCGATGGAGATAGCGAAGGGCAAGATCCATAATAGCAGATGATTTAGACCAACTATAACACTTTCTAAAGTCGCTACCCATAAATTCGTCAGGATATTCATAGAAATCAATATTTGGAAAGCCAAAAATATGATTAAGTACTTCTAAAGTGATCAGATAATATGCATTCATTAATTGAAATTGAAGACTTAATGTAGTGTTCCTATTATTAGTTTCATAAACTATTCTAAAGTGGTCAAAAACTCTAATGTCAATTCTACATATGAATTTTTCCTAAATTCTAAAATTTTTTCCCAGCCTATATTGCGTAGCAATGCGTGGACTCGATCAAATATTCCTAATTCAATAAGTGCTTGAGAATCTAAAAATCTATTTGGAATAATTTTACGATCCTTAAGAAAAGTGTAGCTTTGTTGGTTCTCTCTACTTTCAAAGATGAGACACGAAATACCCAAATTATGCTCTTGTGGTGGAGACGAGCGAACTCAGGGTTGATTTGTTCTTGGAGGTATAACTGGATGCATAGGTAGATGTAGGGGCTTGCAACATTAAGTGGAGCAACGACACAGTTCTGCGATGCCTATTATGGCATGGTTATGCAGTGGTCACCAAGAGATTATTACTGGCATGCATTAGGCAAGGGGTGTGCATTAGTGAGGGAATAATAATGGTCTGCAAGTAGAGAAGAAACAAAGCATAATACGAAGATTATATAGAGGGAGAGGGAGTGTTGGGGAGGGGAGTCACACCCGTGACCGTGATTGCGGTGACTGAAGAGTGCAGATTCTGTAGAATGATTGTCTTTTTGTAAACTCAACCTTAATCTTTTAAAAGCTAAAATCTTGTATAATTCTAACTAACCACTTACCAGCTAAGAAAACTAAGAAAACCAAAGATTTGACTGACAAACAAAATGACATATTGGTTCAATAATCAATATTCTCTTTTTCATCAATTCTATAATAATAACATCATTTTGAATCATTACAATATTGACACTCATTTCTCCTCCTTGAATAAAGGATATAATAATTGATTGTGGATTTGTCAGTCTAAGCAAAAGTCTTGATTCAAAAAGTTCTCACAAATGCCAAACATATTTTGTTCCAATTTGTTAAACATAAATGAAACTTCCATAAAAAAATTCCATTAAAAAGGTTTGTATAAATGAAATTCATCTTATCTTTGTTATTGCTAATTATCAAGAATTTGAACCAAAAATGGATGCATTCAATATCCAAATTTTTGACATCCGGGGGCCTTTATTAACTTTTGATTTTATCTGATTTTCTTTATTTCTAGATTAAAAAAAGAAAAAGAAACCGTACTATCAGATCTCATAAAATGATGTTGTTATAGTCCGCCTTTATTTATGTACGTTTATTTACGACGCAAAACTGGAATTCTTTGCATTTTTTTCTGCAATCCTTTAAGAAGTAAGAAGTCAAGTAACATTTAAATTAATGACATTGACTAACTTGACTTACATTTTTTTACATAAATTATAAGTTAAAAGGTAGTAGGAACTAAAAAGAACAATGCAGTAGCAATAAGTGCAAGAATATTTACTTCCATAATCTTATCCTTTCGTTATGATTTACTTTGCAATAACTCAGGATTGAATCCCATAGAGATGATAATGTCTATAAATTAAATGGGATGAATTCCATGGTGATGATGTCCAATTGGATCAATATCATGAATAACAATATCTGAGTTATCTCATCGAATCATCATCACACTTTGAATAATATAACACAGAAACATCATTTACCCATAAGTAATAAAAAATGTATTCCTACTCTAATTGAGAATTTCGTTTCATTACCTTATTTTTATTTATTTTTTATTTTTCATTTTTTCCAACTCCATTTGTTTCTAAATTCTGAAGTAAATGGCCTTTTAGATGTGGGATTTCTTGAGTGATCTTTTCATAGCCTTCGCTTGTCACATGAGTCTAAATATCGGTACAAAAAAAGATTTGCATGATTCTTTCTATAGTTGACTCTTATATCACCCCTAAAACCTAGAAACCCATTTGTTCGATTTTTTTCTTTGATTCCGAGAAACAATAAATAAATACTTGTTTGTCCTTCCCACACCCCACACGGGATTTAAGGCTTGGACTTTCCCTATGAGTCCATAAGGATCAGAAACCCATAGTCCCATACCATACAATCTGATTACATAGAACGCATTTTTCCTTTCCTCATGAATCACACAATACTCATATTTTATTTTTATATTGATATTAATTATGAATAACTAAGAATGAAAAGAATAAAAATTCAATATTAATAGCATAAATTGGAGTAGTTGGCTAAATTCCTATATGAAAAACCGTAAGAGCGTATCAGTTTCGCAAACTCTTCGATTTACCATAGTCGTTTCTATTCACTTTGTTATGAATTCCTAATGTTGTCAAATAAAATGTATTATTAATCAATTCAAAAGATGCAATATTTTGATATAACATAATTCTTTTATTTCGAAATCCTAATTTGAAGTGGCCCTTTCGTTCATTCGTTGGAAAGAGTGAGTTTCTTCAAATTGCAGCAATTGAGAAACAATATAAGAAAGACTTTTATATTTATCCATCAACATTACAAGTAAATACTTCGCAAGAGATTCTTTGTAATTGTAACACAACTAAAAGAAATTTTTTTCTTACTTATGTTCAGAGAAAAGAAAATTTTTTCTTACTTATGTTCGGAAATATTACTCTCAAGAATTATTTAACAAAAGAACATATTACCAAGATAGAGAACCCCTTTGATTGAAATAAAAATTTGATCAAGATGTTATTTTCTTTGTTCCTTAATGGGTTTTTCAATTATTTTTAAGCTTTTGTTCTACTCCGAGTAAAGAGTTACCCAATTTATATTTGCACATATTGGGCAAATGCCTATAATACCATACCTTTTTACAATTCCTTAGGCATCTTCCGCCAACGATTGATTATGAACCAATTTGAAATTACTCTTGTTTATAACATTATAGTGAAATGCCTAGAAAGAAATCGTTGTTGGGAATTTTATAGTACAGACGAGTGATATTTTAGTTGGTAAATTAACACCACAAATGGCGAAACATTATGGTTGACAGTATACTTTATATATTCAAATTCAATATTTCTTTATATATTAAATTTCAATATTTTGTAGAAATTTTCTTTTCAATAAATTAAAGAACCTATATTAGTAATCCATTGTGTATCTTCGTCTTGCTATTCATCAACTCATTATATTCTTTCTCAATCGTCCATTAAACTTAAAGTAATATTATTTCTAGAATACATTACTCTACTCGAATTACTCGAATCCATTATAATTTAGAAATTGTATTCAATAATTGAATTCAATTCAATTTCAATGGTTAAATTCAAGTCCCTGCAAAAAGATCTATAAAAATACTGATACAATTTGATTTTCTCATCTCACTTAGTAGTCCTTCTAAAGCACACTTCTATCCCATACTACAAGTGAAAGGGGAAATGAAAAGAAATATAAAATTTCTTTTTCAATTTATCAAAAGAAAGAAAAAACTGAGTCATAAAAAATTGTTCTTTGTAAAAGAAATAATAGACTTTCACAATAAAAAAGAAATCCAATTTTATTATTTCGATTTAAAGACAAGTGTGACTTAAATAAAACTAAAACTAAATAATAACAAGATTCGATAATCAAGAATTAGATAATTTATAAAATTTATAGTGAAATTGCATCTATGGAGTAGGCAAATTATTCATTGATTAGGATTGAAAATCCTATATTTTACATATCCATACAATTGAGTCCTTGGGTTTTCCAAAATAGTGCGTAAAGAAGCGCTTCGAATTATTACTATTTGACTAGGACATGTTCTAAAAATAAAAAAAGTCGAGACATTTTAAATTGTGTATGTACTCTACGAATAGAGGAATACATACAGTTGAACATAGTAAAATAAGAAAATGAAAGATTTATTTGAAATTATTCGTTTGGAAATTTCCCGAAAAGCTAATCATAGGTTCTTCTCTCCATTGAAACAAATAAGGCCATTATACTCATTACTAAACTTATTGAAACATGAAATATAACCAAGGTATTGTCTCTCTTTTTTTATGAGAGTTTGAGTGGATCATCAGAAGAAGAATTAGGCAAAAATTTAGAATAAATTAAGGGAAAATTTGTTATTCTATCTAAAACTTTCTCAGTCGTAAGTCTAAGTTAAGTGGAATTTTTAATTGCTTTTCAATTGTATCTATTGCAAATTCAAAATTTAGTATAAATTTATCTTTATTATGCCATTCATACCTAATTTACACATTCCATATCCACATATGGAGTTAGATACAATTCTATATGATTCTGTAACATGTAAATAGAATATTAAAAAAAATTCATCATTATTAGATCAATCCACATAATTTGATTAAAAACAATCTAATCTACCTTGCATCTCGTAAAGTTTGTTGACAATACTTCATGAAACTAGTTAGTATGGGGAACATATCATAAATAGTTATGAAAAATTTTATATTTGGTTCTTTCTCTTGGTTAAGACGTCCAGCAATGCACACTGTGGCGGAATTTTGGGGAGACTCCCCCCAGTCACACTTGTGACGGGGGAATCACACCTTGATTCTTATGATTATCAATTTATGATAAAACTAACTTAATATTAAGGAGTAAAACAAAGGAAAACTAATTTATGACAAAAGTAAATTAAAGAAAGAAAAACTAATTTATATTAGTTTCAAAAACCAATCTTGCCTAAATCCACTCTTCGACACATTTCTTAAAATTTTAAGTCTCTTTTTTTTCAACAAGAGACTGAAGAGGAAACTTGTTGTAATAAATTTTTTTTCATGAGTAAAAATAATCTCTTTTTACAATTCTAAGAAGAAGAGTAACCATACCCTTAAAAGTTATTGGGTTTGTAGTTAAACTAGTTGTTAAAAATAAGAAATCGTCATTATCAATTACTAGTTACTGTTATTAATTGATCATTATATAGTTGACCAATGTAATAACTGTTGGAACATTAATGTTACTCTTGAGAAAGATTGTATTGGTTGATCCATGTGGGTTTACAGGTGTAATAACTGGGTTGATTATGACACATTGTTTGACCAATGCACAATCAATATTGCTATAAAGTTTTGGTACACAAATTTAGCTTATATTTTTCTACCACTAACCTATATAATCTACCAATACACCTAAAATCATTATTCTAACGTCTTTTAATGGGTAAAGTTACTCTTTCTAATGCAAAATTAAGTTAAAACAGTTCTTTAAATGTAACAAATGAATGTTTTAATTATCTTCCTCTTCTTTAAAATCAAAAGCCTTATGTAATGAGCTAAAATATAAATGTGTTTATTTATAAAAAGCCTTTAAATTATCAAAGTGATTAAACAGGAATTATACATTATATTTTCATTTATAACTTTATTGCACTTGTTTCTTGGTCTTGATTTTTATAAATTGAAAACTCACGGCTGGTAGTTAGCTCGCACGGTCGTACAAATGCTTTATAGTTGTAAGTTAGCTACCACGGTCGTGCAGCTACTGCATAACCATTAGTTAGCTTTCACAACCGTGTAAGTGTTGCACGGCCGTGAGTTAGGCTGCATGACCGTGCAACTTGGTTTTCACTCCTTCCTAAAAGAAATTGTTTCATTCATCCCATAAACAAATTGCCCTAAAGGTCACATAATTTGATTTGGTTGACATTAAGGGATTTGGGCTGGTTGAGATTAGGCGAAGAGACTCATATATATTCTAGTAAGGGGCAACTTTTGTATTGTTACAAAGAAAATGAAACAGGGCGTCTGTAAATGCTTCATCGCTATTCATGCTCCATCCTTCTCCCTAAACTTTTGATAAATTTACAAAAGCAAAAAGGAGGAGAAGCGAAGAGATGGGGATTTCTGACACAAAGAAGATGACAACATATTCTTAAATTTCTGGAGTGATAAGAATAAGATGACAGAGTACATCGATTAGTCGACTTGGCTTATAAGCTACACATCTTCGAAGAGTAAAAGAGAATTTAAAATTTAAGAATAACGATGATATTTTATAATTAGAAAAAATAACACAGGGTTATATTAGATAGAGGATCTAAACTTTAAATGAGACGGATAAGGATTACATCTTATATGAATTTTCATGCTTAAAAAATATTTATGAAAGTAGTAAATAAGATTGATTTATGGATATATTCTATTATATATCATAATTTACATTAAAATATCATAAATAACAATTTTTAATAATATATTTATTAATTTAATATAATGATAAATTAAGTTTTTCGTTTAATTTTAATTTTTATGATAATACTACTAAATAAGATGATAAACTTTTCATTTTATTTATATTATTCAATGCATATTGTTAGTATAGTTTACTAATTTTAACTATCTCCATATATATATATATGTTCGCAGCATATATCATACGTTTAAATTAAAATTTGTCATATCATTTGGAAGTGACATCATAACTTAACAAAATAATTATTTTTAAAATTTTCTTAATGCATAAAGATCTTTAACAAGAAACTCTAAATATCAAAAATATTAATCAAATTGATAGAAAGGAATAAAAAGTTGATTTCGCTTACTCTATTTATATAACAAATTTGTGTAAATTGGGGATAGAAGAATGAAATTTCAAAATTTACTCTTATTTTTTCATTTTTACATGCCTTAAGTTGTGTGAATTCATTTATTTCCCAATAAAATATGATAGCAATTAGTATAGTTTAGCCAAGGAAGCTACGAGGTTGAAAACAGAGCTAAGATGAAGGCATTGGTAATAGTTTAATGTTCTCCATTTGCTCCTTAAGACTTCTTGGGTTGTAGGTTAAAATGTTTCCTAGAAAGGTAAGATTTTTATAATTGAAGTTCTTCAGTTGAATGTCTGTTAGGAAAAATAAGAATTGTTGGACAATTTTGTCCTTTCTTATAAAGTTGGACAACTATGAATTGCATTTTTTGGGTTTTTAACAATTTATCGGTTAAGTTATGTAATTTGATCCAGATAAAGATAATAAAGTATCCTAATAAATTATTTAAATCAATGGGTCGAAGTCTGTGCAGAAAATGGATCTCAATCAATGTAGACCAGACCCATATCGGTCTTTTAATGGGGAAGCCCGAGATGGATGCAATATATAAAGGTTAAGGTCTCCTACAGTTGCTCATATATCAATCGTAAGTATAAGGATTCTCTAACCCGTTAAGAGAGCTTATGTTTTGAGAAAAACTATAGAAAGACCTTACACGCGTCCCGAAGAGTAGTTCCCATAAAGACGACGGTGGATTTGCGCTCGTTTCGGCTTTAGAAAGCTTGTTTGAAGTTATGAAACCGAAATCACATATTTTCTGCATTTCTTTGTTTCTTTCCCTTTTACGTTCGATCCGGGATACATAACTAAGGTGTTGTTACGTATTAGACGTGGTAAATCGGGTGGTTAGAAACGAAGATTTTTCGGTTTTCTCTCCATAAGGTTTTTGAAGATTTAACTTCTGCTTATCAGTTATTTATTGATTTTTATTGCATGAAAGTAGTATACATGTGTTTGGCCTTGAGAAATGGGATGAAAACAAACTTAGGAGACCAAAAAACTAGCCCGAAACTCGCTGGAAATTGCCATTTTCCGATGGCCTGATGGCGTACAATACCACCCAGAGAAGCGGTACGTCACATGTGTCAAACACACGGTCGACATGTGGGTGGACAGTGTCGTGCCACATCCAACGAGTACAACTCACGGGCCAGCCGATAAATGAGTGTGGCGCGAGTATGCCGAGTGCATCTGTTAAAAAGCGTCGCTGGGCGGTATGTGTAGCACACACACCGCTCTTCCACTCACAGCTGACGTCAGCATTATAATGCACTAACGTAGTGCTGACGTCATACTGATGTCAATCGTACGAAATTTCTACAATAATTTTTTTAAAAAAAGAAAATTTTCAGATTTCCCATAAGAGTGCCCTGTGGTGTTTTGGGTCAATTTTTGGGTTTGTGAAATTCATAAAGTGAGTTTTTCCAATTTCTGGATTTATCACATTAGTAATAAATTAAAGTTTAACTTCAGGAAAAAGGAATTAAGGCATTCTGAATTCGATTTCGAGTGAATTTTCATGTTTTGGACTTCAAATAAGGGAGATACTTCAAGTTTTCGTATTTTGGGTCTTATGTTCAATGTTCGGGATCGGATGATAGTTACTCGGAAAAGGAATTAAGACATTCTAAAGCTATTTTTTAGTGAATTTTTATCCAACAAACTTGCCATAAAGGAGATACATGAGGTTCTCATGTCTTAGGTAATCGATTCAGTGTCCGATGATGCATAATAGTCACTCTACTGAGATTTTTCTTTTACCAAAGCCTCAAATGAAGTTTTTAGAGAATGCCTTCAGCATGAGTGTGTGATAATGAGACTGTACATTCATTTTTTTTTGCATTTATTGATGTTACATTGTCACATACCATATGCCCATAAAGAATGTGAGGATAACATAAAGATGTATCCTTTGTATTTGTGGACTTTTTGAATGTTGGTGAGGATGTAGTCACCACAGTGGTCTTTCGAGTTAGTATTTTGAATTGTCTTGCTTATATGTTAGAGGATATCTCCGGTCTCATCTTTGGTTATTCTACCCATAGGTGTTGGCCTTAAATGAGATTTTGAGATGTGTATAAATGAATTGGATAAAGGAAAGTCGTTGCTTGAATGATCTATTCACCCATAGGTGGTAGTGTCATAAGAGTTGATGATTTGTACTCTGATCTCTTTTATTTGGACGTCTAGTTGCATATGTTATGTATTCAGCCCATAGGTGTTTCATAATATGTGTGACCAGATTTTTAAAAAAGATACTATTAAATAGCTTTGAGTATCATTGTTACATTTGTGTTGATTTAAACATTATCATTTTACAGTTACCTTTTTGGTTATAAAATCAGTGTCACCATTGAAACCCTGACCGATTTCAATACAAAAAAGTGGACAGAGGATGTATTGAATGCTATGGAGATAGTTGAGGTTGATATGGTCATATGGACGAATAGGTCGTCTCTACCTACATCTATGAGCTTGAGAGTTCATAAAGCAGCCTCTGAAGCTTGGGATCGGTCTAACAGATTATGTCACATGGCCATTAATAAATCCATAACTAACCATCTGTTTAGTGGATTTTCGGATACAAACATAATAAAGGAGTTTCTTGGTAATATCCCCAGGAGGTACATAGTCTCACTTAATGTTGAGACAAATGCCTTGATGAAAGAATTATTCTCTATGAGTTATATGGAAGAAAGGGGAGTGATAGAATACATATCGAGAATGATCCATATTATGATAATAGACTGAAGGTGCTGAACATCCCTTTTCCTGATGTCTTCATAGTTCATCAAACTCTGAATACACTTCCTCTAGATTTTAGTAATCTGGTGATAACATATTATTCACAGGATGAGTAATGGGACTTCAATACTTTGATTGTCGATTGCATTGCTGAGGAGGAGAAACTCAAGTTTACTACTCCTAAATCCCTCGAAGCAATTAAAGGGAAAGCAAAGATGAAACTCGCTAAGATCAAAGTTAGAAAGACTAAATCTTCTCCACATATCGATGCTGGTCAATCCAGTGCTGGTAAAGGTCCACATGACATAAACAAACCAATAGTATGAGGTTTAAAAGGAAAGATTGAGACCATCATGTAACGTCTTAGCTTATCAATTTATGAATCTAATTTGCAATAGTCGCATTAAGTACTTAATGGCTATATAGTGGAGCACTTAGTGGCTATATAGCGGAGCATTTGATCAACGTGCTTCCACAATGCAAGGGTTCATATCCAA
Organism: Erythroxylum orinocense; assembly: GCA_025531955.1. Classification (NCBI taxonomy): domain Eukaryota; kingdom Viridiplantae; phylum Streptophyta; class Magnoliopsida; order Malpighiales; family Erythroxylaceae; genus Erythroxylum; species Erythroxylum orinocense. The sequence continues at coordinate 9,749,844 of JANZLX010000003.1, read as the reverse complement.
GATAAAGCTAAATAAAGAGAAGGAGGAACTGATGGTTAACAACAATGAAGAAGTGGAAGTAATATCTATAAGGGATGTATGTACTGAACCTTGTTGTAAGGTTCATTTAAGTTTTTTACACAACGCATTTTACCTGTGATCTTTTAATCAATTTCAGACAAAGAAGGTTGACGTTTTGTTTTTAATACTTCTGCTGTACAGTTATGTTTAATGCAAAACATAATGGTACAACTTTCTTGTCATATGGTTAGTATAGAATGTGTCTTACCCTGAATTAGATATATGCTTCTTCGTATCTTCCTAAACAAGTCGTGAAATGTAGGACCCTAATAGTCATACATGGTGTGACATAAAAGTTTAGGCCACATTTCCAGAATTAGGGTTGAGAGATTGATCAAGGAAAGCATTCTCTTAATTCTAGATTATAATGATATGGGAACATGTGTTAACTATTATAGGGGTAAGTTGGCTAATAAGGATAAATAGGTCAATTTGTGCTTCTGACTTGTTGAATATGATACATAAATATATCGGTAGACTTATACAGTTGCATTATGCAATTCTAAAGTTGTTCTGACATTTGTTAATGATTATTCTCATTATAGTTATGTGTTCTTGCTTAAAGACTAAAGGTTGAGAACCAATTAGGAAAATTTATCAAAATAGTCATATTTGACCGTGGAGGAGAATATCATGGCAAACATGGTATTTTAGGACTTGAAAAGGTCCGTTTTCCAAATATATGGAATCAGTTAGAAGAGTGACTTAATTCACTATGTTGAGTAGTTCTGAGAAAAATGGTGTGTTGTCGAAAGGCATAACTGCACCCTAAAAGACTTGAAGAAGTCGATGTAGAATAGGGTTATTCTACATGATTATCTAAAAGTGTGAAAACCTAGCCTTGCACACATTCGTGTATGAGGCTGCCCTACTGAGATATTATAATCCTTATAAAGAAAGATTGTATGCTCGTTTCGCTCATTGCTATTTAGTAAGATATCTCGACCATTTTAAGGCTACAACTTTTACTGTATAGAAGGTGGTACCAGAATAGAGGAATCACAAACAACTAAGTTTCTGGAATATAATGTCTATGATGATGGTGGGCCTTTTGACCATTCAAATGATAGCAGGGTGGATACTACAGTTATTATGTACCTGCCACTCATATAGTTAGATTCGGTAGATCTAGGTCTTTGTACTATGACTGTAGAGGAACAAGAACCCATACTTGTACACACAGTAGTTCCTGGTGGTACAAGATCTAATGTAGTTAAGTAAATCCATCAGAGTGAGACAACCTACTATCCTGTAGGAAAATCCCGGGAGGAACATCACATGCCCCAGCAGCGAAAAAATAAAAAATTTGTTACCGGGACCTTCCCGAAAGCCAGGATCCAGGTGTCAGTATGAAGACTTAAACCTAAATAGCCAATAGAGACTATCTCTAAAGGTATCCACGCAGAGATCAGAAAACCTAACCGGGACAAACCCTTTTGACCCGGGAATAGCT
>JANZLX010000003.1:9734749-9748231 GCA_025531955.1 Erythroxylum orinocense | reverse complement strand
ACCCTTAGAGACTAAATTAGAACTTGAGTCCAACAGATAATTTGTAGCTCTATTTCTCTAGTTTAAATTCAAATCAAGAATTGTCTCATTTCGATAACTAGAGAAAGAGTTATGGCCAAAACACCGAAGTATGTTCAATGTAACATTTTTCAACTTTTACCCTCTAACACTTCATATATAATAGTTCTAACTTCCAATGACAATTTGGGGTCCAACAATTGTAGCCACAAACCCTCGTGTTAGAAAAGAAGAGGAAATATTTGACGCAATGAAAGAATTAGGATTGAAAAAACATGTTCTCTTGGATACGATTACTTGGCTTGTAAAGCATCCTAACTTTATTAGTATGTTTCTCACTTGTCCAATTAAACTACGTTTAGATTGGTTGTCTAGGCAAATGAGCTGATGTTAGGTTTTTATAACTTGCTCTATTTATGTGTGAAATTTTATGGATGATGTAACTTGCTTTATGCAAGTATGAGTATTTTTTATTTAATTTTCTGATGTAACGATCTTATGTCTCTTATTACAGGAAGACATGTTTAAACTTGTTATGATATTATATGTAATTTGGAGTGAAATATCAAAATTTGATAATGCCTTGTAGTTATCAACGCAAAAGAACTATTGTTCGTGTATGCATTTTTAAACTTCTAAATTATAATAATTTTCTATTATCTTCATAATCAATTTTTTCTTTTTATTTTAATAATAAATTTTTTAAATAATATTACTTATATATGTAAGTGTGAATATTTATTAATTAATAACATTATTTTTAAAAAATAATTAAATTCAATTTTAATATTATTAAATTTATTCCAAATAATATAATTAAATTCAATTTTAATATTTCTAGATTTATTCAGGTTTCATCCAAGCTGTTACTCGTCTTAAAACATAGAACTTGGGATAAAGAAGATATCGCATGTCCCCTACCAGAACACAATGAGTTTCTTGTCAAGAGCAGCCATTGAAGACTTCCTTCCATATAAAAGAAAAGACACTTACATTAACATATTTTCTGACCATTAATATAAAGACCCAAAGCAAAAAGGAAATCAAAATAAAACTCAAAACAAACATCATAACCCATCAATTCAGAATTTCAGATCCAAACATAAGCCTGCATTGCATAGTATTGAAACCAAAATCTCCAACTAGAACTCACAATATAACAGTGAAGATTAAAGTAAGTCATAAACAAATCAAAAACATCCCAACATCTAATCCAGAAAACACAACAAAATTGTTTAATTTTAACCTAAGCAGTAAGCACAACGGCGCCACCAGCCTCCTTAATCTTCTTCTCAGCAATCTTAGACAGAAGCTTAGCTTTCACAACAATGGGCTGATTCTGAGGCAAAACCCCCTTACCAAGAACCTTAAAGTATCCAAATTGAGTCACGTCAACCAAAGGAACGTTGTCCTTGGTGGCTTTGTCCTTCACGTCTTGAGGAATCATGGACCATAGCTTATCAATGTTGACGATTGGGCAGTAGAACTTGTTGCGAAGCTTGTGAAAGTATCGCATACCCACTTTCCCGAAATACCCAGGATGGTACTTGTCGAAGAGGATTCGGTGGTGGTGCATGCCTCCGGCGTTTCCGCGGCCCCCCGGGTGCTTCCGGTGCTTACCGATTCGGCCGTGGCCCGCGCTGACGTGGCCCCTCTTCTTGCGGTTCTTCTTGAATCGGGTCGTCATTTTGGCAGGAAAAGCTGAGGGTTCCGGAGAGCGGCGGCTGAGGTAGGAAATATGGTTTGGTGGGTTTTATTTAGAGGAGAAATGAGTTTAGACGGTTTTGTCCTCTAGGGTTTTCGGATCGTTTTACAGTTTTTAAGGATAGTTGCGGAATCTAGCCAGCCGAAGATGTGTCAGAGGAAAGGTTTCGAGTGGCTCTTGGTTCCTATGGATCCATCTTTTGGGCCCATTTTTAATTTTTCTGGCAAGTAAAAGAAAATTTTACATGGAAATTGGGTTTTGCATTTCTGGTTTCAAAGTTTTAGAATTAAAATGGAAAGTCAGTCGGACAATTACATTACCTGATCTCAATGCTAAACAAGCAAAGCAGTGTTCCCATGTCCCCTTCACACATAAAGCTCTGGAATGATGGCACAGGGGTATTTAAACGTGCAAGTGGCATTGTTTTGCTTGCTTGAATGTTTCACAAATCAATTGGCATACCAAACCAATCTGTCAGTTTGGTACCATTTGCGAACCGAATGGCAGATGTAAATAGGGTGAAAATTTTGTTAGTGCTACTAACTTGAGGGCAGGAGGAGAAAATAAACGGGAAGGAGAGCTCTAGTACTAAAATCAACGTATTTTTTCTACTTTACACGAGCAATAATGTTAAAGTTACACATGAACATGTATGAATAGCCAAATGAACTCGTAGCGACCAATTAGACTATACTTCTTTGTAGACATTTCATCTTTGTAGAAGGAGAGCTGCACCAACCAAACCGAACCATAATGTCAAAGCTATCCAAAAGGTCTGGCTCTTCTCCAATCCAACTGGTGGACGCCACACCAAGAAGTCTGCTAAGTAGTCTTTTGAGGACGGAAGCTGGTTTGTTGTAGAACCACTTTTCATTTGATCCTTGTCCTTGTACTTATCAGTCCATGATGCTGCATAGCTGAAATAACCACAAAGTTATCACATGTCAAGTTTTTGCTAAAGCCTAAAATGATCTGAGTTGTCAATATATTTGCTGCGTCCAAATATCTAACGCCACCATGAAAATACACACTTCAAAGGCTAACCAAATAATGCAAGGATCTGAGAATTTCGTCTAAAAGAACTCAAAATTATTATTATCAAAAATATTCAAACTGCTCACATCAGAAATCAAAATCACACAATTTCTAGACCTATCATCAATTTTCTGACGTCAATAATGTGATATGGTTGCAACTTCTACAACACATCACACCCAATAACCTAACAATAAAAGTCTTGGTTCACTTAGTATACTAGAACTCTCTCATATGGATTACAAGCTTGGGAGATATTATATATCACACAACATCGCCAAATTAAAATGGAAAATGTTTGGTAAAAACAAGCCATGTCATGGTGAGTATGTAATGACAAAAAGAAAAAAAACTAGTTGCAAAAGGCAAGATTAGATACTAACTCAAAAAAAGGGAAGGATAAAATCTGATATACAAATGCAAAAATTCAAGAATTGATATTGAGAATTTGAGACCAAACAGAACAAACCCTTGGTATTCATTGTATTGCAGATAACCATTTCTCCAGAAAATGTTCAGGCATGCTTAGGAGCATCATGCAACTACACGCATTTGCCAGGATCGCGTTTAATAATGAGTTGCACAAGTACAGATCATGGCAGTGCAACAAGAAAATTAGGTAAATGTTGCTGGTGGTTCTATCTATGCTAGCTAACATAAAAATCTATCATTTGGATCATACATCAGTATTATTCTCAACAACAGCAGCATTATTTAATAATGGAATCATGATAATTGCTGCAAATTGGGATAAACGGGATGTATTTCCAACTTGAAAAGATTTGCCGGAGCAAACAAGCTAATACTCAACAGGTATCAAGGCCCATCAAGGTACAAAGCATAGATTTCTAGAGTATAATCACCAAATTTTACCTGTCATAACTTGAACCAATCAATGGAATGGTAACCATCTCCTCCTGGCTTATCTTCAGTTTAGGTGCTTGCAAGATATAGCGGAGCTCAGCAGCTTGCCGTCGGATGCTGACACTAGGGTGCTTCTTTTCCAGCTGCTGGTAGAGAGCTATGCAGTCTGCATGGCGGTTTTTAGCCTCGTACGCCATAGCCAGCCATATTTGAATCTGAAACAGAAAACCATAAAAAGAAAATATATAGCTTTTCCGTTACTTGGCAATGAAAACATGTCCAATCCACATAACAAACCGATCCAATATCTTCATTCATAATTCAGAAACACCAACCTCACCGCCAAACAATGTAGGCCTAGGAATGATGGTGAGGGCACCTTCAAGAAACTCGATGGCCTTTCCATACATGCCCTTTCCATAAGCCTTTTGTCCCAATTCAAACATCAATTCAGCTGTTGCTCTCCTCTCTGCCTGCTCCTGTGCTACCTGCTCCGACGTAAACCAACAAAAGAAATGGTAAATTGATCAAATAAGCTCCCAAAATTTACTCTTGAATACAATCTAATCCCTAGAAAACGTTCAATTCACAAAAATTTCATAACTTGGAGATAAAAAGAGAAACCTTTTCAAGCTCTTTTCTCACTCTCATTCTCTTCTCTTCTTCACTCTCTTCCCTCTCCTCATCTTCACTCTCTTCCTCCACTCTATTCTGCAACTCCTCAGCCTTCCTCTCCAACTCTCTCATCTCCTCAATCTCCTTCACCCTCCTCCTCATCTCCTTCTCCCAATCCAACTCCTCCCCCTCCTCCTCACCGTCTCCGTTCTCCTCATCGCTGTCAAAATCCACTCCGTTCATTTTCGAATTCGCTTTCCCTCTCGCCACAGTTCTCTGGTTCCTCCATTCACTGTCCCCTTCCATTCCTTTAACTCCCAAAGAACCATATGCGCTAGCCTCTCTCTTGTACAAATTCAAAACCAAGTCCAGCGCCACCGGCCTAACCTTCCTTTCCAGCAAGACGGCTCGTGGCGAGGCTCCGTCCAAAAACAGAGCTAAGTTCCCTAGCATCACAGCCATGGCAAGCTCAAAATTGAAGTAGACGAAGTAAGAGAGATTTAGTTGCTTCGCGGACGGTGCACTTGATCTATAATGTTGATAGATATTTAACTACATAAAGACCGATATGTCCCTATGTTAACCTGGAAATGGCAAAAAGTGACGGTGGCAATTTCGTGAAAAAAGTTATGAATCTGGCGCTACATGGAACTAGAGCCGTGTATGGAACAGCGTCAGCTTGCGAGTCAGCTCACGGTATCGGCGATCCGATTTTATGTCTCTTCGTCAAACACGTCACTACCTTCTCTGTGAGGAGCATCCAATGGTCAGGAAATGTTCCCAAAAGGAACGTCAGTCGGTTCGGGGTCCCAGTGTAATTTGAGCCGTTTTTGGAGAGCAGAGTGACGAAATTTCATACGGCGGTGGCCCTCTCCTTCAAGTCCCTTTCATTTTCCCTCCGCCGCCGGGACGCCTTTGTCGGTGGTTTCTACAAGCTTCTTTCGCTTCTTTTCCATGGCTCTCCTGCTGTGCAACTCGCTACCTCGCTTTCTCTCTCGGCCGCATCAGCGCCGACGACCATCCGTGGCCGAAAAGTTGAACTCGGCAACCGTTCGCTTCCTGTCCGATAACCGGTTGCGGTTTTATCCTCTTACCAAAGCTAATCGTTCTCGTTTCTACTACCCGTTGAATTCTTCTGCTTATATGAACGGATACTCTGTGGAGAAGGATGGTGTAGATGTGGAGCAGTTCGACGAAGAAGAGAGAGATGACGGTAATGTAGAGTTGCATGGGAGGATTCGCAAGTTTATTGAATTTCTGCCGTCGATTTTGCCTGGTGGAAGCTGGTGGAGCTTATCTGATGACTTGGAGGTTAAGTTCTTGGCCAAACCGGTGACCATATGGAGCGCGCTCAGCCGTATGTGGCGGTTGGTGGCGCAAGATAGTTGGGTCATTTTCGCTGCATTCTCTGCTCTGATTCTCGCTGCTGTATGTTGGTTTTAATTTTTTGTTTCAATTTCTGAATAGGCGAAGCGATTGAAATTGGCTTTCGGAAATAACTTCATTGACTAACTGGTGGTTTATGGTGTGATTGTCTCAGCTTTCAGAGATATCAATACCACATTACTTGACAGCATCAATCTTTTCAGCTAAAAGCTCTGAAATTGCAGTGTTCCACCGAAACGTGCGCCTATTGGTTTTGCTATGTGTTACGTCGGGAATATGCAGGTCAAAGTCTTGTATGATTGGAAGTCCCTTTTTTTCTGTAACGTGAAGTCTACAAACATACTGCTTTTTTCTCTTTTTGTAGTTCTGAGTAGGCATTAGTGCAAGAAATTAGAACTCCATTTTCCAAGAAATTAGATTCTCAAATTCTCTATTCTCTGATGCAAGAAATTAGAACTCTATTTTCTAAGAAATTAGATTAAAATTGTTAGCAGTTTCTACTGATTGACAAGTCATCTGCTAAAAGCTAGCAACTTCATATAATGATCTGCTGAATTTTATTTTTGTTTTGGATATTGATCTTCAAAATGAAATCTTTTTACACTCTTTATAAGGAATTTGAGCCTTTTGTGAACCTTGCGTCAGAGCAGTTGACACTATACTATGTTTTTTCTGAACTTCAGTGGACTACGAGGTTGCTGTTTTGGCATCGCTAACATGATTCTTGTGAGTGGCTCTCTAATCGTGAACTTCTTTCGTTGGCGGAGCATGGCTCTTATGCTGACTGAGTTCTGATAACTGTGCAGGTGAAACGAATGAGAGAAACACTATATTCTACTCTTCTTTTTCAGGTCCAACATGATCTGATCGTTAAGCTGCTACTTGCATGAAGTCCGGTGTAACATATGCTTTTTAGTTTAAGAAATACTTTTGTTTGAACTTAATGTGGTGCACATTTATGCAGGATATATCATTTTTTGACACTGAAATGGTTGGTGATTTGACTAGTAGGCTTGGTTCAGATTGTCAACAAGTGTCACGGGTTATCGGGAATGATCTTAATTTGATTCTTCGGAATGTTGTACAGGTTGGTACTGGCGACCTTCCAGTTGCTAATAACTGTTTCTTCTCTTCTATAACTACTAATTTATCTTGTCCTCTGATGGTTTTTTAGGGTACAGGTGCTTTGATTTACTTGCTCATTTTATCATGGCCACTCGGTCTATGTACTTTGGTGATATGTTCAGCCTTAGCTGCCGTGATGCTGATCTATGGCATGTAAGAGTTTTAAAATTTGAGAATACTTTTACTATCTCCCTTTTGTAAACTAGGGATATAAAGCTAATATGTGGTTTTTGGATGGTTAATAAAGTATTTTGTTGTTATCTTTAGAAGACAAGAAATGATCTCACTGGGACAAAATTGTCCACAAGGCATTTGTTCCCATGGTGGCCTAATATAGTTTACATAAGTTCTATCTGAGAAATGGAAGAAGTTTGAATAGTAATTGTATCTCTAGTAGAACATGGCTTGTATTTTGAGGAAAACCAGAATGATTCTAAAAGGACATTATATTCAACATGCACATTTTAAATGCATGTTCACAAATTTAAAGTTTGTATTAAGTCTTGTTTTCTGGAACTGTATCCAGACAGTGCTGGTTGTTACTTCAACTATTGTTTTGAATTGTATCCAAACACTGACAATCACCACTGCAACTACTGTTTCTGGTTAGGTATCAAAAGAAGGCGGCAAAGTTGATACAAGAGTTTACTGCCTCTGCTAATCAAGTAAGATGAGAAGCCTTTACAGAAGTTAAAGATGAAGGCATCTGACTCTGGCTTTGACTGAATTTTGTATCATCTAAATGCAGGTGGCACAAGAGACATTCTCTTTGATGAGAACAGTCCGAATATATGGAACAGAAAAATTAGAAGTTGGAAGGTAAAAATATCCCTAGAATATTGTGCTATTATCAAGTTCTACAGGTATTCTTATTTTGATAATAAGATTTTGAAATGTAAGTGAAACAAATTCCAGCAGAATACCTATCTGCGGTAATATATATGTTCTGATAGGAGGATGGGTATATCCCTTTGCCTTATAGGTACAAGTTGTGGCTGGAGAAATTAGCTGATATAAGCCTGCGGCAAAGTGCTGCATATGGATTCTGGAATTGGAGCTTCAACACACTTTATCATTCCACTCAGGTGGAGCCCCTGTTATTGAGTTTCGAATCTTGAACTGTTGTTTGCAACAAAATCTTTCTATATTTTTTAATTGAATAACTACGCAACATTTTATTGATATTTCTTGTGATTTATCAGACTCAATAAACATGGCGCTTCTTGACTTTGTCTTCATCACAAGTTTAATTTTAACTGGGAGTAGCTTTAAATTATACCAGTTTGGCACCAACACAACCTTTTGTGAAGTAAATGCTAGTCAATCAGGGGACATTAGCAACCTGTAATTCTATGCTCTTTGACATACTGTATTGTGTTTTTGGATAATTGTCTTTCCCTCACTGCCATTAGTTATATCAAATTAATTATGGCAAGGTGATGCAGACCTAGACTTAAGACAAGTATGAAACTGGATCCTTACTCAAGAGTTAGAAAGCTATTGCTAGGCTTGCAAAAATATCTACTTATAAAATGGTGTAATATAGAAACAACTTGTCATTTTTATTCTTTGGTAGAAACTAAATGGTTATGCAATCTCTGACTTCTACAAGGTGGAGAGTAGTAGGTCAGGGTTATAGAAAGGTATTAATTTGAGCTTGGGTTCACAAAAAAACTGGTTGTAATGGCAATTTCATTCATTATTTAATGTGAAACAGTTAACAAATTTTGTTCTTTGCCCTTAACAACATTTGATACTATGAAATATGAACCAATTATGAGCCTTGTTCTGGTAATCTTTCCTGGATTTGGATACTACATTATATGGCTCTTACGATGACTATTCAATTTCTATTAAGATTTTTTTCTTTTGTTTGCAAAACATTATGGTCTAGATTGACTTCAACTTACTTGGAATTTGCATCTTTTTTAAGGTCATTGCTGTGGTAGTAGGAGGAATGTCTATTCTGGCTGGTCATATCACAGCTGAGCAACTTACGAAATTTATATTGTATAGTGAATGGTTGATATACTCTACATGGTGGGTAGGAGATAATTTATCATCTTTGATGCAATCTGTTGGGGCAAGTGAAAAGGTCTTCCAATTGATGGATCTCTTGCCAAGTGACCAATTTGTATCAAAAGGCAAGCTTGTTAACTACAGAGTGCCAAACATATTTGTTGCCTTTTCTTTGAGTTATTTCTTTTTATGTTGGTGGGTTGTGCCCGCACTCTGTACTTAGAGATTGGGGGTTGTTGCAGCTTAAAATGCACATGCAATATCATGTTAACTAATGACTGCTTGATCTTTTAGAATTTTAAATCGAGAACAATTTCAAAAGCACATACATATTAAATGACAACCGCATTGGTATTGTTATGGTTTAATGGTTTTCTAAATGGTAACTTTGATGGACCTATGAATTGAATCTTTGCTATAAAATCTGCCTAGTGATGTGCACATCAAGATACTTTTGCTATTCTTTTCAGGAAGAGTCAAGTATATATTGAATACAAATTTGAATTGCAGAAAGCACTTGGGTGCAAGTCCTTTTTCTTAATAGTACATTTCTTCTAATGACGATTCTTATCTTTGGTAATGGTGGATGTTACTGCTATTCAGGGTTAAAATTACAAATGCTGATGGGAAAAATAGAGTTTGTGGATGTGTCTTTTTATTATCCTTCAAGAGCAACGGTATAATTTTTCCTCTCTACCATTAACTATACAGCACCTACATCCTGATCACATACCTGTCAACTTCTTTTAACTTTCACTTTTATGCTCTATAGTATGGGAAACGGTGTGCTTTTTCCTCTCTACTATTAACTATACAGCACCTACATCCTGATCACATACCTGTCAATTTCTCTTAACTTTAACTTTTATTATACACTTGTGCATGTGGTTGTTATACTAGTTCCTGGTCCCCAGGCTAGTAAATATTTGCGGATTTCTTCGTGAGAGTGCAACACTTTTATAGAGGTAATAAAATCTAATAGGAGATGTCATGGTTTTTCCAAATTTCAAGATAGAAACTTCATTCTTTATTTTGATGTTCTCAATAGGCCAAATTTTCATATGAAAGTCTGCAATTTTCTCGATCTTGACTTAATATGATTTGCAGGTACCTGTACTGCAACATGTGAACCTTTTGGTAAATCCTGGGGAAGTGGTTGCAATTGTAAGCGAACTATCTTCCTATTCATCTTTGTTATACGGCAAAATCTGAATGATTTGTTGTTTATTATTAATCTTGGTTAGGTTGGTCTTAGTGGCAGTGGGAAGAGCACCCTGGTCAATCTACTGCTCCGCCTTTATGAGCCATCAAATGGACAGGTAAATTTAGGCTGTCCTTTAGTTGGTCTTTGGACTTTGACAATCCAAATCTATTTTGAGATGGAATCAGTAAAATTTCCTAATTTCTACTGTTGATTAATGGCTTTTGTCTTGGAGAATGAAAACCAGTGTTTGATAAGAGGGTAGCTCCACAGTTGTTGCTACCTTTCAGTAATTGTCATTCTGTGGTTGCTTATTACTTAATCTAAGTTTAATTAATTGCAGATTTTAGTCGATGGCTTTTCACTTGGAGATTTGGACATCAAATGGTTCAGAGAAAGAATTGGATACGTGGGACAGGTCGCGCATCTACTTTTAGTGATATAGATTTTAATATCCAGAGGGCTACCTCCTTATAGGGAAACTCTTGAACAGGAACCAAAACTTTTCCGCATGGATATTAGTTCCAATATCAGATATGGTTGCCCACGAGATGCAACAGAGGAAGAAGTTGAGTGGGCTGCCAAGCAGGCCTATGCTCATGGCTTCATCACATCTCTTCCCAATGGTTACAAGACCCTTGTTGATGATGATTTGCTTAGTGGAGGTCAGAAGCAGCGAATTGCCATTGCTAGAGCTATTCTTAGGGACCCTGCCATTTTGATCCTTGATGAAGCCACCAGTGCGCTGGATGCAGAAAGTGAACACAATGTTAAGGTAACCACTTTTTGACAATCATATGCCATCACTTTGGGGTTTTTCCTTTTCTCCTCAAGGAAGATGTTGAATTCAGGAATTCGATGAATGGGAAGATTAGAGTTTTGACTTGTCTTTTTGTGATCAAATTAGGGTGTTCTTCGTGCTATCAGAAATGAGACAACATCAAGGAGAACTGTGGTAGTAATTGCACACAGGTAGTCTCCTACACTATGCTTCAAGTGTTACAATTGTGGTTGGAATATTGATACTTAACTTTCTGCAGGCTCTCCACAATTCAAGCTGCTGACCGGATAGTGGTGATGAGTGACGGTAAAATAGTTGAGGTTGGTACTCCGGGAGGATCATATTGTTTCATTTTAGAAAGGTCAAGTGTTATATATAGGTACTTTGTAAGATATCGGGGTACAAAGATCATATGGTACTATTTTCTTGCATTACCCATATACTGCATTTACCATGCAAACAAACAATTTTGCTAAAGCAAATCTAACTTCGGAATTGCCAAGTTTCCTTAAATTATCAAGGATGAGATAATTAGCAAAAGTACATATCCTGAAAGCTAATATGGTATGTTTTGCAAGCTCTTTATGTAATTTCAGAACTAAGCTACAGTCATATGTTCGTTTTTGTTGACATAGATGGGTGGTCACCGGGAGCTACTCCATCAGGGTGGCTTGTATGCACGATTGACCAGAAGGCAGGCCGATGCTGTAGCATGATCATATTACATCCTGACAATTGTCTCTTTCATATATCTCTACTTGTCATGCATTAGGATGGAACAGCTTTTAAATACAGATATTTCGATTCTGGAGATACTGTATGCAAGAAGCCTGAGCTGTTTGCCCTGGAACTTGAAATGCTTTGGAATGTGAAATGGAGAAGTAGTTGCTGAAGCAGTTCGACTACACAATCGTAAGTATTCCAGGCAGCACTACACACACAGACTAATTTATGACAAGGACGCTTCTCAGGCCAATTGTAATTTTATATAGCATATATGATCTTCAAGTGGTGCAAATTGCACAAAGAAGCTACTGATACAGTTAAATGTTATTGGTTATTTTTGTCACTATTTTTTATGTTCAACATTCTTAGTGGCATGCTAGGCCTTCTTTATTTAATGAATTGCTTTAAATTCGTTAAGTTAATGTGGTAAAGAAATTCTTTGACTCGAGATTTGAGTCATGATTGTCGTCTGAACAATCTTCTAGATGTAACCCTTCTTTTCATTTATGGTTGTCCTAGTCCTTTTACGACAGATGAAGGAAAAGGCATAAGGAAGATATTTTACCCGAAAACCAAAGAAGTTTAATGCAATTACAATGACTTTGAAGAAAATTCAAGTTGGTTATCAAAATCTCTAGATTTTCCTTAGAGATTTCAATTTCACAGTATATATTAATGAGGCCGAAGGCAAGAGATTGAATAATGATTCAAGAATATGAGCTCACCAAATGGGGGTAGCTGATTTACTGTTTGGAAGACATTTCTTTACTTGGAACAACATACAAACTGGAGATTGGCTTATAAAGAAGTCAAACACAATAATGGTGAATTTAGCTCTTGAGTTGAGCACACTTTACCAGCTCTATATGTTCAAAGTCTCATTATGACAAGAAGCAGGCCAATTAAAGCTCCATATAGGTTTAATAATTATTGGTATGCAAGCGCATGTTGAAGGATGCAAGGCTTACCAACTTATGAGAAAGCTGAAAGCTATAAAAGAGGAGTTGAAGACCCTCAATAAGAGTCTTTTCCTCGTAACTGAGCAAAATGTCAAAGTTGCAAGGGATATTCTTAATGAAGTCTAGAATGAATGTTACAAGAACCCCTCAAATATTTAGCTTAAGCTACATGAACAACAAGATTTGCAAACTTACATTCAAGCTTATCCTTTAGCTCAATGAGAGTGAAAGGAACTTTTTTTTTTCACAATTCAATGCTCACAATAAGAAATCAAAATCGAATTAGTATCTTATCAAATTTCTCTGGGAACTAAATCAACAATCAGGAGGATCTTAAGGCTTTAACTTATAGCTACTTGAAGAACATTTTTAACAGGGAAATTAACTTTTTTTTTCATTTGTGTATGAGGTTAGTGGATTTATCTCTCTTCAATTGGATCTAATACAAGCAAACTTCCTTATCTGACCTTTCACAAAGTCTGATATAGAAGTAGCTCAATGAGCCTTAGTCCTAATAAAGTCTCAGGTCCTAATGGATTTAATGCTTTACATCTCAAAAACAAAAAATGGAGCATCATTGGTTACTTAGGCTCTGAAATTGTTATGAAATTCTTTATAAATAGGAAAAATGCTAAGAGGGTTGAATAAAACCTACTTGGTCTATCCATTAGCATTATTCTCTGCATGATCTCATAATTTAGTTGATCATCTCTTAAGAACCCCTAGTCTTCAATCTCTACAAGCATTATTCAAGTATCTTGGAGTCTCCATCACTACTAAGATACTAACTTACAAGGATTATTTGAATTTATTAGAGACAATTTATAAGAGGATAAGTAGTTGGTAGAACATATCTCTTTCATATGCTATTAGGCTCTAACTCATCTTCGTAGTCCTAAACAACTTGTACATCTATTGGAGCTTTCATTTAATCCTCCCAAAGAATCTAATTAACTCCATCGAGAGAATTACCAAAAATTTTCTCTTATAAAGAGATGTGAATATATCAATAACATCCAAAGTTAAATGGAATAATCTATGTTACATA
>JANZLX010000003.1:9722069-9734649 GCA_025531955.1 Erythroxylum orinocense | reverse complement strand
GGAGTCCTACTCCCTAGACGCGTCCACTGAATACTGTTTACTGATTTAGCGCTCGGTCACAACACTGTAATAAAATGAAAAAATGTCACATGTGCATTGCATACAAATTTGACTGAATACTGTAAATGGAAAAAGGCATGAATGCCTTATAAAATTGTGATTTGCTTATATCTATTGATTGAGATGGTATTTCTAACTGTGCTATTACTGTAATATGCTTGTTTGATGCATGAGTTGGGCGAACCATCGATGATGATTCCTCACTGAGTTCGCA
This sequence comes from Erythroxylum orinocense, assembly GCA_025531955.1. Taxonomy (NCBI): domain Eukaryota; kingdom Viridiplantae; phylum Streptophyta; class Magnoliopsida; order Malpighiales; family Erythroxylaceae; genus Erythroxylum; species Erythroxylum orinocense. Next base: position 9,734,375 of record JANZLX010000003.1, on the reverse strand, counting down.
AAAACTCACCAAAATTTTGCATTTATTTTTCAGGCTTTGAAGAGCACCCCGCTAGATACGAGAGTATGTCTACTGTAGGCAAGTGAAGGATAGAGATCGGGATCAGTTCGCGTCTGCATTAATGTCTCATAGAATTGTATTCCGCAATCTTTGTAAAATGATGTTTTGTATTTATAGTGAGCCCAATGTAGTTCTATTATTGTTTGTAAATTAAATGGTTATTGTAGATTATTGTTGACTGATTGTATAAGTGAAAATGTTTATTTATGAATGTGGGCTCAAATTGTTTACTGCCTTTTCCGCGCGAATGAATGTTTTAAAACAAAAAAAAGTTTATACTGAGTTTCGACTGACTGATGTAGTACGCCACCCTCGCGGGGCACAAACTCGGATATTACCAAAGATGTCAGGTTCGGGTCACGCGGGAGTGGGGTGTTACAATTTATAAGAGGATAAGTAGTTGGTAGAACATATCTCTTTCATATGCTATTAGGCTCTAACTCATCTTTTTAGTCCTAAACAACTTGTACATCTGTTGGAGCTTTCATTTAATCCTCCCAAAGAATCTAATTAACTCCATCGAGAGAATTGCCAAAAATTTTCTCTTATAAAGAGATGTGAATATATCAATAACATCCAAAGTTAAATGGAATAATCTATGTTACATAAAAGAGGAAGGTGGTTTTGGGAATGTGCTTATCAAGGACATTAATAAGGATGCTCATTATCAATAGAACATAATTTATTTCAGCAAGACATAAGCTGCCTAATAGAGCTAAAGTGAAAGAGATGATTTAAGGTTAGCAATGGAATTGTTGTATAAGAGGATTCTCCATTATTAGAGAAAACCTCCCTAACTATAACCCAAATCCCAATTCACTTGACTTTATAATATGGTTAAGGCATAAATTAAGAAATTTCATGAATAAATCTTTTGGAAGTGATTAAAAATTACAACCAGAAAACTGACTAGTTTGAACTACTTTGGTTCAAGTTCTAACTTGCCAAAGACATCATTTATCTTATGGCTTGTTGTTAAACAAATGTAAATACCAAGGACAAGCTCAAGGGAGGCACTTTGATCCTAATTGTCAACTCTATAATTGATAAGCAATGATTTAGTCATATTTTAGTCTCGTATTTAATGTATTTTGCTTTTTTTTTCATGTATTTTTAAAGTTGTTTATATTTTACTTTTAGGTTTAATTCACTCACTTAGATCAACAATGAACAAATTGTAGATAAGTTTAAAGTTAAACTTAATAGTGAAATTTATATGTCAACTAATGCAACTCTAAGGTTTTAATTAGAAAGAGATTTTAATAACTTATAATTAGGTGTTAATAGTTTTGAAAAAAGATTTAATATAATTAAAAAAATTATTTCCTAATAAACTTAAGAATAAATTGATTAGTGAAATTATGATTAATATGAGATCACTTCACCAACAATACTGTCTCATAATTCATTAATCTCAGTAAGTTTTTTATATTATGAAATCATATTCAAAATCGAAGAAGATGAAATGAAATGTTACATATTGTCAAAATCAATTCTCCGAGTCAAAATAAAATCATTAATTAAATGTTCCTGAAAAGAAAATGAAATATAATTAATATTCTGTACCAAATTTGCTCTTCTTTTAGGTAACATAATAAAACACGCCAAAGCAAACAACGAAGGATCAAAAAACCCACAAAACCTAAAATCACTGCAAACAACACAATGGACGCGTACCAGCAACAACAGCATCCGAACAGGTACATGCGACCACCGCAACCACCACCCCCTCCGCTGCCGCAACAAGCGGCGGATCCCCTCCACTACCACCACCAAAGACCGGCTCTTCCTCCTCCTCCTCCTCCTCAAGCTCCTTGGTACTCCAACCAATTCCACTACCACCCTCCTCCCTCTCCACCTCCGCCGCAACATTGGGCGCCCCCGCCTCCACCACCTCCTTCTCATTCCGACCACCTCGCTCTTCCTCATCCCTCCAGTTTTCCTCCGCTGCCGCAGCCTCATTCTTACCCTCCGCAAAACCATCAGTTCGCTCCTCCTCATCCTCAGCCTCCACCTCCGCCGCCGCCTCTCTCGCACGTCCATCCTCCTCCTTACCCTCCGGCCAATCAGGTAACTCAATGTTTTGGGGTTTCTATTATATATGAGATTTAAATTTAGGGTCTCGAGTATACTCTTTTAACTTTACTACAAAATTTCAGTCCTTTAATTCGATGATGTCTTCCTTTTTGTCTTTGATTGGATTTGCTAATTGCTTACATGTATGTTCAATTAATTGTAGGAATGGGGGAATCCAAGTTGGGGCCAGCAACAATCCTGGGATTACTCTGGTTACTTCATTTGCTTAACTTTTTGTTTTAGTTTCTTCAAACTTTTTTTTTAAATAAGTTATTATGAATTTAATGTGTAAGCTTTTTCTTCTTACCATTAAGTTTGGAAATTATGCTGTCAATTTTCTTAAAGGTAGCTGAAGTTAGAAGACTTAGCATAGGCTCTTCTATTGGCTTTAATCATTAAGTTCCATTGGAAAATTTTGAATGCATCTTTTTTATCTTATTTTTGTTGAGAGAGCAGATCTATCTCTCTCTGTTTAATAATGGCAACGGGTGTTATAATATTATCAGCCAATAACAATGTGGAAGATTGGGCTGCTCGGGCAAGAGCATGGGCAGCCTCGAAAAAAGGTTCTATGGAGGATCACCATGTGCAGTATCAAGATCAGTATTCTCAACCGTTGGAGTCTCATTATCATGATTTTCAGCAACAGCAATTTAGTGCATCTGGCTATCAACAGTTTCCAGTTTCAGCAGCAGCACAACCGCCACCACTAGTTTATGCACAGGAGACTGCATCTTTCAACTCTGGACAATCATCTTATGTTTCTGATGGGCATCTAGCTTACAACATTGGAGGTGGAATTTCAGCTGCCGCTCCTACCACAAGTCCATCTGTTCATCAGCAGGAGGTACCTTCTAGTTATTCTTCTGTTACAGGTAATAATTCATTTAGTATAGTGTAATTGCCTGTGAAGATTGTATTGAAGCACTGTTGATTTGGAACAAGACATGTTCTTTTTATTATTCTTTAGTTCTATTTTAGAAATAACCATCATGAGGCCTTCTAGATCTACCATTTGTGTTGAATATATGAGGTATTCAGTCACAGACCTTGGTGGTATTGATATCATTTGCAAGCTGTCTCAGTCATTTTTCCATCGTTCAAGTTCTCACTGACTTAATTAATATGTGAAATCTACTGTGATCATAGAACAAATGCACCATTAATTACCATTGTCTGCACTAAAATTATGCACATGATAATTGGATCCAAGTTCTTAAAAGGCTTATATATGATAAAGTATTCAGTTTGGTCAATTTTCTAAATGGCAGGTAATGAAGAGACTGCAGATCATAATGAGCGGATGTATAATTCATCACCGTTGCCTATTTCCTCGGTTCTAGAAGGGCAATATCCTGTTCAGTCTTCACTACCTGCTACTGGTAGATCAATTTCACTAAACAGAACTTTGCATAGAGCAGCCAGGGAGCTGATTTCTTGGCTGACCTTAAATTATCAACATTTTATATGTTGGACTTAGTTTTTATCTGTGATAATGACTTATGATGTAATTCTCTTATGCTGCAAATTATGATTCAACAGGAACTATAAAGAGCATTAGTCCTGTTGCACCAGTACCTTCCATCAATTCCTGGACTCCAGTTGTCCCGACAGGTGCACTTTATGCGCCTATTCCTCCAGGTCTTCCATCAGGGACTCAGGTATTGTTTCGTTTTTCTGATTTTTCTGCTCATTTTAGACGGCTTTGGACCAAAAGCCTAATTTTATTTTTTATTTTAGCATGATCCGTCAATGGCCATACATTCTGCTGGACCACCTGCACCACCATTTGGAAGCTTTCCTGGATCTAGTTTTCAGCCAACAATTCCAACTGCTGGTGCACCTTATGGAATGGGTGCAGAAGCTACACTTCTCCCCTCAGCCTTCCCTATTGACGCTTTTGGGACTTCCAACATGTCTGAACGCCCTAAGAAGGTGGGTAATATGTTATTGTGTTTCTAATGAATTAAAACAAGTAATGGTGAGTAATTGACTGTAAATTGTCCAGGCGTCTGTTCCTAATTGGCTTAAGGAAGAAATAATTAAGAATGCATCTGTCATTACAAGGACTTCTCTGGAGCATCCTAAAGAGCAAACACAATCAGTTGATGAAGAAGTGATTGATAAATCTATTGAGAAGGTTGATCATGCAGATAGCAAAAGCATCGATTCTTCTAAGTCAACTGAAGAAGAGGATGATGATGAGGTTCTATTGATCTCTGAACTGTGCACTTCTAAACTTGCTTATATTTTTTACGTGGCATACTTTCCTCCAGTGAATAACAATTCCTTTACATTTTTTGTTAATGCTTTTTTTATGGCCTTGAGAATTGACTGATGGACTGTTTTCTTATCTTTCCGTCTTGGCCATTAACAGGATGATGCTGAAGTGGCTAGAGCTGCAGCCATCAACCAGGAAATAAAACGTGTTTTAACTGAAGTTCTTTTGAAGGTCACAGCTCTTGAAAATCACGTGATTCCTAATTGCTTTTGATAATTTTTTAAGATAGTTTTTCTGACTTCAATGTTACTGATCAGGTTACGGACGAACTGTTTGATGAAATTGCGACGAAAGTCCTCAATGAAGATAATCTGCCACCTGAAAGTAATAACTTAGTCTTTCCTTCTGCTGTTCATAGTTGATCCAACTCTGCAGTTGGCTAACTCCATTTTGTTACTTGTATGATTTTGACTTAGTAGCAACTGTTTCTGGTTTTGCAGTAGAATTGTCTTCAAATCATAAGGCACCAACACCTCCCTGGGCAGTGCCATCTTCCAAGGCTTCTGCAAAGATATTAATTCCAGTTAAAGAAAAGGAGTCCGAGACTGAAGATGTCAGTGAGAAATCCAGTTCCAGTGCCCCTGGAAATGTGTTGGGTCTTGTTAATTATGCCTCTGATGAAGATGATGATGATGAAATCCAGAGTTCTGGCATCATAAACTCTAGGAAAAATGATACGGTTGAGCAGTCAAGCGTGCCAAAACATATGTATAATGCACATGGAAGTTCAGAACTTGAACTTGGAAGTAATAGCAGGGGGCAAAAAACTTCTGATACTGATCTGAGCCAAACTAATTTGATTGAATCAAAGAAAGAGGTGAAATCTAATGTCAGTGAGATAGCTGAATGTGCGTATTCTGCCAAGGGGCTCTCTAGAACCACTGGTGCTGATAATGACCTTGATGGTGGCAAAACACTCGACGACGTTAATAAGGTTGAATCAAAAGCTACTTTTGAGGGAAATGTCCTAATGAAATCTGAACAACATGGAGACAATGTTGTTGTGAAAAAGTCAAAAGTAGATGTTTCTCTCATCAGGGATTCAAATATGAAAACAGACCAAAATATTCAACTTGAAAATAGGAGTCATTCTGCAAAAGCCTCTTTAAAGGATGCAGAACACAGGAGCAGGGTAGATGAAAGGGGTGATGATTATCATAAGGCGCTAGATGAAAAACATCTTAGAAGGGAAAAGGCAGGTGACCGTAATGGTGCAAGGCATAGAAAAGAGCAAGAGGATAAAAAGGGGGAAAAAGCTAAACAATCTGACTCAAGGAAAAGATCCTCCCATCTGGATGTCAAAGAGGATAAGAAAGAGAAATTTCAGAGAACTAGTTCAAAGGTAGATGCCAGTGGAAAAAGAGAACAAGCAAAGGATAAGGGGGAAGACAGGGCAAGGCCAAAAAGTACAAGTGACTTGAGCAGACACAAAAGACAACGCTCCTCATCGATTGACAGTAGGGGTGGAAACAGTAAGGATATTGGGTCAAATGATGGATCATCAGATGATTCTAAGAGGTTCACCCTTTAGATTTTGTCATTTCCTGATTCTTGTTGTGGTATATGCTTGGCTACTCATATTTTGCCCCTGTTCTGCAGGAAAACATATTTAAGGAGGCGGGAGTCATCGCCATCTCCTGTTAGGTCTAGGAGAAGGTATACAAGTCTTTGCATTTTGTGACATTGCTTTTCTTCTTTTGCAATCTTTAGTTCCTGAGCAGATTAATGTCCTGAAATTTTACTAATGTGCTTGAATTATCTGCGAAACCCAAATCATCCATGTACTTAATAAATATAAAATCAGTATATCTAATTATGGTGATTTGAGAATTCACCTTACTAAGAAGTTCATTTTTTAGTTGCCATCTGTGGAAAACCAATGTGATACAAATATGTTCATTTGAGTTCATCTTTCGGCTTTTAGACAGATTTTCAGCAGGTATTTCAAAGAGGGATATGAATGCTTTTTATTTGCCTGTTTGACAGTGGTTATTTGTTTGCTCATGTTTAATTGACTAATTAATTCTCACCATATTCAAATGTTGTTTCATCTCCTTGTCCTTTTATGGGGCCTATTTAGTATTTACATGATTAGTGGGCTAGCACTCTCTCATTTTCATGAATTTTCACCCCAATTTTTCTAAGGCTTGAACTTAGGATTTGAAAGTTGAAATCCGTAGTTTAAAGTTTAAATGATTGGGATGGTAATGTTGGACAGAGATGACGGCCAAGAGGTATCTTGACCAGGTTATAAGTTGCAACATCTAGAGTGCACACCTCCTTTTTCCTTATCTTTTCCAGCTGAAAAGTTTTATTGGGTCTGTGTTTCATTTCATTTCTTTCCGAAAATTCTTTAACCATGTAAAGAATAATATATTACATGAAGATTTGTCTGCCTCTTTTTTGTTTTATATGGTTCTACAATTCTTGAAGAGCTAATATGAGCAAGATGTTTATGACTATGATGTTAAAACTCTATGTTTTTGGGTGACCCATCATCTTGGCCCATCTTTTACATTTTTACCCTGCTTTGTGGACTATTAGACTTCTAACTCAGTTGAGGTGAACTCATGTAGATAAAATTCTGATTAATGAAGATTAACATCACATTAGCAAGACTAAAGAAGTCATGTTTAAGGATCAGCTCCACTTAACAAGGCTGTATACATGCTCTCCTTTTAGTCATAAAACTTGGGGTCTGCTATGTACATCTCTTGTTATGTCTTTGACAGCAGATAAGCTTTTGCTGACAGAGCAATTCTCATCAAATTTGAATCTAGACTAAGGCTAAGCATTTCTCTATTGAATTGTGTAAGTTAAACTCACAAATCAAGTATGATGGGTGTTCATTTCTAGACAAGTTTCGCGGTCACCTCATAGCAAGCATTCTCAGCGCAGGCATTCTCCCTATTCTTCTCTTGAGCCCTCGAGGTATGTTGCCCTGCTATCTATAAGATTAAGATTGTCTTAATGTTTAAGACATAGAGATCATAAGCTACACAGGTGAAAGGCCAATGAGATTTTAACCTGTGATGGTCTTTGAGTTGCTGACTAATGCCAATTTGCACAGGGGAAGGAGGTCTAGATCCAAATCACCGGTCAGGCGGCGAAGATAATTTAGAGGACCACCTTTAAAGTAGAAACCTGTTTTGGCTTGAGGTTTTTGAAGATGTTACATTCCCTCACAAACACCCTCATTTTGAAACTTGGCTTCAAATCCTGAGGAAGATGAACCAGTCGACTGTAATTGATAATGTCTAATGTGCAGTCACTATGGATAATTGGTAAGGTCCTGCAGGATTCAAGAGTCCTAGGACATTTTTATGTTGGTGGCAGTTGGATGATGCCTTCAACTAGGGGAATATGTAATTGTATCATTTGGCAATTATGTAAAAACCGAGCAGGCAACCAGTGTAAGCCTCTATTGTAGAATTTAGAAATATGGAAGTTTCATTGGGTTAGCTTGCAAATTTGGATGCTTTAGTCCTGCCTGAATTAAAATGCAGCTGACGGATTATCATTGTGGCGGTTTCTTAATGGGGGCAAACTGCAGATTGGTCCTACTGTTTGTTGTTCGTTACCAACATTATTGGAGCAATTCGCTGATTATGATGGGCAGATCAGGAAATTGTAATGGTAAAGCATCGAAGCCTCTGGCAAGGTAACTATGCTTGTACAGGGTTTATGGTCATGGCATGACATTGTGCTTAAATCTTTCCAACCCCAAAGTTGAATATGTTGCAAAAAGTGAATAAGCAGATGGGACTACTTAATGTTCAGATTTTCCCGTCCCGTTCATTGCAACTTTGAGATGTTTTGGCTGTAAGGGTGATAACTTTGTATTAGTTGAACAAAGATTATACTGCCTAAAGTACGGAATGAGTTTCATGAAATGTTCGTCATTTAATTACCTGGCAGATACGTTCCCACGAAAATGTAATAATAAATACGTTATACACGAAATGTAATTGCATGGTGGATTACTTCTTTCAAAAGAGTAGTTGCCTGTACGAGATTGAATGCGGTCCGATGGCTAACACTTGCTATGCTCTATTGGCTTTAAAAACGGAGACCAAAGTTGATAACCTTCTACTTGGATAGTGAAGGAAGATTGTCTTTTGTTGTGTTTATGTAGAGGGGAATGAAAAAACAACGCAAAAACTGTAAAAACACTTGTGTAATAGAAACTAGGTTACAGAATTAATTGATTTCAGTGAAATTTGGCGGAATCATTTTGGTTTTCATTTGTCATCCAAAAGGTGACGTTGGGCCTAAAACAAGACTGAGGATCTAGGCTTGGCAATTAAGCTTGACTCGACCTGTTTTAATTCGATTAGGCTCATTTTGAAGTTAATGGGCTCAACTCATTTTGATTGGGCTTTAGGTTGAGTTTAGATTTTTTTTTTTAATTTGCAAATTTTAGGGCAAATGAAGATTCAGATTACTTAACCAACTCAACTTGAAGTCAAAAATTTTTGAGAAAAAAGATATTATTTTTAAAATTTTAAATTTTTTTAAAAAATTGGGCTAAGTTTGGACTTGATCAGGGTTTAAGTCACCTAAGTTTGATCGAGCTCAAGCTGAATTGGATTCCAACTAAGCTCAAAGTACTTTGCCCAACCAATTGCCATCCCCATCATGATCTTTATAAGGACTATCTACCTCACAAAAAGATTAATTATTAAAAGATGACCTATTCTATAAAGAGCTATCAACTATAAACATTAATCATGAAAAAATCTATCTACTTCCATAAGGAAATCATAATTATATCTTAAGATACAAAAGAATCATATATGCACATATTCAACAAGATAACCACCTACATACGTTTCAAACATCACAATACAATAAATAAGTATTGTAACTTTATTCATCTCAGGTACTATAATAGATGTAACGTAACAATTACAGACTCTCATTAAGTTAGAACATTAAAAGACTAACATAATACACAGGTTGCCTCCATGTTTATGAAAATCTACAGGTTAAAGTCTCTTAGCCAGTGAGTCAATTGATATGTCTATAGTGACAATGTACTCATAAACTCATCATAATCATCACAGAACGCAACAAGAACAACATGAAGTGCTTAAACTCAACATACTTGGTACCAACTATTCTCTTTATATTATTAGTAAAAAAAATATGACAAATAAGTTATCATAGTGAAATTTGATAGGCCTAAAAATTAAATGAACTATTCTAAGCATTTTAATGAAATTCATCAATTACTTAGCATGTACTCTAGCCTTAAGCCTCATACATTATTAATGTAATCACATGTTTAGAATTCTTATAAAATATAACTATCATAAAACATATAACATTTAATAAACAACCATTCTAAGCCTTTTAACGGAGTTCATCAATTACTTGCCAGCCTTAGAAGAAAAGAGAACTCAATAATTAAAAGGAATTGATATGAGTTCGAACTTGCTTGAGTCTCCCTTTTAAAAAGAAAGAGTAAGATTTCTTTCTAATACAATTAAAACTAAACTATAAATAAAGCCTAAATCTAATTATAATTAAAATTTGGTCTTAATAAACCAAATGTATCATATTTGATATCCGAATTCTTAAAACTTTACAATTAAGTTTAACTTAATTAAACTTAATTTTTTAAACTTTAATTTTCTCTCTTTAATTACTCTTTATGTTTGACGTATTATATTCTTATTGTATTGCTAATAATTATGAATTAATAGTTTTAATTTATAATTAGATTTAGATAAATTACCAATATTTTTAAATTAATTAAATAATTTATAATCACAAATCAATATTGATATATAGCAATATATCATGACATTTACATGTTAGAAATATCAAACTGGTTGACGTAACTTATCTATGCATGGTTATATTGCATAATTCATTTCTTTTACCATCCAATGTTTCAATCATACATAAAGCATAAAATTAATATATACTCTATTTAAATTCAATCATGTTCATTCCTGTTAATTAGTAATTAATTTATAGTTGATATTCAAATCTCAATTCACTCTAAGTAGATAAATCTTTAAATTATTATTTTAATAAAAAATAAGAGAACCTTCTCCCTAATTATGTTAGGCCCTCATTTTCTAACTAGTAATGAAAGAATTAGAATAAACAATATGAATGGGAATACAAAGTGGGAGTTAGAATATAAATGAAATTACTAATTATGTATGCTTAGTATGCAATCCTTAAGAATGAGATTAATCAAGCTAATGGTTATTTTAATATTTGGTATCAAATAGTATGAATGATAATGATTTTTTAAACTCATATTGAGTTATTATATGATTTATTTTGTAAATAATTAATAAAAAATTTATATTTTTATAAGTAATTAATCACAATTATTTTTCAATGAATTATAAAATTATTAATTTTTAAATAATTATGAATAATTTTTATGATAAGAACAAAATTAAAGAACTAAAAAAACTTATTTTACTTAATATACTTTCAATGAAATAAAATAAAATAATTATTAAAGAAATTGCAAAGATTGTAATATATGATTTTGCAGTCAATATCTTGACTATATCTTGACAACATTCTAATAATATCTTACTTATTACTTATCTCTTATGCTTGATATTTTATTCTAATTTATACCTACATCCTCTTAGGAATAAATGTCCAGAATTGTTTATAATTCATTTCAGTTTTTTCATTCCATATTTAATCCATTACTAGTAACAAAACAAGTAAAAGTTAGGGAATAAAGATTGTATTCCCATTCCCACTTCATCATTACTAGTTACTAAACAATACCTTAGGGTGACAAATTTGTTATTGACTCATTCAACTATCTTCATATAGTTTATACTATTTCGGGTATTACTAATTGAACATCTCTTAATAAAATAGGTCAAAGTATCAATAAAATATGGTAATTTATATATGAGATACTTTGGTAATCTCAAATCTAACGATCAATTATATAAGCATCATAATAATGATATCTACAAACACATAAGTAATGTTTCATTCAAGATAATCATAATCGGGCTAGTTCAGTGAACTTATTTTCTAATAAGTATTCATATATCTTTTAAGTATCTTTATCCTTGCAATTATGAAATTAATTACTTTCTTCACAAGAAAGAAACACAATATATACAATTTTATTGTTTCATCAATATCTTGTCTTAATAAAAGTATAACTAAAAATAATTTAGGAATAATATCTAAATTCAATTTATATATCATAATTATAATACTATCATAATTTCAATTACATAATCATAAAATCAAGGATTTTATCATTATTATTAGGATTTAAAATAATTAATAGAATATATAAATATAAATAATGCCTTTATTGAATAACTAATATTGTTATATATTACTTACGACCATCTAATTGATTGTAAGGGTATAAACTAACAGTCTCTCATTTTTTCTAAAGCCAATTGCTTATATATCTATTACCATGTTATCCATATATTGATCATGTATCTTTTGAGGCAATAATACAATCCGATTACATGAAAAGTGTCAAAACTAAAACAGGCCACCCCCGAGAGAAATAAATGAATTCTAAAGATCTTGGGTAAATCCAAAGACGATTTTCCTATACATTCATCATAAAATATTTCTAGATCTCAATATACCCAATGCCAGATAGCTGTCTAGAAGCACAAGCTGAAAAATACAATACTCACTCCAGCCACACCTTCATAACTCCAAATACCTGGGTTTGTTATAGTTCCTCCTATAATAATCCAACCGCCATATGTGTTGGGCCCCGATCCCGGAGCCCAACTCAGTCGGAGCGGAAACACAGTCGAGGGCCGCCGGGCCCTGATCCCTACCCTCGGGACACGCAAAGAAGTACACTCGCGGAAGCACTTACAACTGGTTAATTAAATATAATCATGCACAGAAGA
>JANZLX010000003.1:9710139-9720688 GCA_025531955.1 Erythroxylum orinocense | reverse complement strand
ACACTGATAGTGATACAGATAGCCTGAAGAGGCTAAGAGTAAAAGAATACTCATTGTATAGAGACCTAAAGAGGCTCAGAGAAAAAGAATACTTGTAAAGTTTTGAGAGATAGTGAAATCTCAGATAGGCATCTGAGGATTGGACGTAGCCCACGGTTTGGGGTGAACATGTATAAAAATTACTGTGTCAAATTCTCTCAATTCTCACCTACTCTCTTAATCGTGATTTTCAATATTACTATCGTACACAAGTTTTAGAAAATCATTGACAAACGTGTTAACATCAGTTCTTTGAAACAAACTAGTTTTTGTTAATAGTAAGAAGTTTTCAAAAAGGGGTTAACGAAAAAGTTTACCACAATTCAACCCCCCTTCTTATGCATCTATATATCATTATTATTCACTGTATTAACGTGTGGTTCACTTCAAAACTAAGCAATCTTTTTATCTATTTCTATAAATCTTTATTCCCAGAATATAGTTGCTTCTCCCATATCCATCATAGAGAAGTTCTTAGATAATTAGATCTTTATAGATTGAAGCATAAAAATCGCATTTTCAATTAGTAATCTATCATCAATAACACCTAAGAAAACAAACGCACTCCTACTAATCTTCTCATAAAAATAAAGTTTTTCACATTTTTTAATAAAATCAAATTATTTATTTGTCTCATCAAAATTGATGTTCCGACTTTATGATATTTGCTTAAGTTCATAAATAAATTTTTGTAACTTGTAAACATGATTAGGAAATCTCTTGAATTCAAAACCTTCATGTTATGTCATATAAATATCCTTAAGCAAACTCCCTACTGAGAAATATTGTCTTGACATCTATTGGGCTGATTTCATAATTATGGTATATAAATAGAGCCACTAATATCTTTATAGACTTAAGAATTTCAACCAGATTTTTTTCATCATAGTCTGCTCCTTATTTTTGTTTATAACCCTTTGGCCACTAGTCTGTCTTTGTATATGTGCATATAACAATCATATTTATTTATCTCTTAAAAATTTACTTGTATAATTGCATCGATCCACTAAATTATATACTTGGTTAGTGTACATGGGTTCCATTTCAAATCCTGTAGCTTTATGCTATTTTAAATAATTAATGTCAGACATTGCTTCCTTAAAATTAGTAGGCTCGTCATTCATAAGCAATATGTCATCTTTTTCCTTTTTAATATGTAAATCAAATCTATTTTAGGAATGATATAATGCAATGAGAGCTATGGGTATTTTGAACTCCTGGTTGTAAATCATATGTACCGACTTGATGTTTTTGTTCCATCTAAATGTGCATTTTTGGTTCTTGATACCTCTAATTTCTACTTTACTCTCATTACTTTACTTTAGGATAAATTCTCCTTTTAGAAATGGAGCATATCTTATGAAAAACACTTTTTACTTAAGGGAGTGGTAAAATTGATGTTTAATGTTTTCTTTTGGATACCCTACAAATTTGTATTTATTTAATTTATCTTAAAGTTTATCAGATATTGCATGCTCCACAAAAGTATCACTTCTCTAAATCTTTAGGTATAATAAGTTTGGTCTACTATAAGTCCATATCTCAGAAAGAGTCATATGAATCAATTTAAATGGAACTCTATTAAGAAGGTAAGTAATAGTTTCAAGGTCATATCCCTAAAGGAAAATATAAAAGAACTATATGACTCGTCATGTAACATAACTTATCTAATAAAGTATGATTTCTCCTCTCAAACACTGTATTAAGTTGCAGAGATCTATGTGGAAACCATTGTGAGAGAATCCTACTCATTCTTAGGTAACTAAGAAACTTATGATCTAAATAATCACTAACTCAATTAGATCTAAATGCCTTAATACTTCTATCAGTTCTTTTCTCAACCTCAAGTATAAATTTTAAACCTTTCAAATGATTTAAACTTCTAATTTATTCAATACACATAAACCATATCTAGAATGCTCATTTGTGCGTAATAAAATATGAGTACCCACTTTTAATGTGAGTCGATCTAAGGCTATATACATCTGAATGTACAAGCTATAGTAGCTTATTGGCACATTATACATTTCCACTAAAGTATAATTTAGTCATCTTACCTAACAAACAAGATTAATAAGTTTTATATGATTTATAATCAAAAGTATCCAAATATCCTTCTTTATGTAACTTTGTCGTTCTAGTCTTGTTAATATGACCTAACCTATAATGCCATAAAAAAATAGATTTTGTTCACTTAAATTTTTTCCTTCTATCTATATTAAGGATTGGCCATTCTATATCTAATTCTTACAAAACATTTGTAAGTAATCTAGATCCATAATAAACATCAACTTTATAAGAAGATAACTTTTATTTTTAGTAATTAAAAAATCCCTTCATATCTAAATAAGTATGAAAAAAATATTTCTTGTAATAACTAGAACATAATAAATATTATTTAGTTCTAATACAAGGCTAAAAGGTAAAACTAAACTACAATTTCATATGGCTAATAAAATAACACTTGTTCTATTACTAACTCAGAATGCTTTTCCTCAATGATCTATTCTTTATTAGCAGTTGTATACTAGTATAATCTTAATCATAAATATGCTCAAGGATGGAGCATCATTAAGTTATCAATTATCAGGATAGTAAGATAAGCATTACAATTACTCTTTTAGTGTCCAATAACTCTATAATAAAATCATATTCCTTATTATTGTCTTTCTTGAAATGGTTAGTTTTCTATCTATTTTAGCAAAAGCTTTATGTCATTTATTCGTATTCTTTGTAGAACCCTTTTTCTTATTCTTATAAGAATCCATAAAAAGGATAGAACTAGGTTCCTTTTAAGAAAAGCCTTTGGAAATAGGGATGACAAAAATGGCTTGGCCCGGTCCAAATTGACCAGTCCTCAGGTCTGTTATGAGGGAGATGTTGGGCTTAAGCTGGAGTCCAGTATGAGTCTTGACTTGTCTAATAGCAACACATCCTCTATCACGACAACTTTGGAATTAGTGACATGTCATGAGGATGTACATGCCCCCCTTTTTAGAGAGCAAAATCATCATCCATGGAGACAATATTAGCGACATTGTCAATCTCTCCATTAATTGACCCAGAGTCTCTTGCCGAACCCGCTCCATGTCTCAAACAATTTTTCTTCACGTGCCCAGATTGTCCATTATATCCAATATACTATATTTTTCTTTATGGAGTTCTTCTTCCAACATCCAGCTACCACCAGAGCTGAGTTTTCAAGAAGAACATTTCTTCCACAACCCAATTTTCTCTCTTTTGAAAAGAGTTTTTCGGTAACTTCAAAAAAAACTATCTCCTCCTTCCCATAAATCAAAATCGATTTCTTGTGTTCATATAAAGGTGGAAGAGACCAAATAAGTCTCAAAAGCTTGATCCTCATCATCTATACAAACTCCAATAGCCTCCAGTTCAGAGACGATCTTATTGAGAACACTTAAATGAACTAAAATTATAGTACCTTCCCTCATCCGTAGTGTATGAAACTACTCCTTTAGGTACACCTGATTTAAGACGCCCTTTATTTGATACAACTCCTCAAGCTTTTCCCAGAGCTCCTTTGTTGTAGATATTCCATGCACATTCGCAAGGACATTCTTAGCCAAACACAATCGTATCCCACTTATTGCTCTCAAAGTCAGATCCTCCCAATCTTCATCGCTCATACTAGATCTGTTTATACTAGTCGTTTTGCCAATATCACCAGTAGTAGTGCTGATACTAGAGATTTGTCTACTTTTCAATGCCTTGTGTAAACCCGACTGAATGAAAATGTCCCTAACTTGCACTTGCCACAAGCTAAAATTGGTTCTCCCGTCGAATTTGTCTACCTCAAATCTAAGAGGATTCGAAACCCTATTTCCTGACATTTTTCCTGTGCTCTTCTGCCTTGATGAATTTTATCGTAGAAATGAATAATGCACCCAGTAAGTTTCAAGGAAAGAGAGGTAGGTCACAAAGGACGCACTTAAATACCAAGTCTTTCCTTTGCCAAAACTTTCCTAGACATACACTTCTATACTACCACACCAAAACTCCACCGCACCAAATGAACCTTTCTCAAGAAAATCTTTTTTGATGTGGAATATCAGTCAAAACTGCGACCACAGAGCATTCTTAGAATTTCCAAGGAAAAAAAACACCTTGGCTTTAATACCAATTGTTGAGAATTCAGACCTCTCGAACTCACACCCAAGAATATTTGATAGACAAATATATCAGAAAATCAAAAAATAATAACAACACAAAAGAATTTACTTGAAAACTCTCAAATTGGAGAAAAAATCATGGGCAATAAGAAGAAATCTACTATGTGAAAAATCTTTGCAATCACACAATTTTTCTTCTCACCTAATCCTCCAATACACCAACACACCCACAAAGAAATATCCACAACAAACTCTTCAACTCTCGCCTCAAAAGAAGAATTTAACTAAAGTTAAATTTGTCATACAAATCTTTGACTTTGTATTAGTACATTACTTAAAGAGATAACAACCTCCTTATGTAGACAAGAGCCTTGCCCCAATTGTTTTCCCTAACTAATATGGGACAAACAAGGGAGCCAAAACTCAATATATGCCAACTTTTCTAGAAAAGTTGGTTGAAATTTTTTGTATAAATAGAAGTTTTTTTTTTCATTAATTTTATTTGGCAATTCAATTCTCTTTTAGGTTATTTCCATTTCGTTGGTTGAGTAATAAAATTGTTCTTTTGTAGCACATTTTTCTTAGTTTCTTTGTTACACCCTAACCATGCTGCGGCTGAAGAAGAATGTAAAAATTAGCTTGTGTGGAGCAAGTTCCGGATCGGCAAGCGGACAAAGAAGCTAGAACACAAGTTTTTTTCTGGTTTGCGGAAGTATGATAGCGGCAAGAGGATGTGTATGATAGCGGCAAGAGGATGTGCCATCAGAATCAGCATATTGCGAAAATGTGTTGGATAGGCTTTACTTCTTTCTTCGGGACTTTGATTTTAACAATCAAGGATATAAAAGAGGAAATCATACCTTCTCTATTACCTTACGTGTCCAAAGTCTCAAACCTCGGTTTCATCTAATCGAATGGAGGGAAGCAGCCGGCCATGTCCATCCTGTCAATGAATAAATATGTAAAGTGAGCACAATGTTCCAAGAATTTTCTACCAGTTTTTTTTTCTTTTTATCAGGATGAAACGCTTGGATCCGAAAGCTTCTCATTCCCAGCTATGCTGAAGGTCTGCGCTAAGTTGTTACGCCTAAATCGGGACAGCAGGAAAGACGCTATAAAGAAAAAGGAATTAGAAGGAGCTTCGGTATCACTGGACTTATGCCAATCGTCAAAGGATTTTTCCGTCAGGATAATTCATGCTGGTGGAAGAGTGGAGAGATACCAGCATGCTCTTCCTGCATCTCAGTTAATGGAAAAGTATCCAGGAATGTGTATTGCCCGGCCAGATGTTTTCAAAGATCCCGACGGATCCCTCTTAAAGCCAAACGAAGATCTTTTGCCTGGTCTCAAGTATCTTATGATTCCATCTAGCACCGCAAGAAAACTGAAGCATAAACACAAGGAGAAAGACGAAAAATTGAAGGGACCTGCTGATGATATGTTAGATGTGAATATCACCTGGAATGATAACAAGGATTTGACAGATGAATCTTTTTGTTCTGCAAAAGATTTTTATGCCTCCAAAGACAGGTGGTCAAGATGTTCAGTGAAAAAGCGAGTTAGAACCAAGAAGCCTTTTGTACCGCCCCTTCCCAAGACAAGGATTTTCCGCGGATCAGGCTGGGAGCCTAGCCTGACTTCTGTAGAAGAACTTTCTCCAGAACCTTGTTAGATACCTGACATGACGTGCCTACACATGTTGGTACTGATCCTTGCATGCAGTTATTGTTCCTCAATTTTTAACAGTTCCCAATCAATTCTTTTTCTGCTGTCTGAGGTTTTTGCCAGAGAACATGGTCCAAAATAATAGACTGTAATTGCGCTTTTAAGTTCCATTTCTTCTGAGGACCTAATTTCTAGGTTGAATTTATAACTAATTCTTCCAATTTCTAAGGTTTTTGTTCATCAACAATTGTTACTGCTTCAGTTTCTTTTTCTCAGGCATAACACTACTACAAGAACCAGCTCACACAGTTCCTAAATCGAGGATAGGTGATTCCTTAACCATGCAGTTTTCTTGTTCAAAACCTGTACAACTGTTCTAAAAGACAAGTAAAAGGAGGAAAACACAAAAAAGGGGGCAATACAAGTTAGGCTTCTTTCAGGATTGATCTATCTGTATTATAGAATTTAGAACAGCCATCAAAGCGTGAATTTGCATCATATTTCCGTGAGAGCAGTTTCAGAAGATCGACCGATATCCCCAATATTTCCTTTTCTCATGTTTGCTTCTTGCATGGCAGGCTTGAGAACTATACTACGTACAACTTGTATTGAGTAATATAATGCAAGAACAAAGGGCACTAAACATGGTAAGAACAATGTCCATTTGATTTGTCTCCTAGGAAGGATGTGACTTCCATTCAAAAGGAAATCACATTAGCTCAAAAAGACGCCATCATTCCACAAATTTTTCAGAGGTGATTTTGATCACTCACATACATCAATCTGTTCATTTTCATCTTGCAAAATGTATACTCACAATATATATGACAAAAGCTTGGTCAAGATCCACGCGTAAAAAACTGAAAATGCAGCACCAACTGGGATAGTTACCACCCATGAAGCTATTATCTCTTTCACGGTTTCTGATCTTACACTATTTAGACCTCTTGCAAAACCTACTCCCATAACGGAACCCACCAAAGTATGCGTTGCCGATATCGGAAGTCCCAGCTTTGATGCGACTAGAACCACAGAGGCTGCAGCAAACTCAGCTGCAAATCCTCTGGTTGGTGTCAGCTCTGTTATCTTCTTCCCAATTGTTGCTATCACTCTATACCCCCACATCATTAGCCCGGCTATTATACCAAACCCACCCCATGCAAGAATATCATTCGGAATTGTAACGACGACCCCTGATCCAGTGACACCACCTTGAAGGATAGCCAATGCAGCAGCCAAAGGACCAATAGCATTGGAGACATCATTACCTCCATGGGCAAATGACATGAAGCAGGCTGAGAGGATCTGCATATATCCAAAAACCCCGTAAACTATCTCCAGCTCGGTACCCTTTGGCCCCGCAAAATCGGAGAGAAAGCCTATCTGTTTATTCTGGATTGCAGTCTCTTTTGGTTCAGGCTGTGATGTAGTTGCTTTCACAAGTAAATGACCGAGATGTTTCCGGATGATTTGGTTAACAAGGACTGCACCAATTGCACCACAGGCTAGAGCCTGTGCCAGGGCCAAAGGAAAGGACTTGTTTAAAGGAAATGCTGCAAAAGATATTCCAGTCACACCCAGAAAGACAGTAATCGGTGCAGCTGCAGCTGCAGCTAGTCCCGGGTTTGGAGCACTGTACACAAACTGCAGCAAGTGAAAATATTCAGAGCAGTAGTTTTGAAATTGGAGACTAACAAGCTAGCTTTGTGATTTAGATGAAACATTAGACACTTTAAACGATTTTGGAAAGCGTTTAAGCAGTAATTCCCCCTTTACAGACAAGCCAATAATTTTCTCCACACAAGACACTTGAGTATATTTCAAGAGTGAGAGCTTCAAGTCTGAAAGACAGAACATACCCTACGAATGCATTTATAGACGAGAAAGGAGACCAATGCTCCCACTACTGGTGAGATAACCCAAGATAATGTTACTCTTGCTAGCGAGCCCCAGAAGACAGCACCTGCACCTCCATAGACAAGACCAAATCCAACCATTGATCCCACTATACAGTGTGTAGTGGAAACGGGCCAACCATAATAAGATGCTACCTAGAAACGTCAAGAAGAGTAAGGATTAGCAGAAATCACATTGAAGACGTGCCTGTCAACGAAAATGGACAAGGGAATAAATTCAATCAACATAAGAGTAGATAGGACAATAATGCTTAAGATAAGCCTTGTAGCCTTTACTGTTACTGGCCATAAAAGGCACCAGTCTATCATATCCGAAGGATTTTTAATTTCAGATTAATTATCCGTAGTTACATATACCTGGCAAATTTTTATGAGTAAGAGGTAGCTTTTGACAGACTTCTCTGATCTTTTCCTCACTTTTATTGGAACTACTATAATAAATGACAGACCTTTTTCTTTGTTGATACTTGCAAGACTTTCTCTCAGGAACCTCATGTATAGACACTTACTGTTATCTCCTTCTCTTTTGTCTCGTGTGGCATAAGTTGGAACTAATGAGTAATGACAGACAACATATGCTTTAGTACCAACCCAATAAGTTCTACCAAGTGCATTTAGATACCCCCATCACTCCGCTGGAGGTTTAGATAACGACTCTATTGGAAAGGGAGCAAGTACAAAAACGGCAGACTTTGAGAAACTGTTAAATCTTCTGTATCCTAAGAGAACAGATGACTGGCAATCAAGAGTATATATCCCCGACTCTAAGTGGCATTATCTAATTAAAAAATATAGAGTATCGGTGTAATTGGTGATGTGCGTATAAATTATAAACTTTCCACATTCACTGGAGAATTCCACACTTCTAACATAGCTGAAAAATCTGGAGCCGTTAGCAAAATTATTCATTACGCGTCTTTAACAAAGATGCAAAGATTCAATAGAAATTCATGACTTCCAAAAAGAGATCTAATAACTAAAGAGATTGATACCAAAAAAAAAAAAAAAAGAGGCAAAGTAAAGTAGACCTGCAACCAAGTACCAGCAGCGGCCAAAGAAGAGAGCAAACCAGCAAAGAGCAGAGTGTCCTTTCCCTGGAACACACTAGCTACAAGAATTCCCTTCTGCATTGTACTTGTAACATGTGTGCCCATCAACAATGCTCCTGAGAACTCCAAAACAGCCGCAGTTAACACCGCTTGCCGGATCGTCAATGCCCCAGAACCCACAGTAGTCCCCATGGCATTGGCCACATCATTGGCTCCTATATTCCAAGCCATATAGAAACCAAACAAGAGTGTTGCGTATGATAAGATCTTAGTCTTTATGTCCAAACTCTGAACCACAGACTTCATGAAGAATGGAAGACTAAGAGCAGCGAATGCTATGAATATGGATATAGCAGAGGTTGTACTTGAAGAGATACCAAAGGCCTGAGCCATTCCAGGTAAGTCATTGTCGTGGATTTTCACTGTTTCTTGATGTTTCTCTATTTTGATTCCTTCTTTTTTCTCTTCTTCACCTCCAGCTTCAGCAAAAGACGATAGACTAGCAAAAGGGTGTTTATATTCAGAGTTCTTGAATCTCAAAAGGGGAAGAAAAGGCTTGATTTGTGTCTGCTGAGGCTTGAAGGTAGGGGACTCTCTTTTGATCTCGTATGAGCGTTTTCTAGCTAGATAGAAGTGAGGATTATAAAGCAGCACAGTTTCTGGTGTGACAGCATTTCTTACAGAAGGTAGACAGCAAGAAGAAGTCATGCTTTGGAGAGAATACAACAGAAGAGGTAAAATAAAGATATGGATATGGAATTAGTCAGGAAGATTCCTGTCCATGGAAGAATATCGCGGAGGCAGAAAAAAGGGCGTAGGTGGTGGCAGAGGAAGAATGGAGGAGAGTGCACATTGGAGACTTTTGGAGACCTTTTTCTGAGTTTTGTGATTACAGGTAGGTGAGAGGTGATTTGGCCTTCAGCTTTGGTGGCTTCAAATGAATGGTGCTTGTGCTTCCTGAGAAGCTCTCAGAGTCTTGCACCCACAAATTTAGCAAGTCAATATTTAAGAGAAAACAAAATCTATTTTAGATCCCTTTTATCCAAAAAGAGCAGGAACAAAATAAAAATTATTTATCTATCTTCTCCCAAAACAAAATTTGCATAAATCAGAGAGCTTTTCAATAGTTCTCTAAATTTAATGCTAATTAAATTTTTTAATAAAAAATTGACTGTACTAATTATTAATTAATTTGTAGATGAATTTGGAATTGGACGATTTTATAGTCATAATTCTAAATTCTTCATTGAAAATTTATTTAAATATAATTCTAATAATATTGTTAATCTGTTCCATTTGTATTTTTGGCATTGTAAATAAATATCAAATAAGAGTAATGTTTTTTAATTGGTAACAGAGAAATTTTTTTATCCAGATTATGGTGAGCTAGCAAAAGCTTCAACTTTTCTATACTTCTTTGAAAAGCAGAACTTGGAGCCTGTCCATATTTGCAAGCTGTCGTCTTTTGACTAACCTAGCCCAATCCATCTAGTGTAAACTTAGGGTGTGTTTGGTGAAGAGCTTATCAGCTCTTTTTTAGCTGGTCAACTCATTTTAGCTGGTTGACCAGCTAAAAAATATCCATAAGCTTGTTTGGTAAATAGCTGATTGGGTTGGCTGATTCAACCCAATCAGCTATTTTTCAATCAGCTCCAAATAGGAGCGTTTCATATGGATAAGCTGATTTTATTCAGCCAAATCTCCGAAATACCCTAATCTCGCATCTCACTTCTCAAGTCTCCAGATTCCA
>JANZLX010000003.1:9684325-9695474 GCA_025531955.1 Erythroxylum orinocense | reverse complement strand
AAAGTAGGCGAGGATCATTGTAATTTTAGCTATTTTATATTCTTAATAAAACTTTGTTTTTTATTTAGTTTTGATATAAAATTTTTTGTAAAATTTATATTTAATTTGGGCCCCCATATCTCCATCCTTGACTACGTCACTGAATACACCTACAAAAATAGTATATAAGTGACCATAGAAGTCCAAAGAAAATGGAACTGGTGATACAGTTGATTCTATACTTTCTTATTACAAAATTCAAAATAACGGAATGTCTTAAGAGATGGATAAAATTGTAGAACAAAAATCTCATAATATTTTTTTAAATTTAAAATATTGTAGATATAAAATGTAATAAGAAAAATTATAATTTAATTAAATTCAAATTTAAATAATTTATTTAAAATATATAATTTATAAATTATTAAAACTAGATTTGACGGATGTATATGTATATATATATATATAAGTAAATGAATTAGTTGAACTGTTGAAGCAATAGTCGGTATATTAGTTTGAGTACAACCTTATGAATAAAAAAGGAAAAAGGTGGCCATATGTATTCCAACGAAGCAAGCAAAGTGCATGATCCTCATCAAGAGGATAAGAAGATAAAGGTGGATATACTCAACACCTTTCGAAAATTCACGCGAAAAAACAGCAATTTCGGTGCTTGAGATGTGCAACTATGAGAGAAAAGTAGGACCCAATTGGCATCTCCAACATGGCCCATACCTTCGCTTCGCTGGTGTTATCATTTTCGCATGACATAATCCATGATAGTGACTAAAGATGATCAGTGGCTACTTTAGCCTTTGCTTATGCTTAGGCTCCCAAAACTTATCCTTAAAAAGCAGCCAAGAGTTTAGTGTTTGACATTTATGTTTATTACGACCAAGCTGATATTAACGTCACGTTTTCAACTGCAGTTTGGTCTCGCAAGAGATTTGATTAGTGATGACGTTAACGTGTTGATAAACTGTAATTGTTAAGTAGTATTGTTGCATTCCATATTCCGATAATACGGTGCTTTGTTTATTGGCATTCGGTGGTGGGAGTGGGACTAATGGAACCTTGAATGTCTAGAACCGTCAGCTGAATTATAATTGTCCTTCTATGACCGAATTAAATATGAAGGATAATAATAATGTCCACATTAAAAGCTGCAAATTAGGTGCTCATGATAAGAACATCTCTCGTTGTTCATGTATGCTTATTCCATAGAACATTTTTTCATTATAGGTATGCGGGACTTCGAGAATTACTAGGCTTGAGCTTAATGACACACAGAAATAAATATCTACATCTTTATATGAATTAGAAGTGTATGCAGTAAAGGGATTTTTGTACCTTTGTTATTGAAAAAGGAAAAGGAAAGGAATAATTGTGGTAAAGACGATTGTTCCCATTAACTTCAAAGAAATTGTGATCTCCCACAAGCATGGAGATGGGAGGTGCCTGGCTCAGTAAACTCCTTTCGAAATTCAAAGGTGCTTTTGGGATATTCCCGCACCTTAACCTGCTGTCGTTTGTCTTGGTAATCTCAAGCTTCAGGCCGAAGAGAACGTGTGGACACTTCAACAGACAGGGGACCAGACAGTGGCTCCATCTAATCCTCTGTATAAACAAGAAAGTATTGAATGTAGGAATTACCTCCTCAGATTGGCTCAACCTGCAGGGGAGCCAAAAAATGCCTTCGCCCAAAGTAAATAGTAATAATTTATGTAACCCAAAAACAGTAAATGCGTTGGGAATATATCTATCCTTCAATCAGTATCGTTACGTCTGTTATGGAGTAAGGGGGGCCCAGGCGAGTCACCCCTTGAAAGAAAGCAAGCAAACTGATGGGAGTGGAAGCGGAACCCAACCCATTGCGATGAAGACTTGGCATGGCATCTTCTATTGTTCATTTGTTCTTCAGAGTGGAATTATGAAGGGGAGAGAGGGTGAGGTCTGGACCACACAACCCCTTTGTGATTGATAACGTTAAAGTTGAATCATTCTAGGTACAGACCGTTACGAATATTACCGCCTTGAGGTTTTTTTTTTTTTGAAAAAGGGAAAAATTAAAACAAGCTAAGGAAAGAAACCGGGGAAACAGATTCCGATAAATTCTTGAGAAGGATGGTATGGCACTCGTAGGGTGTGGTAGCAAAATAAATAACGCCGTCGGACAGCTGACCAGCATAAGCAGCGAGCCACTTCGCACATTTGTTGCTCTCTTGAAAAATATGACGATGAACAACAGTCTAATTTTTAGTAAAAAGAAAATGAATGCTCAAGATTGAAGGTCCTGAAGCGGCGATCTGAGGAAGAGATGAGGTCAAAAACTGTTTTGGAATCGAGCTCCAATTCCAAATGTCGAAAAGCCTGCCCCACGCAAAATCGAGCTCCAATTCCAACCGCCTTGAGTTTTGTAATGATTCAAGGTCTTTCAAGTGTGAACGAAAGGACTTCTGTAGAATTTTGGTACTTCTCTTAACCATTGACCATTCCTTTTTCTTCGGTGTAGAAAAACTTGTCCTTGATTTGGATCAAGTCACGGAGTTCTTGTCAATAAGGCAAACACAAATGGGAGTTCATGTTCTCAAAATTGATAAATAAATTAGTAAGTGCCAATAAGCTGGAAAAGGATATTGTAGTAATTTAACTGTCTTAATTATGACTACTTTGGAAATAATTTCATTATTTGTTAAAGATAAAATTGAATATTGTTAAATTTTAAAAATTCCCGAGATTTATAGTAGTTTAATTACCACGGACCCACTTTCTCCGAGATTCTTGACTGATGTCATCTGACTCTGACCACAACTCCTCTCGCCTCTCCCTCTTTCACCTGCTGTCCCAATCCCAAAGGAAAAAAAAAAATTTAGAAAAAGATAAATTTGAAAGAAAAAAGTCTATAAATAGGAAAAGAAGAGTTCCATACGCAGGCTTGAAGAAGCAACTCAATCTTCTTCAAAGCCTTCCTCAGTCTCCCTCTCGAAACTATTTATCTTTTTCATCTAAATAACTGGACCCCATTTCAGTTCTATACAAAACCCAGAAAAGCATGGTTGGATCTTCACTTGACACCACCAAGCCCGCTGCATCAACCACCACCACCATCAAATTCCTCTGCAGCTACGGTGGGAAGATTGTCCCCCGTTATCCCGACGGGAAGCTCCGTTATCATGGCGGCGACACTCGTGTCCTCGCCGTTGACCGCTCCGTGTCCTTCTCTGGTTAGCTCCTGTTCCTTTATATGTGTTGCCTATTTGTGTGCTTTTCGCTTTTCTCGTTTGCGATTTCCTTATTTTGTGTGATAGTGTGGAAAATATTGCAACTTCCGTTTATTTTATGTGTAAAATGAGGTAAAAAAAAGAAGAAGAGACTATTGTTGATTTGGAGTTGGGATTTTGTGGTGTCTGGTGTTCTTACAGAGTTGTTGTTGAAGCTGGGAGAGTTGTGTGGGTCATCGGTGACTCTACGTTGTCAGTTGCCAACTGAGGACTTAGACGCTCTGGTGTCAATCACCTCTGATGAGGATCTAGCTAATCTCATCGAAGAGTACGATCAGGCGGTGACGCCAAAGGGGTCTTTAAAGATCAGAGCTTTTTTATCGTCACCCAAAAAAGTATCTCCTTCTTCCACTCTCCCGCATTCGTCGCCTGTTCGCGTCTACCACACGTCTTCGTCCTCCTCCTCCTCCTCCTCATCGTCCTCTAACGGACAGAGTGGTCTGGTTCCGGCAACCTCTACTCCGAGGTGCCACCGTCAGATTTCCAGGCCTCCGGTGGCTTATCCGGTGAAGAGGGTTCCTCGCTATGGTTACCATGTTCACGGTAACCCAGCTCATGTCTACCTTGTTCACAATGGGAATCATTGGCAGTAACAGTGCCCGAGCTGAACTGAGAACTGTGAACAAAGTTATTATAAATACCAAAAGGAGTTTTTAAGAAGAAAAGAACGAATATGTTAAAGGGGAGAAAAGGAGTTAGCAGCTATTTGATGTAACTGGGGACTGTAAGAATCGTTAAGAAGAATTGGTTTTTTAGTCCGTGGGCAAAATTAATGAAATATTTCAGTCCAGTTTCTATTTGGATTTCGTCCTAAAGAATATTTTTGACGGTGAGTTGTATAACCCTGTTCTGGGATTGTTTTCCATACATGGATGGATTAGAAGATTATGCCTATGCTATCTTCTGCAACGTTCCCATTTTTTGCATTCGACGTTTTGTTAGTTATCCCTGAGATTCCCTCGCTGGTACCCGATGTGCTTGTCGTTGGATATAGTTTGATCCATCTGTGTGTGCTTCTCCTCCATCGTTAACTCCATTTTCACTTACTGTTTTCTGTTCCTTTATTTTTTACGCCTTTCTGATGGTAGGAGATTCGTCAACTTGCTTCTTGACGTTTTTGGTTGCATTTGCTTAATTATCATTCTTGGTTACGTTTGATTAGTTTTGACTTTTGATTGTAGGCTTTATTTGAAATAACTGTTTGATGTTTCTATTGCAGATTCAACAACGAATTAAATTAATCGGTCTTGCAGATGATGGACAACTTAATTTATGATCTGAAGAGGTATATTTGAATGCCGATGTGAGGACCTCTTTAGCCTTTTCCTCCTCATAAGAATTTAGGTTTTAAGTTGCATCGGAGTCGTCAGAGGAAAATAGTTTGATTAGATTTTAAGTTGGATCCGCTCCTGAGAGAGATGATAGTGATGTCGAAGATTGATACATTACAGGTTAACAGAATCAGAGCAGTGCTTATGTGGAATCTATAATCTGGAAGAATGATTTCCATATCCTACTGGAAGAAGATTTTAACCAAAAACCTCTTCGTCTCAAGGGGAATAACCCATTAGTTAGCTTCCTCAACCTCCAGTATGTTTAACATTGACCTGACCTTTTCATTTATTATCTACAGATTTCAAACTTTGAATTTGGAGATTGAACGCATCTTATTATGACATGCTAGTCTAGATTTTTCTAGGAAAGATTAGATAGAAATGCTCTAGTGACAAAACACGATATTTGCTCCCGTATTTATTTCCGCCTCATTTATCGCGAAATCTATACATAGGTTCGATTGTTTTGTGTCTTCTCTTCTATGATGTGAGTCATGGGCCATGGCTAAGTGGTGACTGATGATTTTCCTTTTGATCAGATATGCTTCCAAATCCTGCTAGCAGGCTTGCAGCTACAAGAGAACTGGTAGTGATGGGTTTGATTTTTGATCATATTACTTTGGAGAAGTGATGGCAATTATGGTTGCAAAACGGCTGGGGACCACTGAGAATCAATAAAATATTTAATGGTATGGAGACAATCAATTTGCTCCTCTTGACAACTTTGCCATATCAGGAGCGTGCCAAACAACATAAATGCGGAACGTTATGACATGAAAATTGAAGCTATAATAAATGGCGGAAGCTGACCTTTGGCTAAGGAGGGAACTGATTTTTTTCAATGTTCAAGAGAAAGGTTGCCACTCACGTACCCTTCACCAAAAGATTCTCCTTTGCTGACCTGGTTGTTGGAGAGACTCTCTGATGACAAATATGAAGAGATTTAATTAACATTCTAAACAATGAACCAAAGCAAGTTGTTGATTGCTACCCATAGAAGATAACATTAAAGTGGTTCCTGGGATCTCCTAACTCCTACCCCACACCCATGTGGGTTTCTTCTATTTACTTCTTTAAGAATAGCAAATTGTCATGCGCGTATGTTCCTTTTGACAAAGGGAAATGGAAGATAGCATTTTTTTTAAAATAAAGAAAGCAGACAATGTGATTCTGTGTTGGACAAATAAAAAGAAAGGACGACGTAAATGTAGGCAATTCTATCTTCTCTTGGTGGTGTTCAATCAAGCTTGTAGACATCAAGGTTGTGTTTGCGTAAGCGTAAGCGTAAGCGTAAGTGTTGGTGGAAGGTGGGGTGGGCTGAAAGCGACGAGGGTTGGGGCGTGTCCAAGACATGTTAAAGTCAAGCTGAAAAAGCTATACAGGATGGTCGAGGTTCACATATTTTAAAATTTCCAACTTTCAGCATAGGAATCGTCCTTGTTGCGTGAAGCTTCATACACATCTTGTTCCGCGACATTTTGCTTCCTTAAGTTGACATTAAAAAGTTGCAAGCAAATTGAAATGCGGCTTGAAAGATACGAACGGAGGAAAATTGACAGTACCTAACATTTCAGACCATCTACATCTTATTGGTAAGAAGGAAAAACCGAGGATTAGAATGAGTGAAAATGAAATATGAGTCCTTCGGCTGTTTATTGATTATACTGACTAAAATGAGGCTTCAGATATTTGGAAATGGATTTTGACTTTAGAGGGTTGTTTGTCCCCGAGCATTCCAGGCACTTCATGCCAGTGTGTGTATCGAGTTTCTTCACAGCACCACCATTGAAGCTTCTACGTTGAAAGTTTTTCTTTTTTTGAAAAATAGCTTCTACATTGAAAGTTGACAATTTTAATGTATAGTTCTCTCATTTTATAATCAGAGTAGCCTTTCTATCAGGGACATCAGGATACTTGGGATTCAAGATCCCTTAACTATCGCACACAATCAGTTGACTTCCTATTATGGTTATCCGTTGTAATCATCTAGCTGTAAGAATTAGCATAACTGTCGTTACATATTGTAATTATATAGCTGTAAGAATTAGCACAATTATAGGCCAAGATTGTAGCTTGTAAGTAGTATAAATCGTGTGACTTTTCCAGCAATACGATTAAGCAAAATTCTCCAATTACCTGTTTCACTTATATGGTATCAGAGCACAATACAAGATCCATCATGTCTTCCAATACTCAAACCTCTTCAGCTCAATCTTCAGCCACTAATTCTCATCTACTTTCTGCACCCACACTTACTGTTTCCAATCCCTCTACCTTGCCGCATGCTCAATACACTTTTGCTATTAAACTCAAACCCACAAATTACTTAATCTGGAAGACCCAATTCAATCCCATCCTAAAGTGTTACAACCTCACTTCTCATATTGATGGCACTGAAGCCCCTGCACAAACTATTCTTGATCAAGAAACAAGCGTTGTCGTTCCTAACCCAGAATTTCACAATTGGGTTTATCAAGACCAACTTTTAGTTGGTTGGATTCTTTCCTCGTTGACAGAGGAGGTATTCCCTTATGTGGTTGATCAAGAATCAGCCTATGATGTTTGGAATGCTCTTCGACAAGCCTTCAGTGCAGGATCCAGTGCTAGGCAAGTTCAACTTCATATGGCCTTGCAAAACTTGACAGCAGAAGACAAGTCTATTGCTCAACTTCTCAAAGAAGCCAAATCCATCAAAGACGAACTAGCAGCAACAGGATTTCCGCTTGGACCAGCTGAGTTCAATGCAAACATTTTCCGACTCCTACCTGCAGATTATCACCCAATCCTTGCTGCCATGTCCTATAAAAAGGATAAAGTAAGTTTTTCTGAATTATCAGGAGCTTTAATTTCACATGAAATTCTTCTGCAAAGTTCCAGGAAATCTGTCCCTGCAGTAGCCAATATTGCATATCAGGGATCATCTCAATTGAAAAACAATAACAACAAATTCCACAACAGCAACAGAAAAGGAAACTACAATGGCAACCATACCTATAAATCTGGTAAGAATGGTTTTCAAATCCCTGTCAGATCTGCAACATGAACAACCATCAAGCAAACACCTGCAGAAAAAGATATGACAAGAGTTTAGAGAATCCAAGTGCTAATATCGCAATGAGTTCTTCCTCTAGCAGATCAAATGATTGGTATGCTGATTCTGCTGCCAGTCACCATATGACACCAGACTTGGCCAATCTTGGAATCTCCGAGGAATACAAAGGACAGGATAATGTAATCATTGGTAATGGCTCAGGTATTTCCATCAAACATACTAGAAAATCTGCATTATTGACACAGCATAAACCACTGATTTTGAATAAGATTCTTCATGTCCCATCTTTACAAAACCAATTGCTCTCTGTCAATAAAATTTCTAAGGACAACAAGTGTTATTTTAAGTTCTATGATTCTCACTTTCTTGTGAAAGATCAGATAACAAAGAAGCTTTTACTAAAGGGGCCTGCTGAAGATGGCGTTTACAAGATTTCTGGTCTTCAATTGAAATCTTTACATCCACAACCTAAAGCGTTTATGGCAGAAAAGCTCAGCTTGAAGGATTGGCATGCACGACTTGGTCATGCAAATTATGGGACAGTGTCCAAACTTGTTAAAAATTTTGATTTGCCTTGTTCAATAAAGGATGTTCCACCTCCAGTTTGTGCGTCTTGTTGTCTTGGTAAACTTAGTAGGATTCCCTTACCTGCTACTGGCACTATTACGAAGAATAAGTTTGATTTGGTTCATGGTGATGTATGGGGTCCAGCTCCTATGACTTCCTTGTCTGGTGACAGATATTTTCTAATCTTAGTTGACGATTTTTCAAGGTTTGCATGGATATATCCTCTTAAGCTTAAAAGTGATGTGTTTGCTATCATATGTCAATTTGTTGCTATGATTGAACGCCAATTTCAAACCAAAATCAAAGCTTTTCAGTCCGATTGGGGGGGTGAATTTAGGAATGTCAACACTTTTCTAAAAAATTATGGCATTTTACATCGACTTGTCTGTGCTCACACCCATGAACAAAATGGCACCGTGGAAAGAAAGATTAGACATGTGGTTGATACTGGTTTATCTCTTTTGGCACATTCCCATGCTCCGTTGAAGTTTTGGACCTATGCTTTTGCGTCTGCCATTCACATCATTAATCGTTTACCATCTGTTGTTCTTCATAATATCTCTCCATTTGAGAAACTCTTTGGAGACAAACCTGATTATAGTAATTTCAAGATCTTTGGTTGCACTGTATATCCCTTGCTTCGGCCTTATAACGCACACAAGTTTTCTTTTCGAAGTACTCCTTGTGTTTATCTTGGTAATGCAGTTGATCATGTAGGAGCGATTTGTTTTGATCCCTCTACAAGCAGAACTTACATTTGCAGGCATTATAAGCTGGATGAAACAAAATTCTTGTATCAAGATGCAGTGGCTTCGAAGCATTCTATTTTAGGACCTGCACCAGATGCCACCACCAATTATAGTCCTTGGCTCACTCTTTCAACCGTACCAGTTCCTACTGCCTTGTCTCCTTTGCCATCTAGACCTCCTAGCAGTTCAACTACTCCTGTCCATCCACAGAGGTCTTCTAGCTCTGTCTCTCCTCAACAACACACACCCGATCTCACTAGCTCAGGAACCATAACACCTTCAGACAATACCTCACCAGCAGCCTCTTCCTGTCCGAATATCGACTCAGTACAACCTGCACATGCTATTACAGGCAGTCCAGCTGAAGCCCCTGTGAGTGCCCCGCCTGCCGCTAGGCAACATGATCATCCAATGATTTTGAGACCACATCCCAAAAAGAAGCTTCTCAATACAGCAGTGATGGCCCCCATCAGTGACACTGTTATAGCACTTGAGCCTACTTCTTTCTCACAAGCTGTTTGTGAAGCACAAGTCCTGGAGAGAAGCTATGAGCAGTGAAATTTCAGCCTTGCTAAAACATGGGACATGGGATTTGGTTCCTAAACCTATGCACGGCAACATTGTGGGCAACAAATGGGTATATCGAATCAAATATCAACCGGATGGTAGTATTGAACGTTTTAAAGCTCGTTTGGTGGCTAAGGGCTATATGCAGCAGGAAGGGATCGACTATTCAGCCACATTTTCTCCTGTGGTCAAGTCCACAACGATCAGGCTCATTTTATCTATTGCGGTGTCCAATCACTGGCATTTACAACAACTTGACATATCCAATGCTTTTCTCAATGGTACATTGGATGAAGAAGTATACATGCACCAGCCACAAGGTTTTATTGATACTGATCATCCAGATTATGTTTGTAGGCTCCGCAAGTCCTTATATGGTTTAAAACAGGCCCCCAGGGCTTGGTACACTCGTCTTAGTTCTTATCTTATGCATCACGGGTTTATCATGTCTCATACTGATCCTTCATTGTTCATTTTACACGTGCAAAAGCATGTGGTCTACTTACTCTTATACGTTGACGACATCGTCTTAACTGGCAGCAGCACCACTATCATCCACAACGTTGTTCAAAAGCTCTCTTTCGAATTTGAGCTTCGAGATTTGGGCACTCTCAAGTATTTTCTTGGAATTGAAGTTCACACGCGGGGTAATGGATTGCTTCTAACTCAGGAGAAGTATCTTTCTGATTTGCTTAAAATAACGCAGATGGACGGTGCCAAACCTGTCAAAACTCCACTACCCGCAACTGCACAGTTTACACCGACTGATGGTGACCCCTTATCTGATCCATACATTTACAGGAGGACAATAGGAGCTCTTCAATACGCCTGTTTAACTCGCCCAGACCTTACGTATGCCGTAAACAAGCTTAGCCAGTTCATGGCTTCGCCAACAGACATACATTGGCAGGCTTGTAAGAGAGTCCTTCGCTATGTCAGAGATACACTTTCACAAGGTCTTCTAATTGTTCCTAGCTCTACCACTAACCTGCAAGTGTTCACAGATGCCGATTGGGCTGGCGATCATGCAGACAGAAGATCAACCAGCGGTTTCGCTGCCTATTTGGGACAAAATCTCATTGCTTGGTGTTCTAGGAAGCAACATACAGTTGCTCGTTCATCTACCGAGGCAGAGTATCGCTCAGTGGCAAATGCTGCGGCAGAAATCTTATGGTTAAAGTCTCTATTGAAGGAACTTGGTCACACTATCTCTCACCCCATCACGATTTGGTGTGATAACATGGGGGCAGCATTTTTATCTCTTAATCCAGTCTTTAAAGCAAGGACAAAACACATTGAGTGCGATTATCATTTCGTACGTGAACAATGCAGCAAGGGGGTTCTCACCGTCAAACATATCTCCACTAAGGATCAAATCGCAGACATTTTTACCAAACCGTTGTCGTCTGTGCGATTTTTAGAGCTAAAAAGCAAGCTTCGAGTCCTTCCAAGAAGCTCTCTTGCTTGAGGAGGGCTATCAGGGACATCAGGATACTTGGGATTCAAGATCCCTTAACTATCGCACACAATCAGTTGACTTCCTATTATGGTTATCCGTTGTAATCATCTAGCTGTAAGAATTAGCATAACTGTCGTTACATATTGTAATTATATAGCTGT
>JANZLX010000003.1:9641084-9653421 GCA_025531955.1 Erythroxylum orinocense | reverse complement strand
GAGAGAGGGAGATGTCGGGTGAGCTGATATTTAAAAAGAATTTACCGACGGAATTTTCATAGGTATACTCAAAAATTTGAGTTCCCGCCTTTTTACCGACGAAAAATTACCGACAAAAACTTTTACCGTCCCTAAATTCAGTCACTAATATTGGCGGGATAATTTCCCTCCATTTTTAGCGACGGAAAATTAAAACCGTCGCTAAACAAAGTTTTTTCACGTTGATTTTAGCTATTGAAATAAGTTTTCGTCAATAATTTGCTATATTTTATTTTCCGTTGCTAAATGAATTTTTCACGTCAAAATTAGCGACGGAAATATGATTTTCGTTGCTAATTGGCTACGTTTTAGTTTCCATCGGTAATATTCCGTCGCTAATTCTTACTTTTCTTGTAGTGTGCCAAAAAATCATTTTATCTAAAAGCTTGAGTTATTAGGCAAAATATATTAGCAAGCAAAAAGGACTATCATATTTTTAATCTTTTAATCTAACATATTTCTCATTTTATATTTTTATTTTAATAATTATTCTATGTCATGAAAACAAAAACAAAAAAGTTTTCCAATTAGAATGTTACGTAAGATTTCAGTTAACAGTATTAACATAAATTATAATATAAAGTGATTAGGAAAATAAAAAATTGATTAAAAAGATTTAATAATTAGAGTACATGAATACAAATAATGTTAAAATTGAAAAAAATGTTAGTCCCACTTACATAGCCATCATCCTATGACGTGAATATGAAAACAAAACGTACTGAGGTGCAAGTAGTTAAAGAAAAGAAAGATTAAACATTTGGTTGTATCAGAGCTTTAATTATAACTGTAATATTATAGTTGTAATTCATTATAAAACATTTGGTTGTATTATAACTTTAATTATAACTGTAATATTATAGTTGTAATTCATTCTATTATCATCATTTAGAATTAAACTTAGTTACACCTAATTCTAAATCTAATTTAAAAATTATATCTTGTTTAAGTTAATATAATTACACTTATAATTATATTTTTCTATGTTATTTTTGTTTAATACATGTGCCTTTATTTATAATAGTTCATTATCATTTATTATAAATAATTTGTATGCAATTAAGTAACTAAAAATATTTGTACAGACAGTTTTAATTTTAAATTACTAAGAAAATTTTTAATATTTTTATGATTTTATAATAACTAAAAAGGAGACTATTTCTATGTCTTATAATTACAATTTCTAGAGAAAATTAAAGCAATTAAATATATTTAAGTTTAAAATAATTTTGTATATAGTGAAAATAAATTTTGAGAAAAAAATTTAATCATATATTAAGCAAATTATTTTTTAGTTATTCATATTTAAATTTACAATTTCCAAATCAAAGAAGTTTTCCTTTTCATATATTTAACAACATATTACATGCATATTACATTGTTAAAGACTTATTATGACAATAATCGAAACACTTCACTCTTTTACATGAAATCGCTTATTTTTTAAATTGTAGAGATGCAAAAGATG
Organism: Erythroxylum orinocense; assembly: GCA_025531955.1. Taxonomy (NCBI): domain Eukaryota; kingdom Viridiplantae; phylum Streptophyta; class Magnoliopsida; order Malpighiales; family Erythroxylaceae; genus Erythroxylum; species Erythroxylum orinocense. Next base: position 9,651,914 of record JANZLX010000003.1, on the reverse strand, counting down.
TATATATATATATATATATATACACACACATATATATATAAATATATGTGTGTGTATATATATATTTATTTATATATAGATATATATATATACACACATATAAATATATATAGATATCTATATATATAAGATATATATATACACACACTTTATATATATATAATCTTACTCTTAACTAGTAAATTGAGGCTAATTTTTTGGATTTATATGATATTTATTTATTATATTTAAAATTTAATAATTACTAGCTTAAAATCAAATTAAGTTGGTTATAATACCTGCATATGAATGACAGATACAATAAGTATATAGTTCTTAATAAATATAATAACTTTCTTATAAATACTTATCATATTTTAATTACGATAAAATATTTTAACTTGTAATAAAATAATGGTTATCCTCGTTATAATACACCGTATATGCATATTTTATAATAAGAGTTACTTTTATATTCTTTTAAACATTGAAACATTAAAATTAATAAAAGAGATTAATTTCTTTCATAATTTTAAATATATTTATATATAATTTGTGCATATAATAAATATATAATTAATGAATATTCATTATATGTATAATTTGTACATATAGTAAATATATAATTAATGAGACATGAAAATTATTAAAATACTATTACATAATTTTAAAATAAATGTGAATTAATATATAAAGTATGTTTGAGGTTAAATATAATTTTTAAAATTATACTACTTTTTTTATTTTGATATTATATACTAGTTATAATAAAGTATAATATTTTTTATAAGATGTACTTTTATCATGTGCGACAGTTAACTTTCTGATAAAATCCTTATACAATTTTCTTGATGTAACTTGTAAAAGTAGATTAAAAATGGGCGATAAAGTGAGAGAAAAAAAAAAGAACAGAGAAAAGCGAAGAAAGTATCTTAAATTCTCGGAATTTAATGCACATAAAGTCAACAGTGGGACGGGCAGCCGTAATAGAACCCGCATGCATGAGTAGCCTATCGATTGCTACAGAGCTAAAAAGTGGAACCAGAGCTAAAAATTAATTAAGATTTAGAGGCATCTTTGACTTTTCCTTTTGGGATTATAAACAACCGTGAAAATAGTAGGAAGATACAGTACACACGTTGCATGTACAATCGTCTTTGGTTTAATTATCGGAGACAATACAAATGATGATGACAGTAAATGTTGAATCTACTTGAAAGCAACCTTCCAAGCCTTTGCTCCGACATGGCTTAAATTTCGCTCCCCGAGAGCTTTTAACATCTTAAACTTCTCTCAAATGTTTAAGGTGCATCTAAACTTTAATGATTAATACACATATGACATAATTCCAGTAGCAATTGTTAAAACTGAATAAAAACAATGTAAAATGGTAACTGGGAACTCTTCTCGTCTCCGCAGACCTATATGGAGGATAGTGACAATTGGAGATATTCCATCAATAATGCTGTTTTCTTTTACCTTTTTGTGTTAGTTAACTCAGCAAGTTGGCCAAAGCATATGTATGGTGGCGACAGGACTGGTCGTGAAGGGTACGAGTATCAGGTATGGAATGATGGAACATGCATGGAAAGGCAAGCATATATATATATATGCATGCATGAGTCAATTTGTATGCTTTTTTACGCGCCAGAAGAGGAAAAATCTAGACCTACACATGAGCAGAGGCTAATTTTCTAGCAGATAGGATGAAGTTGTATAAAGCAAGACAAGAGGGCACAAGTTGTAGACAAGATTGTACAGGGAACAAATTGATCAGAAAAAGGCCTGCCACAACTGTGAGTTACGAATAGGCTGTAGTTGAGAATGTGATCAAGTGTTTCTCTTCCCCTTAGTTCTGTCGTGACCAGAAAGCAACAATCCTGCAGTCTTAACCTTGTTTAAGTAGCCAAAAGGCAGCAAGAAGAGTTGGACCGTGATCTTTAGCTCCACAATCCTACATTAACGAAAATAGTCGAATTCGCCAAACCATAGGGCATGAAAAGCGTACATTCAGATCTCTATGGAATTACACTTTATATGGTTGTCAAATTTTAACATTTCAATTATGAAAAACTGTTTAACAACAATATACATTGCAAATCCAATTCCCTCTATTTAATTAGAATTTAATTTAGACTGTTTAGATATTCAAAACTTCATGCATTTCAATTAAACATGATTAATTAATGGCTCGTTAATTACTCTTGCAATCTCCCCGTTTTAAGTCATTCTCGCACGTGATAATTGAACTTCAAATTTGTTGAGTTCAAAGTTTGGTTAACGGAATAAATGAGAACCATCTTTATAAATTGATAACTATTAATATAATTAATGACAAAATTTTAACTAAATGATGTTTTTATTTAATATATGTTTTTATTTATATTACACAAATAAATTTATTTTGAATTTTTGCAAACTAATCAAGTTTTAATTAGGGTTAATTACTGAAAAAAAAACTCAAACTTTCGATATTTTTCAATTATAGCTTGAACTTTAAAAAATAAAAATAAAATATCTAAACTTTCAATTTTTTTAATTATAACTCGAATTTCAAAAAGTAACAATAAAGTGATCAAACTTTCTATTTTTTCAATTCTAACTAGTGTTTCTGTTAAGTTTGCTGATACGGTTTGCCACATGTTTCAAAAACCTTAACTATTAATATATGTTAGACAAAATTAACACAACAAATGAAGATTAATAAAACAACGTCGTTTAATCACATAAATAAAACAACGTTGCTATTTAAAAATGACCTAAATCAGATTACACAATCTCGACGACCTTATACTTTGATTTTAGTTTTTTCCTTCGTTTTCAAATTATTCTCTCGACGCCTTCACCCTTCAATTTTTAGAGTATGCCGTCTCGATGCCCTTACACTAATGGCATCAAGAGAACGAACTAAAAATGAATAGTTTACTGAGGTAATATGCTGTAATGCGAAAATAGTTTGAGGTGTCAAAAAAATAAACAGAAAACAAAAGGCTGAGGGCATAGGGGAAATAACAGATAATAACAAGCTAAAATTAAAGAAAATTGAAAATTTGAGCACTTTATTACTACATTTTGAAGTTTGGGCTATAATTGAAAATTTTGAAACTTTAAACATTTTATTGCTACTTTTTAAAGTTTGGACTATAATTGAAAATTTGACGAAAGTTTGGGCTTTTTTGGTAATTAATCCTTTTAATTATGATAACTTAAATACTAAATATAAAAATTAGTACATGATACATTTATCTCTAATATATGCTTATTTTAACTACTATGATATGCATTTAGTGTAAAAATTTAATTAGAATTCAAACTTGCAAATTGCTAAATTGTTATTATAATAATTAAAATTAAGAATAAATAAATAAATATACTTATAATAAGCGAATTTTACTCTAGATACTATTTTCTCTTATTTAACAATTTGTTATAACTATTCATATGTATGAGAAGTATGTTGCTGCCGACTATACCAAAGTCAAAAAGGGATGCTGATGACTACACAATGTCAAAAAATGTAAGAAGAAAGAAGAAGCAAAATGAAGGCCTGGAAGGCCTATCAATAGGCCTTTTCATATCAATTTTCATTCATTCCAAATATTCTCTTCATCAGTTCAATCTCTACAGTTTAGAGAGTGTTTTTCTTATTTCTTGAGAGGGTTAGTATTTCTCCTTGTAAAATAGAGAGATGTTGTAACTCCTACATTTTTTTAATAAAGTGTCTTCTTTTTGTTTGTGATTTTTAACCTAATTTGTTTGGGAATTTTCCATGTAAAAATCTGTGTTTATTTCTTCATTACTATTTCTTCAATCCTATTTAGTTGCGAATTTGCTCTAATCTAGTCAATTTTCACAAGTAATACCAAAGCACGTTGAGAAAATTATGACAAATTTGTTGCACTATTTGTTCAGTTTTCGTGTGAAGACGATGAAAGTTGATTAATAGTAAAATAGTAATTAAGAAAGGTGGCAATTATTCATGATTGTAGAAATCACTATAGTTGAGCTGTAGCAACTAGCACTATGAAAAAAAAATTCTTTAGGCAACAGACAAAAGTATAGCTATAAGTACAATTATCATTTCCTTTTTATTAAGGCAACATAATTTATATCGTTACAAGAAGTGGCACTGTTATAAGTATAACGCAAAAGAATTTTTTGATTAGACAATAAAATAAAAAATGTTGCTTTAAGTTTTGACAAAGGCAATACTTTACTTTCCAACTATAATAACAATGTTAAATAGATATTGCAACACTTTTAAGTCTTTATAAGGCAACAAATTAAAATGTTTAGGCAACAATTTGTAAAAATAAAGGTAATAATTTATTCTTTTGTTACCAATATTATTTAATGTAAAATCAAACTCTTATTATTATGTAGGCAACGTACATATACATTGAAAGAAATATATAAATATTCATGCACATCTTAATTGCATACGCACTATCAAATGTAAACAACAAAGTATTTATATATAATACATAGTCTATAAGGATTTATAAAATTCAATATTTTAACATATTTAAAATTAAAAAAAAACAAAAAATCACTAGCTAAAATATTCATTTACAATATCGTCCTCCATTCCATATGGAATATAAGTGAATTAATCTAAATACTAAACAAAACCAATATATATGGGCTCTCCAAAATCCTTCACCATGTACCTTCTTGTCTACTCCTAATCATTACTATCCTAAAAAAAAGAAAGAAACAAACAAGAAATAGATTAGCATTGTAAAACTCCTATATACGCTCACAAACAGGTTGATATATCTAAAAGATGAAATACTAACTACTTTATTGCGACGTCAATTTAATCAAGACAAATAATATAGTGTCAATTTAATCAAGACAAATAATATAGTCCAAAAACTAACAACAAAATGATTAAGTTCTTTTTATGAACAATTTCAAAAAGCATGAACATAAGCAGCTAATCTCAACAAAAAAGATAATAAGATGATTTACAAAAATAGTGAATTAAGGAAAATTTTTACCTGATATTCTTCATGATGATATGTATGGTTTGGAGGAATAGAAGATTCCTTGAAATCAATTTACAAAGCATGTCTATGTTAATAGCTTGCCTAAGTTGAGATTGAATAAGGTAGAACATTTGTTTCATCATTTCTTCTCTATCAGCTTTATCTTGTTTTAATTGCCTTTTCATCTCGAAGCGTTCAACTTTCTTGTTTTTCAATTCCTTTCTCATTCTCTCCTTTTCAACTTCTACTTTTTGATTCATATCTTCTTCTAATGCATTCTTAATAGACTGCAAATACTCATTAGGAACTTTATACAAGGCTTCACTCATCATATTATTAAATCAATTAATGAATAATGAATGCATAAGATATTGTTGCTATAAAAAAGATGGATTAAAAATGAAAAAAAATTGTCGATTCAATGAAGAAGTGTGTTAACAAGAATAGTTGAGTTATATGATATTCTATTTATCTTATTAATAGAGTTATCATGATGATTGATACATTAAGGTGCTTTTGCCTACAATAATAATATGGCACTAGAGAAATAGAAATCGGATCCATAGAAAAGAGAATCCAGATAATTACCCACTTGGAAAAATCTCAACTCATGACTACCAGCTCAATATCCATTGCATCTAGTAAACAATTGTAAATAAAAAGCATAGAAACTATTCAAAAAGAGATAATTTTTTATTTCATTTTGACTGCTCTAGACTCTGAAACTTAGGAAACTTAGGCAACAATTACATGAAATAATAAGATCAACACAATCATGTCGCAGGAAAGATATGAAGAAGTCAGTCAATTCTGAGTCAAGATACAAAGAAGAGAAAAAAAAAAGGAACATTAAGGAAATAAGTGAAGAATGACCTTATGAAGACTAATGAGTACCTCTTTTCTCAACTAGACTCCTTCTGGATATCAGAACCCCCAGATGGCCATCAATCTCCACGCTTAAACGGTTGGGCGGAAACACAAAAACAAAATCAAATAAACATACTAGCAAAAAAGCTCAACACAAATCATAATCATATGATCAGAAATGAGTGTTGTTACTAGCAATAAGTATGAACATGGCTTATAGAAACATCCAAAGCAAGTCCTCAACTTTCTTAACAATCTGGGAAATGTGCCTGATTCATCTTTAAATAAAGCAGTAACTTTGAATGGCTATAAAACGCACTAGACTACCATCGTTTGTTTCAAAAAAAATGAGGACGTTGTAAAGAAAAAGACTACGAACTACTTACCCATCTACCTAGAAAGAAGCTACATCGTAATCTAGAAACCTAAGTCTATAACCCTGCTAATCGAACATGAAACTATGGCTTCAACCACCGAACGTATACACCACAAATAAACCTGAAAATGACCAAAACTCATATTTCAGCTAAGAAACTAAAATCTTTCAATAATAACATGAATATTATAACAAAGTTCTAATAAGCAATGCTTTAAAATGCTATCAAAAGTTGACCCAAAATGGTCAAAACCCAACAATATTTTGATCAAATAATTGAACCCCATTTTCAGCTACTACACTAATGAACCCTCTCACAAGAATAGAACGACAAATCTCCATCCACCCAAAAGAAAAGACCTAAATTATATTTAGAAAATATTCTCACAAGTGAAATAACCAAACCTTTCCCCATTGTAGAAGATCATTACTTGTTGCAATACACAAATTTCAAATGCCTTAAAAGCGTATATCAACTAAAGTCTAAAAATTGATTAAAAAAATATCATCAAAACACACATCCAGAAAGAAAAACCCTTATGGCAAGCCGAAGAAAGATCTAGCCTTTGAGCATACCCATAACACAAACTTTGGGTATTAACATGAGAGATTGAAGCCAAATGGGCTATGATCACAAAAAGATTAGGAGATGTTTTTTACATAATTCCCATATAAACTCTTTTGATTTATAAGAAACATAATGAATGATTAAAGAGATTGGACCATACACGAAGGGGTTAAAGTTTGAATATGTAATCTCTTAGAGGGTAAGAAAGGATGACGCCAGTCTTTTTTTAGTTCATTGTTTATTTTGTGCTTTGTTCACATAAGTATCAATTTAAGTATTATCATTATTATAAAATTTTTAATTGATGGAAGTAAAGTGCCTGAAATTGATTAATAATTTCTATTTAGAGATTTTCGTTAAATCGTCGTAAAATTGGTTAAAGATTAAATAAAATTTAAATTTTAAAATATGATTGAAAAAGATTATACTTAACTACCGAATAATTTAAATTTAATTAAAAAAAGAGACTGTTGAATAAAAATCAATTAATTAATTTTATTTTACAAGAACTTATTAATTTGCAAAAATTAATCGACTAATTAATAAATTAATTTGATCCAACCTAGTTCAAAATTTAAAGAAAATGATGTTATTTTTTATATTTACAAAATAAATAATATTTTTAATCAAGTTTGGTTATATTTGATTGTGTTTGGGCTCAAGTATGGTTTGAGCCTAAGTGTTTCTAAGTCCAAGGCTACTTATTGTAACCATTGATTATTGTTTAAAGTCTCAACAAATTTAATTGTTGCTTATATTAAATTTTATAGCAACGAAATTTTAATTTTGTTGCCTTTAAAAATATATGGCAACAAATTACTATTAGCGTTGCTTATTAATATTACTAAAGGCCACGTTTTAAAAATTGTTGCATTATATCAATTTTAAGCAACACATTTTAATCTATTACAAATTTGACATTGTCTAAAGCATTTTTTGCTATAATGTAGGTATTATTCACGTATATGGTACTATTCATACATATTATTCATGTAAAATAGTAAGAGCTAAGTTCTATTCGTGATAGAAGCAATGGTGACAAAATTTGAGATTGAGAAGTTCCATGTGAGTAATTTCTCATTAAGGAAGTTAAAGATAAAGGTTGTCTTGAGAAAAAATAATTGTTTAGCGGCTATTAGTGAAAGGTTGATAACATTTACAAATGATAATAAGTGGAATGAGATGGACAGGAAGGCTATGGCAAATCTTTACCTGGCATTAGCAAATAGGGTGTTGTCAAGCATAGAAGGGAAGAAAACGACAAAGGAGATCTGGGATCATCTCACTAAGTTGTACGAGGCCAAAATACTCCTTAACAAGATTTTCCTTAAAAGAAAATTGTACACTCTCTGGATATCAAAATATACTTTAGTGACAGAGCATATCAACACCTTGAATACTCTATTTTCCTAACTCACATCATTGGATGATAAAATAGAGTCTCAAGAATGTGTTGAACTTTTACTTGAAAGTCTATGATCAACTCATCAATTTAACAAATAATGTTTGTGTGGACCACCTAATCTTTAATGATTTTGCAGCTATTATTCTTGAAGAAGAAAATCGGAGCAAGAACAAGGAACATAGGCAAGCAACTGCACAACAAGCGGAGGCATTGATGGTGATGTGAGAGAGATCAACGGAACGTGGCCAAAGTGTGAACTACAACCATGGTAGGGGAAATTCAAGAAGTAAGAAGAATTTAAGATACTACAATTGTGGCAAAAACGGTCAAATGAAGAAAGGATTGTTGGAAGAAGATAAATTTCAATCCTTAAGGAAATATGATGAACATTTTAAAAGAAGGTGATGTCCTATGTTGTGAGGCAATGACAACAAATAAAAGTAGAAAAAGATATACTAGTGTATGGCTTTTCGACTAGGGAGCTACTTTTCACATGACCTCTCGGAGGAAATGGTTCTATCATTATGAACTTGTCTCAGTAGGATTTGTGTACAATTGCAATGATCATGCCTTAAATATCATTGGTATAGGAACCATCAAAAGTTGTATGATGGTACAATTCGTACTATTCAAGGAGTGTACCACGTGGAGGGCCTAAAGAAGAACTTGTTATCTTTAGGACAACTGGATGATCTTGGTTGCAAGGTTGAATTTGAAAACAAGATCATGAAAATAACTCAAGTTGTGCCTGTACTTATGAAGAGAGAAAAGATAGCTGCAAATTTGTATATGCTGAAGGGATAGACTTTACAGAGGTAGAAACATCAATTGTTTCAGGATGTTCAAATGCAATGATATGGCATTGATGTATGATGTGGACTGATAAGTTACTTGATTATTCAAACCTCCATTTATTTGAAATTCTTATGTGTGTGATGTAGAATCCCACACATAAGTACAAGCAATGTAATCTTTGTAGATGAGCTATAAAATAAAAGAGAAGATGATAACACATTAAAGGAAGATTTAAAGACTACCGTTGTTCAGGTGAAAAAGGATTCGTAGATGGATTCTTCTGAAACAACACAAGAGCATAAGGTACAAGTACTAATAAAGTCTGAAACTCCAAAGACTCATCCGTCAAATCGCCCGAAAAGGTGGCTATATTAGCATTCAAACTATATTAAGAAGGGTAATGTTACAAATTATCTTTTAACTGAGGATAGGGAGTCATCAATTCTCCAAAAGACAATGAATAGTTCAGGTGCACCTCAATAAATGACAGCAATGTAGGAAGAAATTGAAGTTCTTTATAAGAATAAAACCTGGGAACTTATGCCACTATTATAAGGAAGGAAGGCCATTGAAAACAAATGGGTTTGTAAGATCAAATGAAATTGCGATGATCAAATGGAGCAGTATCGTGTAAGATTGGTGGTGAGATGATATGCTTAGAAGGAAGAGATTGATTTCAATGAAATATTCTCCTTTATGGTTTAACTTACTATAGTTTGAGTTGTCTTGGCAATATGTGTTAGGTTTGGACTTACATCTAGAACAGTTAGATGTAAAGACTGCTTTTCTTCATGGAGATCTTAAAGAGATATTTACATGCTTAAACCAGGAGGTTTTGAAAAAGCAGGAAAGGAGAACTTGGTTTGCAAGTTAAACAAATCTCTGTATGGTCTAAAGCAAATGCTGAGGTGTTGGTATAAGAGATTTGATTCCTTCATTATTAGTCTTGGATACAGCAGACTAAATGCAGATCCTTGTGCATATTTCAAGAGGTTTGGTGACAATGACTAGTGATCTTGTTGTTGTATAAAGACGACATATTGGCAGCAAAACCCAACAAAGATTGTATTATAAAATTAAAGGCTCAGTTGGTTAGGCAATTTGAAATGAAGGGCTTAAGACTAGCAAACAAGATTCTGAGGATGCAAATTTACCAAGAAAGAAGTTACAGGAGGATTTGGCTTTCTTAAAAGAATTATCTGAAGAAGATCTTATGACACTTTAACATGTAAAATTGTAAGTCAATTTCTACCTCACTTCCTGTTAACTTCAAGTTATCCTCCAACATGAATCCTAGCAATGAAGATAAAAGGATGAAGATGCCTCGAGTATCACATAAATCAATAGTGAGAAGCTTACTATTCGCTCTTATATGTACAAGACCAGACATTGCATATATAGTAAGAGTAGTTAGTCGGTACATGGCAAATCCTGACAAAAAGCATTGGAATGTTATACAAAGGGTCTTGAATACATTAAAGGGATCTCAAATGTTGCATTGTGATATGAGGGATCAGATTTTGGTGTCGATCCTCTTACAGATGATGGAGACATGAGCAACATGGAAATGGCAAGGAAGAAAGAATGGTATGAAGATCTGATTGACTTTCAATCAAATCTTCAAATGGGAGATTGTTGTTGCTGATTGCACCAAAGTTAAGAGGGGTTGTTACCGACTACACAAAGTAAAAAAATGCATGAAGAACTACCAGTTCACTCCCTCTATGGTAACATCAATTCATGACAATTCAACTACCAGTGTTATTTCATCATACTCTCTAATCTCTTTTCTCATTTAATTCCTTGCTTAACACAATTTCTCATCCTTCACAATTTCCTATCATTCCTT
>JANZLX010000003.1:9621984-9640984 GCA_025531955.1 Erythroxylum orinocense | reverse complement strand
GTTACTTTCGAATCATTACATATTCCTTTCTGATCAGTTCTTTTCATTGATCATTCTTAATATAAACTATCTGATCTACTTAATGTAACTCAGTAAAATCCTTCTTCAAAAGGGAGTTTCTTGCTACTATGATCTATACTGTTCATACAAATCTTTATTAATCACTTGCTATCATCATCACATCATAAACTATTTTTAATACCTCGAGAAGATCAATTTCTCTCATCCTCATAAGGTCATAATGTTCAAGTCACTCAAAACTCAATGGAGTAATGAACATACTTGCTGTCGCATATGTTTGAATGGGCATCATCAAAGTCACGCCATTCTGTCCACAGATTTACTCCTGAAAATCACCAATTTATATCTTACACAATTGATACTTTGATCTTCATTGATCCTAGACAACATTTCTCTCTTTATCAAACATGCTAACACCAATTTTATTCCAGTTTTCCAGAATTCACCTTTTTTGATGCTCTGCCATTTCATAATGAGTCAATTACCATATTGAGTGCATCTACTCTTCTCATTTGATTTTTCATCCTTTTATTAATCTTATTCATGCATAAAATTCCATCTTGTAGGCACTTTTAATTTTTCCCCATGGTACATATCATTTCATTCATCTCATGTAAAGTCATTTGGGTCTATTTCATTTCCCTTTCTCTATTTCCTCACTTTTATCTCGTTTTCCTATTATCATTTATTTCATCTTTCACATGTATATCCTCAATCAATTCAAAATTATTGATGCATAATCATTATGAAATTCAGATCTCAATTCCACTAATATCTTTTTACTGCGGATCATAACTCTTGTCGTATTAACCGAACAACCACTTCGGTTCCAATTTTCTCTTCATAAGATCATAACAAGGTTATGTTTTCATTACACTCTACTTGTACACTCTAATCTTATCGTGTATACTTATATCCCTATATTTCTCAAACAATCCTTGGCAATACATTCGTATCTATATCACTTTCGAAAATATATCACCACAATATAATATTCGTGTCATGTTCAATAATACATCCTCCAATACAATTGCAATGAATCATTACCTGCTATTTTTACCCATACACTATTTCTCCTTTCTAATTATCCTCAACTTTCTTTTTTTTCATATATCATGAAAGAATATCATCCTTTTCTCACTACTTTTATCACCTCAAGATCTTAACAATTGCTTATGCATGTAACTCATACACATGCGCCTATTTAAGATCATAATACTAGCGCTCTGATACCACAACTGTTGGATCCTGTTTTCTGAATCCAACTATTAACAAACTAACGTCATACTGGAGCACGGTTCCTTGTAATCTCTTCTTGCTCTGATACCAAACATGTTGGACCCCGTTGTTAGAGCCCAACCTTTGAACTGTAAAACGTGGGTGTGTTCTAATTAAATCTCCTTGACTATTTTCAGTTCATCTTTCTACTTTGATATCATAACATGTGAGCCTCGTTTGTGGAGTCCCATTATTCAGTCAGGAAGCCAAAAAATGTTGGGTCTTGGGTCCCTCAAAGTTTGTCGTGACAAACTTCATGTTTCGCCGCGATGAACGGACCAACACTTCTACGAAAACCCTTCAAGAAAAGTTCACCGTGGAGAGCTCTTGCATTCGCTGCGGCGAAGGTCCAAAATTTATCCCTTCCACTCCGCTCGAGATAATTATGTCGCGGCGAGAAGTTTGACTTTGCCGTGGCGAAAATGCAAAATTAACCATACTAGTACCTTTCGAGAAAAGTTCACTCAAGACCCTTCCCTAGGCTTCTCCATCTATCCAAACCTTACTTTCACTCTAAGTTGTCCCAAATTCACTCCCTCTAAGGTAATATCAATTCATGACAATTCAGTTACCAGTGTTATTTCATCGTACTTTCTAATCTCTTTACTCATTTAATTCCGTGCTTAACATAATTTTTCATCCTTCACAATTTCCTATCATTCCTCTTTCCATAACACATCTCACTTGTATAAATAACAACAATTCGCATTCAATAACCTCAAAAGGAAGGAGTTTTACAAAGCTTTAATCACTTATAAACATGACATCATTCGCTTAATACAAAATTACACATGGATGCTCATTTTCGATACACCACTAAAGCTACTCAAAAATGAAACTAACTTAGTACAAAAGCTACCTATCTTGTAGTTGCCAAATGCCTTTATGCTCTTGATCACTTCCTCTGTTGCTTATTACCTGAAGATGGGGATGAAAGGGGGCTGAGCTTGAAGCTCGTGGGTAACAAGTTTATAATTGAGAAACAAGTAAAACCCCTTTACAAAACTCATTTTCATTGAACCTTTTCATAACCATAGTAATTCTACATTTAAAAATCCTAAAAAACTTATGTCATGCAATTCTTAATTTGTCAAAAATTTACAATAGTACAAACTACAAATCATGTATGCATCCATCATGTCAAACATATCATGAGTGCATAAGCATATTAGAATGGTTTGGAAGGTCCATAAACAAAACGAGCTAGCACATTTCCCAAAAAGGGTCATATGTAGTCTTGAACAGAACAAGCTAACACATTTCCCATAAGGGTCTTGTGTAGTCGTGAACAAAACGATTTAACACAATCCCACATAATGGTTTTGTGTAGTCGTGAATGTGAGGGAGTCCATGAAGGAGCTCTATGCCACTAGCGGGCAAGCGGGAGAAGCCTTTAGTCAAAGTGCACTTGATAACAGAATGGACCAAGCCAAACCCATATAACATGTATTTCATAATCTTGGAAACTTGTTGCCCGTAATGGCAATTTTTCTTGACAACTTGCTTTTTATAATCTTGATAACCTTGCAAAAATCATTTCTGCAAAAATAATTTCATAAACATGTATTCTTTTAAAGAGAAACCCTTTTCAAAGTCTTTTGATCATTCATCATCACAATTCATGTAGCAAACATATAACAATTTCACAATTCATTCAGAAAGCAATAAAGGCAACATTAATGATGCAATTGAAATCATTAAACTTCCTTGATTTGAAGAAACAATGAGTGGCTTATTTACTCGATTAAAAACGTGTACCCACCTTGATTTCCTTGCTTAAATACTTGCTCAAAGTTGCCTCATACTTTCCTCCTCATGCCTTCCTTAATTTCCTTTAACAATAACCAAAAATTGCATTCAATAGGAATTCCAATTTATGATCAAGTAAATGAAGCAATTTGATAATACTTTCTTCGAGAACAATGTTCCCCATTGTCTTAAGTTTCTAACTACTCCAAAATCATCCAATTTGGTTTAATACTCTAAAAGGTATGCCCAAAACATTTTCAGACTATACTTATACTGAAACAACATTTTATGCTCAACTTCCATACAAAAATTTAAATTATTAGAAACTGAATTGGAACTTGATTCCTTCATACAACGTGTAGCCCTATGTATCTATTTTACACCAAATCAAAAATCACTCAATTTGGAAATCTACATCAAAAGTTATGCTCAAAATATCAAAATAGGTCTATGTAGGAAAATTAGATTTCACCGCGGCAAAAATGCTAGAGCTCACCGTGGCGAAGGCAAAAGTTCACTGCGGAAAACAAGCCCAGAAATCTCCCGAAAACCTATTTTTCGACATTCTACATCCATATGCTTCCCATCTTTCAAATATAACTCATCTTAATCCTAAACCATCATTCCCACTTCATTTCTAAGCTCATTTCAACCCAATATCAAAACAAATACATCAAAATCTATCTTTGATCATTAACCCCAAAAACTAAACATATACATTTACCTATTCTCAAAAACTTCCCACACATATTCATCCCTTAACTAACATCAAAACATGTTTCATTCATCTAATCAAGAAGAATGATGCTTATACTTACTTGTTGAAGCTCCAAATTCTTCAAACTCTTCAAAGATCTCCAAATCCTAGCTTTTCTCTTCTTTTCTTCTCTTCTTCCCTTCACCCACGATTCTTCCTTCTTAAAATACAAGACAATAACTTCTTCTTCTTTTAATAGCCTTAATGAGTGTGCAATGTCCATTTTGCCCCTTCCTTTAAGCCTTATGTCTTATACTCTTAAGTGAACTTCCAACAATGCCCTTCATTCATTCTTATAACATTAATGCTTCAATTCAATTAATCTATGTCATAAAATCTTACCAATGTTAACATAATAATTAACTCCACAAAATAATCCCTCAAGGACTTCATAATTTATTCAAATCATAGTTGATCCTCAAGAATTTTTTTTAAGGGCCAACACAGTCAGTTGTGAACATTTTGTCCACAGTAGGCTAAACGCATCTAGGAGGCGTATAAATAAGCCTTCCCATTCATCCAAAATCTTGTCTTTTTTAATTTAATCTCCACAATTTAAGGAGTGTTTTTCCTTTTTTTTTAGAGAGGGTTAGTGTTTCTTCTTGTAAAAGAGAGAGAAATTATAACTCTTAAATTTTTCACGGTGAAGTTTTTTCTTCTGCTTATCGTTTTTACCCTAATTTGTTTGGGAATTTTTTTACATAAAAATTGTGTGTTTATTTTTTTAATTACTAGTTCTTCAATCCTATTTAGCTGAGAACTTGCTCTAATGCAGTCAATTTTCACAACAAAGTGTAGACATTTTAAAGTTTAATTAAATACTAAAGTATATAAAGTATAAGGTATATAAACTTTATAAAATATTCATTAAGTATTTATTATGTTAAATTAATATATTTAATTATTTAACATGGAATATTTTTTATCAATTCAACTACATAAAATTATATATATATATATATATATGTATATATATATATATCTACATATATATATATATGCATATATATGTATATATAAGTAAATAAATTGAAGATAATTTTACAATTGTCATTATTTTTTATGTATAAATAATTATTATTTCTTTATTTTCAAGTAATTATCATTCTTTTTCTTATATAAATAATTATCATCTCTTGACCTTGAAGTAACTATCACCCTTCCTTTTCTTTATTTCATGTACATGTCGCTTATTTTATAAAGACTCAAAATTATGAAACTTCTACAAAAAGAATCATACATATGTAAGTATCCAATTGCACGTTTGAAGGAACAAATTTTTTAATATAAGTATGCGTCTAATAAAAATCTAAGGTAGAACTTTATCTTTGAAATCTGACCTGTTGAATTGCAGGAACTTTACAGTTCATATTTTAAAGAGATAAAAAAAAGTTTTAATAATTTAGTACTATGCCTATACTATGTATTGGTTGAAATTATACATCTTTTTTAGTTGCATTAAAAATTAATAAATTAATTATTAATACCAAATTTAACAAACTGTTAGATACTTAGGAGTTAGCAAATACGTATCTCAATGTTAATCTTATATATATATATAGTAGTATATGAAACTTTGTCATAATATATATGAGAGTTATTAAATATGTTTATACTTATAAATTTATATCGTTTTATAAAAAAGTAACAATTTTTATAGAGGATTTGTTATTTAATATAATATATTTATTCCAAAAATTATAGTTATTTTATTAAAATTTACTGCACGTCAAATTATGGTGAACATAATTTTATTATATATATTATTTACATATATTTTCATTAAAACTTTTAAAATTTCTGGTTTCTTTCACTATAAATTGTCATATAAATTTTGGTGAGTGTGGCTACACCTTATATATAATATTTTATCATATTTGAATTTATTTTTATATATCTATACATAGACATATATGTACTAACTATACATCATATATGCAAACATAATGTATAACTTCAGTATTATAGAATGATATTTAATGTACATCAATTTAAAATAATCATTATTAATAATTAATTATCTTTAATTTTATATATTAATCTTAATTTGATAAATAGACATCTCTCTGTAAAAGTAAAATTATATAACTTCTCATTGAAGAAAGTTTATAGATAGTTATATGTAATAAAGGAATCAAAATAATAAATAAAAATTATAATAGAAATAAAATTACTATTATGTGTGTTTGGTGCGTAATCACTAAAAATGTTATTAAACAAATTAAAAGTTACGTTATATTAAAGAAATTTTTTTACTCATATTTAGTTATCATATAAATTTTATAAATAATTAATCAAACTGTTTTATATTTATAAATAACTAAACAAAATTATTAATTTGTAATAATTATAAATAATTTTATTTAAAATTAAATATAAAAATATATAATTTTGATAATAATATTTAAATAAGAATTAATATCCTGATAATTTTTTAATAATATAAAAAATTCTATTCTATCTTTTTCTCGTATACTCACACTTTGTTAAAAATAAAAATTTAGAATCATTTAGTTTTTATTACTTCTTACCAAACAATCAAACCTCCAAAAATATTTCCATTCGCACCTTTTCATTATTCATTAGCAAAGAAGAACTTAATGCTTTTCTGTTCATTGCATCGTAATTGAATCTTACTAAATCCTCAATAACATAAGTGGGTTAACTCATTGAGGCTACGTCTGGCTAAGTTCAAACTTCTTATATATCGTCATGTAAAGTTAAAATAGTTGTTTTGTACTATCTTAAGATCACGTTACAGACTTACAGTAGTATCTAGCGAAAACAGATAATATAGATATATATTGCTAGTTCCGAGGAACAAGAGCTTAACAGTATATTTCATGGAAAATCTTAGTAACTGTTTTAGTGAACTAGTTAGTTCACAAAAATGTTTAAAATGGTTGATTGTGTACATTACATACATTGCTATAGTACTCTATTAATACAGCTTGCAGCTAGTGCGATCGATACAGACTATTACGATTGCTGGTTTTGTAATTTATATGAAATTGTAATCACAGCCCTGGATCCTAACTTAGTGCTTCTTTCATATTAATGAAGAACCAACCTTACCTGTCGATTTTATTTAGTATAATGAAAATTAAAAATCTATACGCACTGAAAAAGAACAAGAAAGAGCCAAAGAAGACTGGTAGGATAGGTGCAGTAACTACAAATGTTGGTGCACACTAATCTTAGCTGCAATTAGCTTCCATGCGTGCTCACTTCTTCACACGCACGCACACAAAAGCAGAGTTTGTCTCTCGCAGTCTCGCAGACATATCCTGGAAAAAAGCTTCATCATTACCATATCGGACACTTTTAGTCTGATTAAGAAGCTGGAAATATAAAGCTAGAAAATCCTTACTCGCATGTGCTCGTGGGTTTTGTGTTTAAAACTTGCATTACAAATGAAACGTACGTCTGTGGTTGACTCTGGCCCCGAGAAGCAGCGTGAAGCCACCCCGACAGCCATACTTGATACTAGTCTCGTCCAAAGATTTATCTGCCATGTTAAACAGTGGAACAGCCACGTGTGCACTCCACATTGGCTACAGAGTACGGACATTTACATAATTGTCGTTGTGTATATCAAATTCCAAGTGGGCAATAACTCATCAACTTATTATTCACTACCTGCTGATTGTCAGAGTTAGATAGTATGACAATTAATACCCCATTATCACTCTTCCAAAGCGGGATATTTGGCGATATCATTACATTGAATTCTTCTAAGTTTAATTGCATGTATGAGTTTAGACTTTAGACATAGTTTCCTTAGACCTGTAGGGTTTGCCTCGATATTTTTGGATCTTGAAAAGGTCGGACTATCGAAAGTAAGATGGATGGTTCTTGGAATAACCTCCTGTGTCGAGCTGTGGAGGGAATAAAGTTTACTATTGGTTAAGGGTTGCAACTGCTAGGATTTCCCAAGACTATCTCTTTGACTTGCTCTGCCATGGAGTCCAATCCACTGCTCGTAGGTTCAGGTTGATGAGCTGACCCTTCAGTTTCCACGTCAAGAAACATGGAATATAATGATAAATCAGACGTAATGTGTATTTGATAATTAATCCAGTGGCTAAGATTTAATTTGAAGCGATCATATCTGCAGAGACGTGGCAATAGTCCTCCATCCAGGAGAGGTGGCTCAAGTAATTAAGTTCGAGCCTCAAGTGGCATAAAGAAAGAACCTAAAAGCGCATCTTCTGAGCATTTGAAAAGAGAGGATTAAAATGGATATGGCGGTGGTGTACGAACCCTAAGAGAGGGTTGTTGCTGTGTGGATTTTAATGAAAGCTTGAGCTCCTTGGTTACATCATGCTCGTATGTCAGAACTCTACTATTTGGTTGTGTGTAAGGCTGGTGGGCGGAGTCACTGTAGGAACCGTTAGACATTATACATGTTTTCCTCCAAAACGTTAAGAAATTGGAAAAGAAAGTCTCCAAAAATCTTTAAGCTTTCACTTCACTAACAAAATAGCCCTTATATTTAACCACGTATTTGTTTGTATTTCTAGCACATTTTAAATTATACTAATTTTTTTTACATCAAGTATGTTTGTAGCAATGTATTAGGGATATTGACCTGAAAATTATAAAATTTTTATTTATCTTTGAATATAATAATGCAAATTAGGAACTAAATCCAACTCACATACACTAAATCATTGGTTTTTCTTTTCTTTCATTTCAATGGTTTATTGATTTGTGATTAACATGATTTTTGACTATTTTTATATGCTGACTAAATAGTCTCTACTGATCAAATTAACTTTTTATCAAATTTGGAACAAATGTAAAATTGTATATTTGTTCTCTATTCCAAGCGTTATTATATTATATATTTTAAAACAAGTTACTTACAAGATTATTTACAGTTTAATTAGCTTTTCTACTAATACTCGTTTTGCTTTCATTTTACTGTTACTAAAAAATTAATAACATCAACCAAGTCAAATGCATATCCTTTCTTTTGTTTTACAAAATCTCTTATCCTAATCGATGAAAGAACTATCTACTACAAAAGTAATAACATCAACCAAGTCAAATGCATATCCTTTCTTTTGTTTTACAAAATCTCTTATCGTAATCGATGAAAGAACAATCTGCTGTAAAGAAGAATTTGCCTTTTTTCTTGACCTCTTCGGCCCCATGACCTTTTTTCTTATCAGAAGATATACATTACCCGAGATTGTGTTGTGTTGGCATTTTGTTACAAGTAAAGACAAAATCTATTGACACATCGATTTTCTCGACAAATTCTGAATTGGAAAAAAGGGTTATTTCATTTCTCTTCTCACGTCCATGAGGAAAAGATACAGAGACGAGCTGTATGTTGATATGACATGTATAAAGAGTGTTAAAAGACATTCCCTATTATCCCCTATCCTCCTTTGACATATAAACACTTTACATTCTGGTGCGTGCCAGCATTTCCACTGGAAAAAAGGGCGGAAAAAAAATTAATCGCTATTCGATCTATTTTCTTCTGACAATATCTCTTCTTGTCGTTAAAAATCTTTGCTGTTTCATCCTTTCTGCAAACTCTTCACCGCCATTTCTCTGTCTCTCTCTCATGTATTATTTTTAGGGTCAACTTTCTTTAAACATGACGACAACTACTAGTTCTATCAAGTGATTGATATATAACTGGATGTTGAAGGAAACTGGCTGCTGGGATTCTATCAGATATCCATGCGCGCATGGGCTTATATGATACGTGCATGTTCTTGATCATGAAATCCTCTGGATATTAGGTTTGCTACGAAAGCCTAAGTGTAGTAATGATCGACTAAAAATATACTTTTACACTAGCTACTCCTACTGAAAATTCTAAACTTTCGTTAAGAGTATCTTCTGTTCTTGAAGTAGCAATAAGGTTACCAAAGGAGGGTTGAGTTCTTTTGCTTGATCTGAAGGTATCCCACAGATTGGGTAAAATCTCTGGGAAGGGTGTATATGTTTTTCTATTTTAGGTGCGATTCGCTTATCATTGTATAAACTTATTATGAAAAAAAAATGGTTGTCAATTCAGTGTATTTCTTAATCTTCAACCCTCTGGATTGCTTTGATTCGGAAAGTAACAGAAGTGCCTAAAGAAGACTAGTTAACAGTTGTAATCTAATGATCAAGTTAGAGGAATGAGAATACTTAGAACGAAACGAAGTATCGAGGTTAGTCGACAAGTTCCTCATTTTTCTCTGACCCAAAAGAGTACACTAGCCAGCAACAACTTTAGTCACCATCTAGCTACCAACAGAACCTATCTAAAACCTCCCCTTGATTAAAGACCCACCTATAGAACACAGACAAGTCCATGTGACCATTAAAAAAAACCTTGGTTTCTGAAACCCTAAAACCATGACTAATTAACCAGTTACAGAAACAGTCATTGAGAGGCCTTACAGAAAATGTTCCACATGAATTAAGTTCAAGAAGTGGTAAAATGAAAAGGGATAGTAACAGAAACCCAATTGGGAGGAACAACTTCTGAGCGCCGCCAGTGTAATCATTCAGAATGATATGATTTACAAACTACCATAATAAGAAGAAAGGATGTATGGTATGTCCTTCAACTTTCCCTAGACAAAACTGCAGGGAAAATTTTTGAAAAACAAAGCAACTTTTATCTTCTCTGCCTGGAAAGTCTGACTCTTTCTTACTGTTGGGATATGTGGAAAGGGACTTAAAAAGTGAGAACTTGCCTTGATTTTTCTATAATTTCCAAGGAAAGGACGTATGAAAAGAAGGCTATAATTTCTCCTTTATCATTAAAATCTTCGATCCACGATGCTCACATCAATCATAACTGCAAAAAGCCAAACCACAATCGTTGCCTTTGAATTTTCTAACCCCAACTTCCCCACTTTTGATTGCTCTTGGAAATAGCCGAATGCAATTACTCTGCCATAGAGGTCACAGCTGGCAAGAGCATTTGGCTTCTAAAATCATCAATTTCATAGAAAAGCTAAAAGGTCTCTTGTTATCTGTCAAGTTATTAGCATAACATATCCGAAGAGATGGGGGTACAAATACAATTCTTCATGTTATTTTGTTTAGACAAAGGTTTGTCATGGGAGCCATACTAGATTTTTCCATCTTCTTTTTCCTTTACATTCACCTTTTGAATATGGGAGGATAATTCGGTGGATGTTTACAACAATAGACGGCAAGTCTACTAATCCAATTGCTCGAAGTCAATTTTCTTATTGATTTTCGGTTCAAAATGTTCACAAAGAAAATGGACAAAGTTGATTAGCTAAAGAAGGGCATGTCACATTTGGCAACATACATAAAATAATTCTTAAAAGATATTTTCATTTGATCCTTCAAATTTAGCATATAATTCATTCCAATCTAAAAAATTTTAAAAGATTTAATTTCGTAAACTTAATTAGATGAAATAATATAGTTCTTCCTTAAATTGACTATTAATTGGATATAACAAAAAAATATAAATTTAGATTAAAATAATAAATATAACAGTATCGGAGGAGGTCGAAATTATATGTAATTTAATTAAATGTAAAATAATTGTAATTAAGAGTGGGAGATAGTTTTATAACTATGATTCAAGATTTTGATTAAGTTAATGTGAACCATTTTCATATATTAATTAATTGTTTGTATCATCTAATTTCTTTTCAGAAAGTTAAAAACTGTGCAATTAAAATAAACTTCAAAGTTTAACTGAAATTGAAAAACTATTAAACTCAAAATTAAATTGGATGGGATTTAAAATTTTACTGGACCCTTCTGAGAGTAAAAATTTTAATATGTTAAATTGTAGAAAGTTTATAATTTCACTTGACTTTTCTAAGAGGACAAAATTTCATACGCTGCCATGCTTGCACACTTCACAATGCTTGCACAAAGAAATCGAGAATGTTGAAAAGGGAATTAGAAACAAAACAGTAACAACAAGACACCTACTTGTCCCTGTTAAGAAATAGTCTCAATCCTGTGTCGTTGGAGAACTAGTGGCCCAGGGGAAGATCCTAGTCGTTAGCATATAGTGACACTCTTCTCCACGTTTTGGACAATGTGATGACGGAAACTGTGCATATGCGGGCCATCTTGCATATCAGTCGCTCTCTAGTGCTCGTCTAAGCTTCTACAGACTACAAGTGAGGGTTGAGCATCGACTATAAATACCCCACACCTCCAGGGCCTAGTGTCAAACCCCGAAAATCTTTAAAACTGATTTTGTATTCATCTGGTCACTTTTTTCTTGACTTATCGTTCTCAAATGGACGAAGCACTTAGGAGGCTTAATGGGATGCCATCACACACCCTGGAGGCTAATAACCAGCTTCAGAATCCCATTATTGAGAACCATAAGAAGGGCACGACGACCAACACCACCTCCACTGCTACCAGTGCTACGAACAAGCGCTCACTGAAGGAGAGTGGAGGCAGTAATGGAGTGACATCGACCATGAGGTACCGTGGAGTGCGAAGGAGGCCGTGGGGTCGTTACGCAGCTGAGATAAGAGACCCACAGTCCAAAGAAAGGCGTTGGCTTGGCACCTTCGACACTGCTGAGGAAGCTGCTTGTGCCTACGATTGTGCTGCCCGAGCCATGCGTGGTCTCAAAGCTCGAACCAATTTCGTGTACCCAACTTCTCATGATCCTCACTCCACCACAACTCATGATTCTTATAACCCTCCGTTTAACTTCCCAAAACAATCGCAGCCCGCTATCAGAGACCGTCATTATAGTACTATCTCTTCGAATTGGCCATCTCTGCCATCTTTTGCTAATA
Source organism: Erythroxylum orinocense (assembly GCA_025531955.1). Classification (NCBI taxonomy): domain Eukaryota; kingdom Viridiplantae; phylum Streptophyta; class Magnoliopsida; order Malpighiales; family Erythroxylaceae; genus Erythroxylum; species Erythroxylum orinocense. The sequence goes on along the minus strand of JANZLX010000003.1, from coordinate 9,628,408 downwards.
CCAATACTGTCAGAGACTTCTCTGTTCCACAAAGGAATACTGCTCTTAACATGCTTCTACTTCAGGATTTTCTCAACGCTTCATCACCAAGCCCTTTGTTGCACAATCAGCATCAACATCATCAACCTTTGTGTGATCAGTTCTCTTATGTCAACGTTTCAGGTTGTAATTCTAGTGGTCCAAATATATCTGACACGTTTACAAGCTCTTCTGCTACATCTCCACATTTCAAGGAGGATCTTCAGGATCATGCATTTAGGTGCTATGATACGACAAGTGGCCAAGCGGATTACATGGAGTTTTTCCCGCAAGAACCGGCTGGTTCTGGTTTGTTGCAAGAGATCATTCAAGGTTATTTTCCAAAATCCTCCTCTGAAAGCATCAACTCTTCTAAAAGCTCGATTCCTTCTCCCAGAGATCCAATGGTTACACAAGCATCAGAAATGTCTGTGAACCAGTCATTACATGGGTTTAGGAGCAATAACAAGAACGAGAAGTTCTTGAAAAATGAGTACTTTGATCAAAGTCTTGACTACTATCGAGGAACAGGACCGTTTGAGAGTTTGAACGGAGGAAGTTCGCATTCGGTCGTGTACAATAATGAGCTGCCAGAAAATGTTCAAGTGGGTCCAGACACCATTTTGGACGATATCTTCCAATACCCAGATTTTGTGAATGCCTATGCATCTGGGTTTCGTAATACCTGAAGCCAAGTTTTCATTCAGTTAGAAGTTGTCAAACAAGTGGTGTTTCCAATTTGCTGTAGGTTAATCTAAGTCCAGCTTAGTTTAGATTTCGTGAGTGATTAATTAATTGCCCAGTTAATTCCGCTATTCAGACCAATATATACATCCTTCCTAGGAAGTGTCAGGAAATACTTGTTGGCCGTTTGATTTAATCACTTACATTTGCCCATCGTTCTCGGATTCATACATCTTAATTATGTTTAATGGTAATTCGCTAAATAAATACGTGGGCAATTTGGGCATTGAAATTGAAAAACGCCGCTTAAAGGAAATCTAGCCATACCTGTCCACATAATCTCGATGCATGCAAAGACGGCTTGTAGTTTGATCATACTATCTACATGGCACGCGAAAGGATACATTGAGGTGGTGTGGATAGACTTAGATTGGAAACGAAGTTCCATTGCTTAAAATGTTTAGTGTTCAATGAATTTACTGATCTCTTTACCCTAGTTAGAATAGGTTTATTTTTGTTGGCCTAGTCCAAGTACAAGTTTCTTATGTTGGCAAGTAATTAATCATGCTTAATTTATGGAAATAGGCTTTGGTGTACTCGGTCTACCGTCCCAGAAACATCCTTTTAACTTATAAGAAGCGTTTAAACTACTGTTTTCCATTGAACTTCAATTCCGTTCCATTGAAAACCAATTGAAGTACTACTTTCTATGGATTGGAATGTTAAACAATAATAGCAATTACGTAACAGTCGACTCTATCTTGCAAATTAGCTTCTTCTTTTTTTTAGCTACTTTTAGGTAGATGTTAATGCCTTAAAGTCTTATGTTGAGATAAGATGATATCTTAGTTGTACATGAGCTAAATTGAATCTGAACTAATTTCTCCCCAAACGCCCTCAAAACCCTACAGAAGTGTTGTCTCTTAATATCATTGTCACTCTTAATTACCTTCTTGTTTCTCAATTAGACTATTGTTGATAACCTTTGGGCTACTTTAGAAAAGTGCTCCCTTCAAAAGTCTACTATATGCTGATCACTACTCCACTTTCGCCTTCATAATGTCGTTAAAGGAGATATGTTAATAACTAGTTATCTTGATGGAACCTCTCAAATTGTTTTAGTCGCAATTGGACATTGCATTAGAGAAGAAGATCCCATCCTCTTTACGCTCAATGTCTTGGCTTCAGGCTACGAATCCTTCCCCAGGACTGTTGATCATCTCGCGTTGCACTGACGTTTTCTGATCTCCAAGTAGAACTTCTAAAGGTTCAAGTCTTCCACGCATCCGCTATTACTACGTTAGAAATGATCCTCGCTATCACCAACATTCATGGCTAAAACCTTGGATGTCATCACTGTGGCAGTAGAATAGGGTATGGAGGCTCTACACAGACCCAATGCCTCAACCCTACTTCAAAAAGTTTGAGAATTTTTCTTCTTAAAATTAGGTCAGGTACTAATCATGGACCAGGTTGCCAGACACAACTGGAAATCTAAACTCCTTTTCCACCTACCCCATCTAGCCCTCGTCTTTTTTAACCACATGTAGATGACTCTTGATAAAATTAACTCAGGCTTCCTCCCATTTTCTAAACCTGTAAAAAGTGGGTACATATCACTGCCTACTATTGATTCAAGTAATCAGATTTTACAAATAATTAATTTAGTCCCTAAAACGACCAAATACCATCACTGTTGCGTCCTCTACTATAAAAATCCAATCTCAGTTTGATAATTCTCAGTTTACCTCCAACAATAATGCTAAATGGCTACTTGACATTGGTGCAATCTCTCGTACGAATCTTAGTTCACAATTTATAGAATTTATAACATCATATCAAGGTCCAAATCAAGTGTTCATTGGTAATAGCAATATTTTACCTATCCCTTCTGTTGGTATATAAACACTCAGTAAATATCCCAAACCATTTTGCATTTTTGATATTTAATTATTTCACAGCTACAGGCTAAACTTTTATTCATTGCCAAATTTGTTAAAAGACTATTCTTGTTTAATATAATTTAACTCGTTCGTATGAAGGACATTAAAACTAAGATATCACTTCTCACATAAAGCATCTTTGATAATCTATGTCCTTTGAAGATTTTATCACATTTCCACTAATCTTGTCATTTTCATAACTCATCATGCTCTTTCTAATCTTTGACATAAACGTTTCAGTCATCTTTGCAACAGAATATTTTATAATTTGTGTTGTCTTTTACCTATTAAGTATCATATGCTACATTATTACAATTTATGGATTTTATACAAAAGTACTTGTCTTTAATTATTTTTAATCATCTCATGTGTTAACAAAGTTGTTACAACTAGTTCACTATGATATTAGGGGAGTCTTTCTATCTCATTCTCACTTTGGTTGATGATATTTTATTATTTTATTGACTAATATTATAGTCTGTATTCTTAAATTATTCCATTCACATAAAATATCAAGTAATTGATCATTCTTATCAATTTAAAGCAATGACCAAAATTTTATTTTTAACAACTATCAAAACCTTTTAGGGAAAAAGTAAAAATGAGTATTTGTCATATGTAGTTAAGAACATTCTCCGCTTTGAATGCTCTGCCTTCTCTCTTCCTCACCTTTTCTGCTTCTTTTTTATTTTTACCTTTTTATCCCCTGTTCTCTTTTGATGGCCCCTGTCCCTAACCTTTGACCATAGGCTTTTCAGACTTTTCTAGGGTCCCTCTTTGGACACCAGACGTTCACCCTGGCCATGGGTGAACCTTCTCTATCGTTGGGTTCCTTTCCCTCTTTGCAGTTGACGGTGGTTGCTGGTGGTTTGCCAGCGTCGTGTGAGTTGGAGGCAGGTGAGATTCGTGAGAAATCTCCAGCTGGGTGTGGTGCTTGTTGCGACACGGTGGCCAAACCGAAGCATGTCGGGAAACTCCATTTTTACCCAAATGCTCTTCACGATGGGATAGTGTCCCCTCTGGTAGAGTTGTTGTAGGCTGGAGCTCGAGCATGGTCTAATGCTTTGGTGGGGTTCTTTTGGTCCAAGAGAATCGCATTCCCGGTTGTTAGTGCGTGGGCACGCGGTCGGTGGGGGAAAAAGGGCTTTGAAAAGGCTATGCTCCGGGGAGATGGGTCGGTTCTTTTCAAGTTCTCTCCGAATTTCAATCTTGGGGAAATTATGGAATTAGGGCCTCGGCATGTTGGGGATTAACCTCTATTTCTTCGGCTGTGGAGACCAGGTTTGGGTGTCGACAGGGGAGCCATTGATGCTATTCCGCTTTGGGTCCAGTTTCAGGATTTACCAATGGAATATTAGACCATTGATGGTTTGAGTCATTTGGCTAGTGGGTTAGGTAAACCCCTTTGTATGGATGTGCAGACAGCCGCGATGGATCGAATAGGCTATGCCAAGATTTATATTGAGGTTTCAAAGGATGTTGAGTTGCCTGATAGTTTGTCCATTAAAAGACTTGGTGAGAATGGGGAGCTTCTTTGTGATCGTATTGCAGTGTCCTATCTGTAGAAGCCTAAAGTGGTCGGTCGATAGTGGATCGCCACGAGGAGAGTATTTAAATCTAGTTGGCATGACGATTTGGACCGGGACGACATGACTAAGGAGGGGCAGGGTCAGCCTCTGGGGAGTTAAGGTCCAGTTCAGGGTAGTGTGGATTTGCGGTCGGGGGACGGCGGCAGGCTGAACAGTATGGTGACGTGATCAATAGCCGTGAGTCTAGCGTTGGTGCTCCTGAGCTCATTCAGCAGTTACTTCTAAGCAATGCAGGTGTTGTGGTTAGGGAGGTTCTGAGGGAGACTAGCTGCCTTTCTCCTCCTCGAATACAAACTCCATTGCCCGTAGGCGAGGGATTGCTCAATGGTGACAGTGGGGCACGATTGGTGGGTGCAACTCAGCAAGTGAGAGAGGCCATAGCCGATCCTAGTCCAAGTGTTGGGATTGAAGTTGGGACGGAGCTAGTGTCGAGGGAGCTCAGTCCACCTTTAGGCGAAATTGTTAAGAAAACTATTGCGAAGAAGAAAGTAAAGAAGAAAAAGCACAAAGGGGTGATGTCTTCGGAGTACCTTTTTTAACATGACATTTTTAGTCTGGAATACGAGGGGGCTGAATGCTCCCCACAAAAAGCTGATGGTTAAGCAGCTAGTTGCAGATACTCAACCTTTTTTTGGTAGGACTACCTGAAACGAAAATAAAAGCTCCTTCGAATCGCAGGGACTTAGGTTTTTTGGGGCCTCATTGGAGCTACATCTACAATCATGCTCATCACTATAATGGGAGGATTTTGTGCTGGTATAATGAGCATAAAGTGGCAGTGCAAGTTCATAAGATGGGAGACTAGTTCATATATATGCAGTGTAAGATTATCGGCAAGGGACTAGTTTTGGTCACTTTAGTTTATTCCTCTAACTTTGCTTTTCAACGGTCTGCCTTATGGAATGAGCTACAAGATTTCCAAATTGGTTTACAAGATTCGTGGCTGGTCGCAGGGGATTTCAACTGCTGCTATAATCCGACAGAGGTTGAAGGCGATGTGGCTTTTTACGGTGGAGCAGGTAAAGAGCTCCAGCACCTCTTTATGCAAACTGATCTTGTTGATCTTAGAGGTAATGGTAGGTGGTTCACTTGGTTGAATAAACAGAAAGGTAACATGTACATTCAAAAAAAGTTGGATCAGGCTTTGGTCAACCAGCATTGGTTACGTACTTTTCCGTATGACTCGGAGGTGTTTGGTGAACCTGGATTTTCGGATCATTCTGCTATCATTATTCAGCATCCTAGTGATGGCCACAGGACTGGGGCTCCCTTCAGATTCTTTAATGGCTTGCTTCGGGTGGAGGGTTTTATCAAAATGCTAGTGCAGGTATAGCAGACTGAGGTTCAGGGGTACAAAGTGTTCCAGTTGATGCAGAAGTTGAGATTGGACAAACAAGCAATGAAGGAGTTTTGTACTAGGCATACTCGGGACATTCATGAGTTAGGTAGTAGGTTGGCTGAAGTTCAGGAAAATTGCTACCTTGACCCCCAGAATGATCAACTTCGAGCTTATATAAATATCAGGAGGCACTAAAGCTGTCCGATTCTATTGCGCATCAAAAATCCTGACAAACATGGATTAAGGAGGGCGATTGCAACACCAAATTTTTTCATACTGCCATTTTGGGTCATCGCAATACCAACACCATTTCGGAGCTTATAGATGAAATTGGTCATACGGTGAGAGGGCAAGAAGTTGTATCAACTCAGGTTAGGGAGTTCTATATCTAACTTATGGGCACCAGTATTGCTTCAGTGAATGGATTTGGAGTTCGCGATGTGCTGAATTTTACTCTTAGCTGGGACCGCACGGATATGCTTACTGCCCCTTTCACTGCCCTACAAGTGAAGGAGGCTTTATTTAGGATGCATAGTTCTAAATCACCGGGTTCAGATGGTTTTTCGACTGGTTGCTTTCAACAAACCTGTAATATCACGAGGCAATTATTCACGGAAGCGATTTTAGAATTCTTTTCTTCAGGGAAGATGTTGAAAGAAATTAATTCCACCTATATTTGTCTCATCCCTAAGAACAATGTTATGAATACCGTACCGGTCTCGGTATCGGATTGGGCTCTGAAACGAAACTGTACCGGTACCGGGTACCGTTTCAGGATATTTTTTAAATTTATAAAATAGTCCCTAAATTTTTTAAAAATTGCAAAATAGTCCATATTGATATATTATACA
>JANZLX010000003.1:9580882-9595278 GCA_025531955.1 Erythroxylum orinocense | reverse complement strand
GTTTTTGGTGGTTGTTATTCCTTATAAGCAGTCCACAAATTGTGCAAAGTTGCTGGATATTTGGGTCCTTGAAATAGTCTGTGAGTTGCGGTACTAAGGTGATTTTGTTGTTGATGGTTGCATGGTGAATATGTGCAATGGCTTGTTCATGTTCGTGGCAAACTTCTGATCTGGAAGTTTTATTTTTACTAGTTTTATTTGTTATTTCAATTGAGTAAAAATAGTTAGGAAAATCTTCTGACGAGGTTAACATGAGTCGGTCGTGTTATTGGGCATGAAGATCTTTCACGGGTAGTTAGGTTATGAGTCGGTTACATAGATTGGGTACAACGTGGTAGATCAATCTTATTTAATTTTTTGTGAACTACAATGAAAGAATTTAATCTGGGTGAGGGCCTCGCAGATGTAGACAAAGTGTGTCGAACTGCGTTACCAAACATCGGCGTCTTTAATATTTTGCTCTTGTAATTGTTGATTTACTAGTGCGGAAAAATTAATTTTGGATAGTCTGCGAATTGATTAACAATTTAGTTTTCTTCAACTTATTTTATTGAAAATCATCCAGTTTATATGATTAAAAATTGGGCTCTCTATTGCTGGAAAATTTTGGGCTGAAAGGTGTGCTCCTTTACCATAGTTGAAGTTACAAGACAAAAGTGTTAGAAAATTGCCCTTGGAACCTGGCCATCATTCTTATTTATATAATTTTGACATCCAAGACTACCTTTAGAAACTTTGAGGGAAATCCATATCTTATCATGGGTTAACCTTCATAACATCCCCTCGGAATACTAGTCAACCAAGGGGATTAGTTACCACTCGCATTTTTTGAAAAAGTTGTTGTGCATGGATGAAATCACAAGTTTAGGAATAGAAAAGTTTGCTTAGCCCTACGCGAGTTGTCTTAGCTTCAGGCTGGGCTTAATTTTTTAAAAGAATTTTGAACTTTAGGTCGAGCTCAGAGTTGAGTTGTTTGGTCCAAAATTTAAACTTTTTTAAAAATGATGTTATTTTTATTTCAAAAAATTAAAAATATATTTAATTAGGCTTGGTTCAGGCCTAAACACAAAATTTTGGATTAAGCATTGCCACCCGCAAACATAGCCACATGAGAAAGAGTGGTTTACATCTAGCTATGTATCTTAATGTCTTTTTTAGCATAGAATATCGGTCCCCAAAAAGCAAAAACCCTTAGGGGATTTATTAAGGAAATAAAACCTATTTTTATAGGTATTTTGGAGTCTAAAATTAAAACTAACAATTATAATAATATAAGGTTTATTAGAAGGGAAAGGCAGTTGGTTACTAACCACTCATATCATTATAATGGGAGATTTTTTTAGCATATAACAATGAATTAGTACATGTCTCTGTATTGCTTTCCTCGGATCAATTCTTTTATCTTGAAGTTGTCACAAACCTAGTGAATACTAAGTTCTAGATCACATTAGTATATGGTTCTAATTATGCTTTTCAAAGATGAAATGACAACAAAAGCATACACTCCTCCATAAATGGCCTTGGATGATCTTGGGTGACTTCAACAACATCCTTTACAATTCAAATGCCACTAGAAATGTAAATTCTAATAATTGTAAATGCCATTGGAAATGTAAATTCTAATAATTGTAATGATCAAAGACTGCTTTACTAATTAGGATAACTGATCTTAACTTCTTTATTTTTCTACTTTTGGAGCAACAAATGTCATAGAGCTTGGAATATAATAAAGAAGATAAACAAGGCTTTTATTAATGAAGAGTGGTTGAACTATTAATGAAGCGTGGGTGAACTATTTCCCCTTAAGTCATGTAAGTTTTTCTAATCTCATATTCTGTAATCATTGTCTTATGATAATCTAGAGCTTAGATACTAATCACCTAAGGGATGTCTACTATCTGTAAAGGGCATGTGTCTTATATAGGCATGGAGAAGCTTTATAAAGTGAAAGAAGAACTCAAGATCCTCAATAAAAGCAAATTTAGTGACATACAACTTTTTAAGGAAACAACAAAAACTTAGCTAAAGGATATATAGAACTAGGTGTATAGGGATAAAACTAGGTGTATAGGGATATGAGGAACCCTGTGTTGTTAAGCCTTGAACAAAAAGCTCTTATTAATTACTATTAAGCTATTGAGGCTTATAATTTATTGCTTAGATAGAGGGAGAACTTTATGGATCAAAGATGAAGATAAGAACACCAAGTTCTTCTACAGAACCATCAAAATAAGGAAGAATAGTAATACAACCTCTTCTCTCCTTAAACAAGAAGGTACTATATTAAATGACCAAGAGAAAATAAGAAATGGAGTGTTTAATTTCTACATAAATACTTTGGAGACTTAGGTTCAAAGTTAGGCCACTCCTGCATTACCCAAATAATTAATTTAAAATCAATTTACTAATCAGGAGCTCCACCCAGTGTTATGAATACTGTATAAGACTTAGTATTGGATTTGATTTTAGTACAATATAATACTGGCATTGGTTAATATTGGGTATCATTTCAGGTCATTTTTTAAATTATAAAATAGTATCTAAATTTTATAAGATTGTAAAATAATCTTTTAATATATTATACTACACAATTTCTAATTTTAAATCAAAGATATCTTAAAAATTGATAATAATATAAAATTTAGCTCAAGATTCACATAACCTTAATAATTGAAATTTGGCATTTACACTTGCTGGAAGTTTAATGCCAACAATTTCTATGTTCCCTGTAAAAGTTGATCGGCCAAAAGAGATAAACTTTTTGTCAACATAAAAAAAAACCTTTTCAAGCTTCATCAGCTTTATCTAATTGATCTTAGTTTATCAATATTACAATTCAAAACTTACGAAAATGATAAATAATAAACGTGATAAGAGCAATTTGAGATCGAAACTTTCTTGTAATGGACTTCTAGTATTATCAAATATTGATAAGAAAATACAAATTTTACTTTTAAAAAATATTCAATTTCCTAACTCCTAAAAAAGAGCTTCCTCTGATAAAACTAGGATTCCTTCATTAATTCAGGGTTTAACTGAAACATCAAAACTTATAACTCCATCTAGCTCAGTGCCTCGTCGCCATCAAATCACCTTCGTTTAACATGCACATTAAATCTTCAACACTCAATTCTTGCAAGCTAAGTCGGGGTGGGTTTCTCTTTAATCTTTCAAAAATGGTGACATCTTTTTCTTTATCCATCAAAAGGTTAAACCTACTATAAAGCTCTCCAATCACTCAAGTCTTGCAAGCTAAGCTGGGGTGGGTTTCTCTTTAGACTTTCCAAAGTGTTGACATCTTTTTCTTTATCCATCAAAAGGTTAAACCTACTATAAAGCTCTCCAATGAGATCATCACTACCAAGCTTATTAGCAACAAGCGGTAAAAAGTTATGGAAGATTAGAGAAATATAGCAAGGAGCTGACGAGTGGTGACGAACGGATAAATCTAGGAGGCGAGAGTTAGGCCAGTTGACAAAATATTTGAAAGTTGTAACAATTATGGTACTGAAGGTTGCGATAACTTTTTTAGAAGAACGAATCTGAGAGTTGATATGTTTGTGATGAAAGTAGGAGCTTCGAACAAATCTTGGGGAGTTGGTGATGGTGGGAGCAACATCCTTAAATTGGATGATGACAATTTGTCATTTATGTTTATGTGAGAGAGTTACTGAGCTAAGAGATATAGAGAGTGAGTCAAAAAGAGGGGAAGGGAGGGAGGCAATGACTACTGCTAGGGTAGGAAAGAGTTTTTTTATTTAATCTTAAGTTTTTTCAATTGTGTGATTTAATCTGACATTAGATCGATATTGTGAACATTGACTGGTACCATACACCAATATGGTACTATATATTATTTGTACCATTTTTTGGTTGGTACTAGTTTAATCAATGCTTTTTCAGCTTAATCCTACAAAAGCCCCAAGTCTTGATGGTAGTAAAGCCCTTTTATTTAAAAAAGGTTTAGCCTTCGATAAAGGATGTCATAATAGATGTAATACTTGAATTCTTTCATAATGGATCCATATTGAAAGAGTTTAACATAACCTTTATCACTTTAATTTTCAAAATTTATAATCCTAGCTTAATGTTGAATTACATACCTATATCTTGTTATAATACCATATACAAGATCGTCTCCAAAATGCTTGCTTCTAGGCTAAAATTTGTATTAAACAAGGTGATTAATAAAACTCATAGTAGTTTCCTCCATAATAGGTTTATTGGTTATAATATTCTGCTTACTCAGGAGCTCTTTAGATCTTAAAAAAAGAAAATTCCTCTATAAATTGTGCAATTAAAGTTGATTTTCATAAATTTGTTGATTCCTTGAGCTAGGATTTTATATTGCATATGCTTGAGGCATATGGTTTCCATTTGGTTTTTATTAATTGGATCAAACAATATCTTCCTACTTCTTCTTATCCAATCTTGGTTAATAGTACCCCCACCTTGTATTTCCAAAGCCCTTTATCCTCCTATATCTATATTCGTTGTATAGAAACACTAAACAACGTATTATGAATGTCTGCCTCTATTGAAAAAATTAAAAAAAGAATCAATAATTTGAGCCCTAAGGTGTTTTAATATATTGGAAGACTTTTTCTCATTAATTCAGTACTCCAATCTCTACATGCATATTTGTTAGCTTATATTTTCCTATTTAAGAAGGTGATCAAAGGAATTGAGAGGCTCTTTAAGATGGTTTTGTGGAATGGAGCTAACGAATTTAAAGTACATTATAAGGTCAATTGGGAGGAGTTTTTCAAACCTAATATTGTAGAAGTTTTAGGATTCAAAAACTTAAAATTCTCAAATAAGGTCCTGCCATGCAAACGGTTCTTAAGAATTCTCTCAAACAAAGAAACCTTATGGCCTAGTGGATCCATATCTATTTTCTAAAAGGAAAAAGCTTGTGGGAATTCCAAAGCAATGCTAGTACTTCATTGTTCATGACACAATTATTGAACCTGAGGAATGCACTATAGAACACCATCATATGCAAGATTGGGGACGAAGCTTCAATGTCTCTATGATATGATAATTGGTCGTCAGTAGGACCTTAACTCACCTCACTTCCACCCTCCTCTAATTCTAAAGTTGAAGATATAATTATTAAAGGAGTGTCGAATTTTGACTTCATAAGGAACTATAAAATCCTAATTCTCAGAAATATACCTAACCTCGATAAAAAAGATTCATATATTTGGGAGACATATCAGTCAAGAATGTTCACTAATTCATCACGCAGATTACTATTTAGTCCACAACTCCCCAAACTAGCATGGGCAAGGATCATATGGAGAAAAAAAATGAGTTTTTACCAAATTGGATAATGCTAAGTATAAACTCCTATGTCCATGAGACATAATGCACATTTATTAGAAATATTTAAAAAGAATAACTTGTCCAGTATAAGGAGTTTATAATTAGCCATAGATGTGCATTATTTGCTCTTTGGTTAATTCAACTATGATCACAATTTCATCTTAAGCAGAATTTCAGTAGCGAGTCATGCAAGCTTAATTTTGAGTAATTTAATTACCCTAAAAAGCACAATGTACACTCCTTGGTTAATTCAACTATGATCACAATATCATTTGAAACAGAATTTCAATAGCGAGCCATGCAAGCATAATTTTGAGTAACTTAATTACCCTAAAAAGCACAATGTACAAAATATGAGAAGAGAGGAATTTAAGAATTTTTGGAAACCAAAAATCTAAAATATCTCAGATGATTAATTAACTCAAAGTATAAATTAGGGAACAAGTATCTCTTCATAAGCTCAAAAGCGGCAAAACATATTAACTAATAATTATTAATTTCATTATAGCTTAAACCATTTAGCTCAATATAAGATGTTTTGTTATGATACTATGTGTAACCACATATAGGTGTAGCTTATCGGAACTTACATTTTGTACATTGTTGCATTGCATCCCTTAATCATTAATTGGAGTTCTACTGACAATTATTTTTTAGAATTCAAATATTCAATTTCAAACTTAAATTCTGAGTTTAAGTTTAATTATATTTTATTTAGTTCTTTGAATTAATAATAATTAATTAAATTAAAAAATTTTGAATCCAAATTAATAAAACAAAATTTGATTAGTTAATTTGAGACCAGTCAATCTAGACTAAGTTACCACTTGCAAATGTCTCAATCTAGACTAAATTACCCCTTGTAAATGTCTTACAAAACAAAAAAAACAAGTGAAGTGGTCCGTTCAAATCTTTTGCTTATGACCAGCATATTCCTTGTCTTAACGGCTCTTAGCTATAGCGTAATTAATAGTATATTCAATTCGGCTTTTGTTTTCCCTCTTCTTCTACAACTGTACTTTGACCGCTCTCTCCACTTCTCCATCCAAAATTTGTATAGCCGTTGTTGCCTTCTTGTACATTACAAGTCCTCTTCTCTGTGTGAAGAAATGGACAACATCCCCATCAAAGGCCTGCCCTTTACTCCTGTTTTATGTTCTTTAAAGCGAAAAAGGCCTCCCCAGATTGAGATCCCCAATGTCTTGCAGGAAATCCAAACTGGACATCTCAAATTCGGGGAACCCGTATCCCAAGAGCAAACCTATTCTTCCAGTGGCATCGGTGTTGGTGTTTTCGCTGTTAAAGGCAAGAAAAAGTTCATGGAAGATACCCACAAGATCGTTTCTTGCTTGCATGGCAACTCCAGCAAAGTAACAATCTTTAATTAGTTATTGTTCTTCTGTTTCCTCGTGAGACCTGTAAACGGTTTCTTGATGTTTTTCAGGTTTTCTTTGGCGTTTATGATGGCCACGGAGGTAAAAAGGCGGCGGAGTTTGTGGCTGAGAACTTGCACACCAACATTCTTAAAACGGTGGAGAACTGTGAGGGAAACGTATCCAAAGAGGAAGCTGTTAAAAATGGGTACTTGAAAACAGACGAGGAGTTCTTGAGACAAGTAAACTTCAACTTTGTGTTCCTATCAAGTGGTAGATAATCTTTAGCGTTGTTAATTTCTGTAGTCAATATCAATACACAGGTTGAGGATTAGTTGCAATGAGCTTCCATTTTAGTGTATTTGGATTTTTTTTTCTGTCGGAGATCATTCATAGTGCTTATGACTTGTGAACGTATTAACCGGAGCTGTAACAATGGATGGTCAAAAAGAAGTAGAGATTGTAGAAAGGGAAGGCGTAGTGAGAATAGATGCCCCGGCTCTGGTATTAATTCCTTTATCACTGATCATAATCATGTGGCTATGCACTGCAGGGTTTCGTCAGTGGTTCTTGCTGTGTCACAGCCTTGATTGAAGGGCAGGAGGTAGTCATCTCCAACTTAGGTGATTGCAGGGCCGTTCTCTGTCGAGGAGGAGAAGCTGAAGCCCTTACAAAAGATCATAGAGCAGAAGACGAAGATGAAAGAAATAGAATACTGAACAAGGTGTGCATATAAATATTTCTTAACAAAATGGCTTAGGGAGGAGCCACGCATAATAGGCCCCAAATCCTCTGTCCCCCTTACCCTGATCCTATTCTATCCCCCTTACCCTGGTCCTACATGAATGGATGACTCAGATAAGAAGGGGACAGAATAGGGCCAGGTAAGGGGCCAGAGGATCCCCTCCCCACATAATAGAGATATGTACTTAATGGTTATTTGTTGTACAGGGAGGATTTGTGGAGATCCATAGAGGTGCATGGAGGGTCCATGGGGTACTTAGTGTTTCTAGAAGTATTGGAGATGCACATTTAAAGCAATGGGTATCAGCTGAACCTGAGACAAAGATTTTGCAGCTGACTCCAGATATGGAATTTCTTGTTTTAGCTTCTGATGGACTATGGGAAGAGGTACGATGACAGTAATCGGCATGTTAATTTGCTTCAACTCTTTTAGCTAGATATTTATGAGCTTACACGTTTTGGTCTCCTCATGCTGTTTCTCAAGTTTAACATTGTGTTGGCACGCCTAAACCTCCAGTTGCTTCGTTTCGCTAATGCATTGTTTGAAGTCAAATTAAGTACCTTACCTGCCAGCATTTATGTAATTACCATTGGATCAATTCAATGTATTATGTCTTTAGGAAGAATTAAACAATAAAGTCCTCCTTGTCCATTACATTCATTTGGTTTTTTAACCGTTCTAGGTTGGGAACCAAGAAGCCGTTGACATTGTGGTTTCTTTCTGTAAGCCTGACAAGAAATTGAGACCTGGGGCAGATATTCAAAAAGATGATCTTGATTATGGCCGTGTAAATATTAGCCCTTCAGGTAAGCTGCGGAGGATTTCGCTTGCCAAGCGGCAGAAGGGGACGAGACAGTCACCGCACCATAAGAAGATTGTTGACAGAGATAATGCCATTGAATTCGACTTTCCAAGTGAAAATGAAAGTCCTGCATCTAAGTTAAGAAAGATTTCATTAGTGAAGAGAATAAATGTTTTGACTGAATTTCCTGTTGAACAAAACAGTAGCCACAAGAAGCAACCGGCCACTTCGGGCCTTGTGGCTGCGTGCAAAGAGCTTGCAAATCTTGCTGTGAGTCGGGGTAGTTTGGACGACATCACAGTGATGATAATTGACTTGAATCACTTTAAATGTATCTCTTAAGTCTTTAATTTGTATTAATTTAAGTAGTTTATTCACTGGAATCATATTTCTTTTTTTTTTTTGCTAAACACTGGACCTAGTCCATAACTATGGCATTTGTGGAAGAAGGTACAATGTTAGTTTCTTAGGAACTGGAGGTATGTCAGCGTCCATGTTTCTCACCTTTTTTTAAGGCCTTGCAAATTGGGGATGTCACGACAAAGATGAACCTCAAACCTTGTCGAATACAATAAGTAAAGAAGTCCCGTCATTTTCTGTTTCGGACAAAACTATGAACCAGCGCCTCCAGCACTTGGAGTAGGTCCAAAGACCAAACATAAGCAACAATCCACTAGCCAGACGGGCGTAAAATGTGCGGAGGAAAGATCAACGGTGAAAGAGAAGTGTTTGGCGTAGCATATGGTTCCATTATGAATGAAACGGATAGAAAAAATGGTCAATACACTCCCTAGGTTGAATAATTCATGGATAATGTTTGTGTTAAATTCAGGCAGGAATGAAAATTTCAGGAACAGAAAAGAACCATACGATGTGACAGTTCCAAGAAAAATACGAGTCAATCATTGGGGTGGGTTTGGGTGCCTATGGCAGGCCATGTGCAATGGAACTGGGGGGTCTGAAAATGAACCATTCACAATATGCTCAAAAATCCATTTGTTAGCAGCTTGAGTGTAGTGGACACCGTCCCAGTTGATCCAAACTGATGGATCTTGACATGGTTTACCAACTACCACATCTTTCCCTCGCACCTTAATCTTTCCTCCACATCCAATGTTCTTGTTGTAGTTATACTTTCCTCCGTGGCCACAGCATGCTCTTAAGGACTCCTTGAACCCTGCAATTCCCATCTCATGACTGTCAACAAAACCTTATCAAACAACAAGAAGTATGATAGGTTAATATTCATTGACCATTGTACATTTATAGATTGGGTGTTCTTACTTAAGATGGATTATATTCATTCACCATTGTACATTTATACATTGGGTGTTCTTACCGTTCTTTCTTGTACGAGTGTAGAGGTTGTACTTGAGAGAGTATATATCAACATATGTTATTGCGGCTTTTGGCAATTCCTCCCTCAACTGCTCAACAGTGTTTTTCAATTCATGGTTGAAGAACCTAGCCACCTCATTAAATGGAGACCCACATCCAGCTCTATCTACTCCAGCAGCTAGGAGTGGTAAGCGATCCAAGACATAGGGTAAGCAACCAAAGGGTCCTGTGTTGTGAATCCAAAAGTTTCTTCCTCCTTGGCCATATATATACTGTCATTAACACAAGTACACCCCTCTAAACCAACAATCTCTATTGTTAAACATCATCATTGACGATGATAAGAGCTGTTATCACTAACCGTAATGATGTCCTTAAATTGACCGAGTATATCTGGGACGTTTGCTTTAACTTCAGTGGAAGACAAGTTTGAGAAATAGCCAGAAGTAAGATCATTCTGACCAATATCGAATGTGTATAAAGCCTGAGAGAATACTTCAGCTTCAGGCAGCAGTTCTCTGTAAATTCTGCCTACACCAAATGATCCATTTAGTCTCTAAGTTATACATAGGACCAAAAGTATGGATACGGAGATGTCATGTTTTTTTTTTTGGAGAATACGGAGAAGTCATGTTATTATTACCTGTGTTGCGCACAATTTGAGACCTATGATGAAAATCATAAAACTCGTACCATTGGACGTTTAAGGAAATGGGACTAAACCCGCTTTGATGGAGGGTGGTGTTTTGGGGTCTAATGGTTGATCCTGCTGTCGCAAAGTTGGCTCCATGACTGAAGTTGCTTCCAACAGAATCAAGGTATGCGCTCAAGTATGGTAATCCAAGGTGCTCCGCTGAGTATTCAAGGCAAAATACTAACTTTAACATATGTGATCAGATCTGATCATCATTAATAATACTGAAATAATTTATTTATATCAGTAATCATATTTCAGTTGAAAGACTTCAGAATTATCTCACGGATAATATCACGTTCTGAATAAACAATCCTACCAAAATATGGTTATATTAATATTTTTTTTTTCAGTATCATCCATGTTTTATGACCAGTAGGCAACAAATTAAGGACAAGTCTTTACTAGCATATAGTTTAATCAACCAAATGCAATTAAAAATGAAGTAGGCATGCATCGAGCTCAGGTTTTCTCTGTTATAAGTTCAAGAATTCAGATTGAACGTGCAGCCCCGTACTGTTTTCTGGTATCAGGCCCAAAGGTGGTGGACCCCCTCTACATCAAAATTTTATTGGAAAAAGATGAGATAATCCGTGGAAGACTGCTTTGATAGAAAGAACAACTTAACCAAGGTGTCGGTGGCTATCGTCAGGATATGGTATAATCCACCGTCACTAATAACGAAAAGACAAGAAAGTTTGGTTCAAGATTCACATGTTCAATTAAATGATGGGTTTAATGCAGGCTTGTGTTTGTTTTGTATTGTTTCACCATTCAAACCCATCTCTCTTCTCTTCTCTGCTACTCTACAGATCTTTTCTTTCCTTTCCAAGACTGATCCTTTTAAACTTCAATCACTAATTTAGGATGACGAACACCCAGAAATGCCATGGGAAGCGTAGTACTTTTACCTAGTAGGAAAAGGAGGATAATCTGGAGAGACTATACTGTATTTCAAGATGATCATGTACTCTTGATCTGGTAAAATCAATAGAAGTGCAAAAATTCGACAGAAACTACACTCAATATCAGTTCCATCCATGTTTTTATGAGAAATATGATACGAGTCTTTCTGAAACCAAAAACGAAGACCAGTTCGTGCAAATTTCAAATATAACATGCAAAAATGATTAAGGAGCATGGCAAATACACGCATAAAATTAGTAATATACATACCAATGAAATCAATTAGGAGGCGGCCATCACAGTAGCGTCCGGCGGGTCCATGGAAGAACGACTCTCCATGAGGTGGAGAAGCTTGACCAAATACAGCAGATAAGCCACCAGTGTCAGAGTTGGAGTCTCCAAAGTTGAAGATTGCCGGGAAATGACAATGAGAAGTGGCCAACACAGTACAGTACTGTGGTGCCAAACTCACCAAGAAGACAATGATAGAGGCCAAAAGGGTTGTGGTCCGTGACCCCATGAGTGAAGGAGATAAGGGTAAAGATTGCTCTTTTAAGCGAGGAGAAAGTAGGAGAGGTTCTGTACACATTATATGAAGTTCAGGCGCGCAAGCTATGACATAGAGACCAGATTATTCAAATTGTCAGGCGCAACAAATGGACAAAAATGATCAATCAAGTTTATAATTATTACTAAAAGTTGTCTGAAACAGTATACTTTAAATTGTATCCGATCATGCGATTGATAAGATCATTTGTATTATCAGTGTCAAAAATCGCTACTGTAAATGCCTCCTCTATATAAAAACTACAAATCAGTGCGTACCATCTCATTTACATATTTTTTTAGATATGTAGAGATTCGAAGAACCAAAATATCCTATAGATTAACGCCAAAGTTCCCCACCACATGTAAGACATGTAATTGATAGGAGTCGAGCAATATAGGTGTATCTAGTTAAACACTAAAATCTGAGGCATTTGGGATACAAACACGTCTCTCTAGACAGAATTGGATGACTGTAACTTCCGTCTTCTATGGTTGGCTTTTCGGGGTATATCACTTCCACCATAGTCACTGCTGCATATAGTTCTTCCTGAAAATCCCGCTGCATGTTGCGATTGAGAATTCCATCTTTCTTTTTATTAATGTATTCCAGGTAGAGCTCAGGGTTGGAGCTTTGAGGAGCTACTTACATAGTTTTCCTCTAATTATCAAAGAGTAAAGAAGTTGTTTCCCCATGATCAATGTGGCATTTAATGCTTGCTTAACTTCATTAATTGTCAAAAAACCTAGAAAAAGAAGGTATGTACCTAATTTTCCCAAAGCTCTTTCCCCTCAGGATATAGAAGTATATCCACTTGACCCGTATAAAGTTTTTATTACTAAACAGCCTCCAGAGGCTCTTTCCCATGAACACCTAATTGCAAACACGAATTAGTGATAGTCCTAAACCACCTTCCTTGATCAATTTACACACCTCTCTCTAACTTACTTTGCACTATACTTCCCCTGATCCCTAAAAATGACTTTAGAAATTTTTTCAACATATTTTTATTAGCTTATTACTTCTTTATAAAGGAAGAAGTGGGAGGATCAGTAAACTTGGAGTAAATTAAGAAAATTAATTGAACTCTCCTAATTGTAGTTAAGGATTTGTTGTATGTAGTTTCTCAATTAAAGGAATACATTCCCTAAACTCTAATTTTTTTTGTGGAGATAGGTAAACCCAAACATTTCAAGGAGGGATGCATGTTCCGAAAACCAGTAATTTTAAAAGCCATTATGCCATTGAATGAGCACTTTTTGATACAAATATCTGGCTTTTATCCATATTTACCTACATCCTTGAGATTCCATTGAAAGTTCTAATAAAGGCCATGAGAAGACATTGGTTCATCATGTGCTTTAGAGAATAAGATTAAGTCATCTGCAAAGAGTAGAGACAATTAGGGGTGTTTATGGTAGGGTAACCTGACCCATTCGTCACTAACCTGAACCTGAACCTGAATGTCAGGTTCGGCATTTTCATGAACCTAAACCTAAAAAACCTAGAGGATCGGTTAACCTATTTTCAGGTTCGGTTCCCAAGGTAACCAGAACCTATTCAAATCAATATATATGACAAAAAATTATAAAAATATTTGGTAAAGACAGATACAAATTATTCATTAAAGTATGCATATAAAATCTATCAAAGATTAATCCACTACGTTAAACCCAAGCAAAGTAAAAATAAGTCAAACAATGTCTTATAAAAGATCCACACTAGAAAAAAAGAGATAAATTATTAAACAATTATTCTTCGAATAGGATGGTAGGATGATCTACTGTTATACATGAAGCTACATCTGTAGAAAATAAAGAATAAAAAGAGTTAGACTTGTTATTTCTTTTTTAATTGAAAAAAGAATTCTTTTATTTATTTGTATATTAAAACAAGAAAAAGTAAATTATATTACCTGATTCAATTTGCTCAAGTTCTTCAAGTCTCTCTTCCACGTGAAGAGAACCTTGTGATTTTCTCAACCAATCTTGTCCACAAATAAGAGCCTCCACCATCTTTGGAGTAAGAGAGCTACGAAATGAATCAAGCACTCGACCTCCTGTACTAAAAGCCGACTCAGATGCAACAGTAGATACAGGCATAGCTAAAACATCTCGAGCCATTAAAGCAAGCACTGGATACTTAGCAGAATTTAATTTCCACCAAATCAAGATATTGAAAGTCTTATCCTTGGGTTCACAATCTTCAGCAAAATATTTATCTAGCTCACTTTTGGTTTCCTCACTTGCTTGATTAGCCTCCTGCTCTTCAAAAATATTATCCAAAAATGTTACAACATCCTTGACGTTATCAACTTCCATATCACTTGAAGCTTGAGATTGGACGCTTGTTTGTGCAACAGGAAAAGACATGGAGGATCGGTAGAAATCAAACATCAAATCTAAAGTAATTTTTACTTTCTCACACAACTGCTCAGATTTGACATCATCATATGCTTTACCAATCACAAAGTTCACATACTTCAATTTGCAACGTGGATCTAGAACGACAGCAATAAACAACATGCAGTTGATATTAACATCTCCCCAATACTTATCATGCTTCTTCTTCATCTTCAAAGCCATATTTCTTGCACTAAAATCACCAAGTCCACATCTCTTTGAAATAACCATCCCAATGCCAAAAATTTCTTTCATGTACTC
>JANZLX010000003.1:9552256-9570406 GCA_025531955.1 Erythroxylum orinocense | reverse complement strand
AGATTAAACCCTAATGAAATGAATCTTTGACCCATTCAATTCCAATGGCTCCAATTACAATCCCAAAATCATGTACCAAATATTTTATTATCATTGGACAGAAATTTTCGATACCGAAAACCAATCGGTTCGCCACTTGACGATTTTTTCGGTCCGAAAATTTTTCCCGAAAAATTCCTAAAATTTCCCTAAAATGTGGAACACACAAGGAATCACTCCAATTAATTTTTTAAACACAAATACCACATTATCTACAACAAAATTACATGTAAGCACATATACCGGGAAATGTCATGAATGCATGTACAGTTATTTTAATGTGCAAAATTTCACTATCCACGTGTAAAGGCACGCATGAACATTTCAGAACAATAAACACCCTTAGCCCTTTCCAAATTATCATTCTACCCTTCCCATCGGGGGTGGGATGTTACAATCAGATTTCAATTCCTTCATTAAATTTAGACCTATGTCTCTATTTTAATCTTCAATTAAAATTATCCAATCTGAAGGTCTACAGGCCAAAATATAACCTAATTACAAAAATCTATTCAGTGGAACCTATCAATTCAACGAGGTACACATCCTAAATCAACTAACTTCGATTTTATCATGCAAGAGCAACACAAAATACATCCAATTTAACCAAAAACATCTCATTTACTTATGAAATACTTCTTTTAGAAATTCCCCTCACATCACATTCATAAATCAAAGCAATCATATCAAAAATTTTCATGCATAGTTCATGTTTAAGTATGTATGTCCATGTCGAAGCAAACAAATTATCCATTTACCTTTGTCTTTTACATTAATTATCATTATATCTCTTAATATACTTAGATGTACTTCAGTAATTATGTTCACTTCTTAATACACCCTAGACATGCTATAATACTTCCAAGGTATATGTTGGGACATTACATCATTAATGAAAATGTGAAGGCCATTGTCCTTATAGTGTATGGGTCAAACTTCTTCTTTCAAAGAAAATGACTAAGAAGTACCTTAGAGACTTGTCATGCTTAGACTAGAGACACTTAATATATAAGAGTACATTAAGAGGATTGAAGTTACTGACTTGAAAATGGAGGGAACATTATTCACATAAAGCAATAAGAAATCTTCAAAGTGGCACATTAGAAAGAAACTAGATATTGCATTGGTGAGTAAGGCATGGTTATCAAGCTTTTTAGAGATAAAAGCTATATTAAAAAAAACCTTTATTCTTTGAACACTCTCTAATGGTAATTCAAGATATGTGTTAAGAAATAGAAGGCATTATCTAGGTGTAAGTTGCTTTCTCTAACAAGGTTAGGTTTGAGTTTATTAAGAATTTGTATGATACTGATGTTGATTTTGGACAAGTGTGGCTTGCATGTTCTAAGTGTACATATGGTGATTTTTATAAGCATGATAGATTTTTTTCAAGAAGGATAAACATTATGTGACTAACTATTCTATACGTGAATTACTTGTTAGGGAGATTCATAAAGGCATGTTAATAGGGCATTTTGGTATTAAAAAGACCTTAAATTTATCACATAAGCATTTTTATTGGCCCAACATAAAACATAATCTACAATATGTATGTGAAAAATTCATAACCTATAAATCTAAGTCAAAAGTAAAGCCTCATGGGATATACTCCTTTACCCGTCCGTAATCAATCATGGATTGACATATCTATGGATTTTATATTGGTTTACTTATATCTCACAGTATTAAGGACAACACATTTGTTGTTGTTGATAAGTTTAGTAAGATAACATATTTTATTGCACATTTTTTGTTCTTTAAAGAGATACAACATTTGGATGGTTTTCTGAGAACAATTGTGAGTGATAGAGACGTTAAGTTCTTAAGTCATTTTTAGTGCATTTTGTGAAGTAATTAGGAAATAAACTATTATTTTCTATCATTGTACATCCTAAAAAAAAATGGATGAACTGAGATAGTTAATAAGACTCTTAATACATAATTGCATATCATCATTTAAAAAAAAACTTGAAACCACGAGACAAGTGTTTACCACATGTTGAGTTTGCGTGTAATAGGGCTGTGAATTCTATTACATCTTATTCACCTTTTAAAATTGTGTATGGACTAATGAATGTGCTAATTTTGATGAAAAGAGAAAGGCAAATTTTGTTAGGAATTTGTATACCAGAATTCGAGCTAATATAGAAATAAGAATGATCAACATACAAAGCAAGACAACAAAGGGTGCACGAAAGTTACCTTTAAGCTTGAAGATTGGGTTTCGGTTCATATATGTAAAGAAAGATTTGTTGCCCAAAGGAAATGAAAATTGTAACCTAGAGGAGATGGACATCTCCTAGTGTTGGAGCGAATAAATGACAATGCCTACAAACTCAATTTACAAAGTCATTATGGCAATATTAGTGCTACTTTTAATTTTATTGACTTATCTTTATTTGATGTAGTTGATTAGAAGACAAATGTTTTGAAAGAGAGAGGGAATGATGGAGATCAACTTGCATCAACACTCACCAATCCATTACAAGGCATTAGAGATCTTATAACGAGAGTAAGAACTAAGTGCATGAAGGAGGCTTTGTAATGGTTGATTATCGACATTCAAGATAATGAGGTTGTTGTCAAAGATTCTAAGGCATTACCAATATTAATTGCTTATCTTCAGGTCCAAGATGATAGAAAAAGCCTAATGCATGAAAAATAATGCTTGGGACGCAATATGCAAGGATGACCCATGTGTTTGTTTTTAATTAAGCTCAATCTACATATTTACCTTTCGAAAAGGTTAAATATGTGGGATTATACAACAATTTCATGTTTTGACTTCCTTTCATCATTTATTTTTATTTGTTAAGTTATTTTGGAAGGATTTCAAATTTAAGGCTGATTTGTATTCATTAGTTAAGGGAATCATTCTTTGTCAAATCCTTCCTATGTAGTTATGTTTAAGAATATTCCATCCTTTTAAGATTTTCATCATTTGGTGCCTATTTAAATAGGTAATATGGTGTATTATGAAAGTCATCTCATCATCAATAAAATTTGAGTATTTCTCTATTATGAGAGCTTTCTCTTGGTTCTTTAGTCAATAACTAAATCTAGTCTCTTGAAGTTAACTTGTAGTGATCAACTTATAACTTTGGTTCCAATCAATAAGTTTGGATGGGGTTGAGTTCTTTTCTTGATTCAAAAAGAATGCTGGAGTCTATAAAAGAAAGACTCTCCAATATTATCATCAAATGTAATAAACAAGTTATTGTGTCAAATTTTATGTCTACAAAGTTAAAGATTATTGGGAAACGACGATGAGAAGTGGCCAACATAGTCGATGATTAGGCCAAACTTACCAAAAACACTGTGACAAATTTCACAAATGCTACAGAAATTAGTTTTAATTTTTATGCAACAAAAATAAGTTTAAATTGCCATAATTGATATGCCTCAATCAATTAACCAAAATTCCATAACTTCAAGCATGTACAAATTATAAGATTAAAGGATTACCTTTTAAAAGATGGTGAAAATTGATTGAAATTCATGATTCTATAATAGTTGCTGCAGCACAAGATCAAACCATAATAGAAAAGTGTAAGGTTCATTGAATCCAATTCACCAACTTCTGTCATACACAACCTGATAGTTTCTAAGTTAACAATTAAAATAATACCATAAGAAAAAATTAATTAGGTTAGCTTCTGTCATTTGCATAATATAATATTACCATAATGCTTTCACAATAATATTTATAGGTAAAATAATTATGGACAACTAATACATCAATAGATGCATATGTTATATATAATTAAGCACTACTAATTTTAATTATAATATTAACATCAATATGGATTCAGTAGAATGAATATATCAAATTGTCACTCATTATAAATGAAGGGTCACAAAAATCCTAAAAATGATAAAATATAAAACAAAACTCCCTCTAAAACAAAGAAAATTAAGTTCCTAGCAGTCCCATAGGAGAGATATATTCTTTAAACACATATATAAGTAAGCCTTTAGTTAATGGATTCGATGACATGCTACTTATAGGCATGTATTTGATAGTAGTTAGAGACTCGACAACTTTTTCTTTGTCAAAGTAGAACTTAATATCAATAAGCTTTGAGCGAGAAGTGCTCTTAGTGTTCTGAGAGAAAAATACAGATAAGGAATTATCACAATGTAATTTTAGTGGCCTTAGAATAGAGCCTATAACTTTCAATGCTAAAATAAAGTTCTACAATCATATTTCAAGACAAATGGCCTCAAAATATGTCATATACTCTACCTCCATAATCAAAGAAGTTATAAGTGATTGTTTAAAACTTTCCTAGGAAACATCTCCTTATGTCATTATAAAGATGTACTTATAAGTGAATTTCTTATCATCCACATAGCCTGTATAATTAGAGTCATTAAAATTAATCTTTCAAAAGTGTTGGTACAACAATATGTCAATATAAGACCTTGGTATCATGAAGAATCATCAAAATCCTTTTCCTTGTTAAAATTTCACTTTTACTTTGAAGGCTTTAAAGGTTTTCAAAGAATTAGACTTCTCATGAATGAGCTCAATAACACTATAGCAGGAAAATTTTGAAAGTGATAAAGTACTTATAGCAACCTATCATTGGAGGAGTAAAAGTCCCATAAATATCATTAGAGATTAAGCTAAGTATTTTTGTATAAAATTTAGTATTTCTAACATTGACAATCAACTTTGTTTTTATGTAGTCGAAATAAGTGTTAAATTTTGAAAAATTAAGGTCCTGTAGAATCTCATCCTTCATCAACCTTATATTCTTTGTTTAGAAATATGGCCCATTTGCTTGTTCTATAGAATGGAAGATTTCTCCTAATTTAAGGTATATATGTAACTTCATCTAACTCTAAAAAATGTCTTGTAATAAGTTGTGACTTTATTGTCCCTAAAAAATCAAATTTGGTTCTTGTATCGTCTCCCATATATAAATGTTATCCATATTATTTGGCATCTTTCTGATTGTCATCCTATCTAGGGAATTAGGATGATGGATTGTAGTGCTGGTTTCTAATCACCAAGAATTATAAGGTACATTAACAAAATTGGATTCTAAGCAAATCATCATGAAAAGATTACTTTATTTTTAGTTTAGCCTTAAGCTTTTTTTTTTAATTTACCTTCTTGTGCCCAAGCTTCTAATAGTAATTGAATTTTCCTTCTAAACCCTCATTCTTAAAAGCAGTGGAAGCTAAGGATTTTGTTAATGGTACTATTTGGTGTAGGTTTCCTTTTCTAACTACTACAATTTAAGGTTGTAACTATTTTCATGCTTCTTGCCCTTCATTTATGAATGTCATATTCTTCCTTAACAAGAATGGTGGCGATCTCCTTTATAATCCATCGCTTTTTTTAGCATTGTAACTAAGCCTAATGAAGTCAAATTGAGACAAAAGAGACTCCATAATAAACCAAACAATGTAGTCCTCATCAAACTCCATACTAATCACCTTTATGTTATGATAACAAGCCACAATCTTGTTGATATGCTATCTAATCCCACTAACACCATCATAAATAGTAGAATGCAAAGTGCTCGAGAGCTCATTCTTCTCATTTTTAAAGAAATTATTGTATTTCTTATTGATGGATTTAAGTAAAAATTTAGCATTCTCAGTCTCTTATCATGTATAGGTTCTTCTATGTGATACTTCATAATCATCAAACAACATTAGTTCAAGTACTCCCAATTGTCATAAATCTTCTTATCACTAGCAGAAGTCTCAGCAGTGAGTTTAACATTGAAGTTCTCTGTTAAGGCCTTGTCCAATTTCATTATCGTTAAGTTCATCATAAGGGATTGAACTTAATATTTGTGATTGGTCCCATTAAGCTTCAAAATAAAAAAGACTTGAGAATACTCAAAGCTAAAGAAAACCTATAAAAGCAACATTAATATGCTTGCAAAAAAGGATCATGAAATTTTCTCTTTCTTTAACTTCCTTAAAATGATCCGTAAAAGTGACCATCGAATGCAAAATGCTAGAATCTATTAAGCATCAAAATATATATTCATACATAAGTAATAGAAATTTATTAAATATCATAACCAAATACATCAATTAACTATCAATAAGATAGTAAAATTGTGTCAATCTATAATATTCAATATATTCTTTGATTAAATAATATTTAATATATTCTCTTCACTAATCAAAGCATCCTACCTAACAATAAACATTTCTATAGGATAATTTCATTACCAACATGAATCTTAGCAAAAAAAATTGATCAACAATGGGAGAAAATAAAATCAACCAAAATATTTGAATGCTTAGACTTATGGGAGGTAAATTCATAACTATGCTATATTCAATTTTATCCAAAGCATGATTTGAGATCAATATAACTAAATGCTATATTAAATAAAAGATAAATAGTCAAAAATAATATGTAAACTATAGTAAACTTATCATATATATCTACGAAATATTCAATAGAGGAAAATTTATAATAAATAAAATATATTAAGACAGAACTTTCAAAATAAGTTATTATTTTAAATTATTAGCAAAAAAGTTGTTAACATACTGAAATAATATAATTGCAAATAAGTTGAAATTATATAATTGTAAATAATTAAATATGATAAAATTGTAAATAACTGGAGATGGCATGTTTATAGATTAATGGAGATGACATAATTGTAAACATGCAATGCTACGCAATTATAAATATTGTATCTTCAATCTCAAGATGGGTCATATGATTTATAAACAACCGATGACCTGACCCAGCAGTATCTCATCATTAAGGAGGTTGTTTTCAATGATATTATAGGTGTAAAAATTAAGTGACCCATAAAATTAATTTGAACAATAAAACATTCCAAAAAAGAGATCGAATATTAAAAACATCTCAACGTTGAGGAATTTGAAAAAGAACTCTAATTTCAATCACTTTTGTTTGATGAACCTTGTTGAAAACACATGCAAATACTTGTACGAATGGCATGCCTCCTGGAAATAACATGTCCATGTTTATGAAAATTTCAAAAAATTGAGTGTGAAAAAATGAAATTAAAAAAATAAGGGGCATAAAATAAATTTATAAACTTATAGATTTGACTCTAATAACAATGATCAAATTTTTAGGCAACAAATAATAAGTTTAAATTGAAAAAATCAATGTCTTAATCAACCAAACCAAAATTCCATAGTTTTGAAGTATATATAAATAATAATATTAGAGACTTATCTCCTAAAGACAAGAGAAATTGATCAGAAATCATGGTTCCACAATAGATTTATGATTCATTAAATCTAATTCACTAAACTCTACCACACACCACTACACAATGCTTAAATTGAAAATTGAAAAGAATACCTTAATGATGCACCAATTAGGATAAAATATATTTTGTGAGGACCACACGTTTAATGGGTAGGTTTGGACAAGATTAGTGAATAAACTCAATTGCCCATAGTAAGGTTAGTAATATAATATTCATCAATAAAATAACCTAAATGTCACATGCATATAGTTAAAATATTAATTGTCATAATATTATCTTAATTTACATTAATTAATTAACTATTTTGATTGCATAAGTGAAGTAAAACAGGTAAATATTATTCTGTTAAGTTACTTGTGAGCTCTCAAGAGGGAATGAAGTCGAAGAGGTGTTATGCATAAAGAAGGTGAGGTGTGTATTGCATTAAACCAAAAAAATAAGAAGGAATATATACACAAAAGCCTCAGTTCTTATCTATGTATAATTAACAATTTTTTAAAAACCAAACTGAATTGATCTATTTGACTGTAATTAATATGAACCGATTAGCTTTCTGATTCAGTTTGATTTAATAACCTGCTTATATAAAAATTGGCCATTTATCAATGAATCGATCTGTTTATTAGCAAATTGGTTAGCTTTATAAACCATAAATGATGTTTTAGAAATCAAAATCATTCTTACCTTTAATCTTTGGCCTTTATCGTCTTCCCTTCTTATTGCTTCCTTTCCAAGGTAAAGCTCTGGTCGTTTTTAAGTTTCATATCTTTTTCATTTTTTTTTAAGTTAAAGATGCAATCTTTCTTAAAATTAATGCTTCTTTTATTGATTGAGGCTCTCTCTTAAGGTTGCAGTGGCCATTAAGATGGGTTTCTTTATGATGTAGTGGTCATCAGGATTGGGGCTCTCTCTCACAGTTGTAGTGGCCATTAGGATGGACTTCTTCACGATGTAGAGGCCATTAAGGTTAGGGCTCTCTCTCTTAGAGCTATATTGTCCATCGAGATGGACTTTTTCATGATGTAGTGGCCATCGGGATTAGAGCTCTCTCTTAGAGCTACAATGGCCATTGCGATATAGTGACTCTCTCTCAGAGTCCACGACCACAGGTTTTTTCCTAGAAACCTAAGAAGCTTCGAGTCCTACACTATTGAGATTAGTTGTTTGTATGGTAACACTAAAGAAAAGAAGGGTAAAGGAATAGGTTACTTTTCTTTAATTTTTGACATGCTTTCAATTTAATCAATAATACTTTTGAGTTTTTATGTCCATCTAATTATTTCACTTTATGTTTTTAAATTTTTTTTATAATTTACTTTAACCTTATTTGAACTATAATTTTTAATTATACCATAATTAAATTTAATTTGATATTACTAGAAGTTATATCGATTCCTTTAATATTTGCAATGAATTTTATTTATTTAAATTAATTCAAAGAAAATAATAATATAATTATTCATACAATAACTTGTGAATTGAGTTATATATTTTACTTATCGACATTAATTACTTTTTTACTATAGTATGAGCTATTTACTATAACCTCTAATTCATTGATTTTACTTTGTCATGATAACAGACTGCTTCTAAATTAATTTTCACAATTTTATTAGAGTGAATTAATATAAATAGAAATTTTCATTCTTTTTTATAAATATTAATGTCAAATTTATTCTATATTGAATAAAAAGTAAAAGATATTTTAATCTTTTTTGTCTATTTTGGTAGATATTGTAAATTATTTTTTCTATTTTTTATGTTAAAATTAAAATGGAGGATATGAAATTATTAGAAAAATATTCGATGAACTTAGCATCCTCTATCGTAATAAGTCTAATCTAACATGAAATTATTTTTCTTCTTCTCAAACATCTAATGGAAATACCCAATATAATTGCATGTTTTACGGTAGAATATTTAAAGGGGGAGAATTTAATAGAATGAAAAAACTTGCTGATGTTAAGGATAATATTGCTTCATATAAAAAAACCATTTAATGTATGTGAAATGATTGGAAATTATTTGAAAGTGACAAAAATAAAATAAAATAAAGAGACTCATAATATATCTATTGGATATAATGAAACACAACAAGCCTTAGATAAGGGAAAAAGGAAAATTGTTGTTAACATAGATTCTTATTTCCTCTAGGAACTATTTCTAGTTTTTAATCTTGTTTAAAAAGTATTTTAGTTGATAAGGATATTGTTTTGTAATATAAACGAGAATGGGCTAGATGGTTTTTATCATTCATGTATTCTTTAAATGCTTTGAATTCATCCTATTTTCAAGAAACAATGGATGCTACAATGACGATAGTCCAAGATTTAAGACACCTTCTTATTAACGAGATTTGTGTGCCTTTGCTTTAAGATTTAGAAAAAGAATGTCAATTGATTATGGATACATAGAAGTTTAGTTAGGAAACAACATGATGCACTATTTTGATATATGGGTGCATTGATTAATGACAAAGAACCTTGACTAATTTCTTAATTTGTTCAGTTATTAGAAGAACTTTTATCAAGTCTGTTGGTGCTTCTTATATGGTAAAAAGTGTTCTTGTTTTATCTGAATTATTTTTTGAAATTTTCGAGTGGATTAGACCATAAAATGTTGTGCATTTTATTACAGATAATGCAACTAATTATGTATCAGCAAGGTGCTTGTTACAATCAAAGTATGAGCATATTTATTGGTCTTTATGTGTTGCTCATCGAATAATCTTATTTTAAAAGATATTGGTGGTATGAACTATATTTCTAGCCTTACTTCATATGCATCTAAGATCATAATTTTTTGTATAATCATATTACATTTTTATCGTTGTTAAGAAGGCAAGAAGATTAGGTTGAGATTGTGTGCCTTATGGTACTAAGTTTGCAACTACATTTATTACTTTGAAAAGTATTTATGAACATAAATAACTACTTCAAAAATTAATGACAAGTAAACTAGACTTGGCAATTAGGCTCGAGCCCAAGTTAGCCTAGCAAAAATTCAATGGGTCAGGGCCACCTGGCCTAAGATTCACCAACTACAAGGAAAAGTGTATTATTTTATGAAAAATAATGTCATTTTATTTTTAATTTTAAAAAGTAAAATAGGTCAAGCTAAATCGATTCAGACTTCGAACTCCCTAGAAAAAGAAGTTTATGATATTATTCTAGATAATAAATTTGTGATAGCTGCTTGATCATTATGAAGATTGTAGCTCTACTTATAAGGATTATTGACTCAGATAAGAAGCCATCTTTGAGGTATATATATGATGGTATGTATAAAACTTACAAAACCATTATGAGTCTTTTCAAAGGGAAGGAGAAATTGTATAAGCCTTATATGAATATTCTTGACCGATGATAGGATAAACATCTTACTCAAAAGATCCACTTAACAACTTATTATTTCCATCCTTATTGCTTATATAGTAGAGACGTATGTACGAATGATATCATGGGCGGTTTCTTTGATATGATTAAATGCAAAGGTATTTCTCCATTGAAAAGCAATCATAGGCAATAAATGAAATTAAACTATATCGTAAAAGTTTAGGGAGTATCACTAGATCATCTGTAAAGAAAGAACTTATGATAAGAACATACAACCTGACAAGTTTTATAGTTTAGTTCATCCTTTATTTATTAATAATATGTTTATTTCTCATAACTATTAATTTAAAATACAGATGTAGTGGAGATTATTTAGTAAAAGCGTTCCAACATTGAGAAAACTTGTTATTAGGTTACTTAGTCAAATTGCTTCTGCATTAGGTTATGAACATAATTGAAGTAATTTTTTAATGTATTTATACAAAGAAACGAAATCATTTGAAACATCAAAGAATTAGTGACCTTATTTATGTTACTTATAATATGAGAATAAAGAACATGTATTTTGTTGATTTGTTTTATTTTTCATTAATTGTATTTTTATTGTTGATTTTATAATTTCTCTATTATGTATTCAAAGTGTTTAATAGTAAAAGAATGTTTGATCTAGTTAATATTGATTGTATCGACCATACTAATTTTTGGATCGAAGAAGAACCATCATCTAATCTTGATTATAATGAACTTTAAAGGGCAATTTATGAAGAAAATGTATTTTTCACAACGAATAACTTTATCTATTGATGGCAAATTCATATCATATTTTGATCATATTTAACGTAAAAGTATAATGTGTTACAATTTTACAATATTATTCAATACGTTATTAATTTGTAATTTATTTGAATATAGTAGAAAAAGTTGATTTAGATACTTTGGATGAAAGTGTGATTTACAAGTCCTTAGATAACATTTGAGAATTTGGAACTTTTAACAATAATGAAACACAACGTGCTTTAAAAATACAAATTTGGCTTTTATTATTACTTTAAGTTTTATGTTAGATTCAAATTTATTTTGAATTATTCTATGTTATTTATTATTAGTTCATTATACAATAATAGACATTAGTGTATTATTTTTATTTCATTAAAAGTTTTATTTATTTGTTCTTATAATTTTTGTTTCTTATTTATTATATACTAATTTTATACTAGTTTAATACCAGTTAAACCTTTGAACCTTAAATCTTTTAATTGTCTGGTTTGATTTCTGGTCCTTTTTTAAAAACATTAATAATTAATTTAATTGCTTGAAAAGTTGAAGTCTTTTGACACTTATAATAATGGTTTTAGTGTCCTTATCTTTTGGAGAGGATGAAGCATCAAAAGGAAAATTCTGCTAACAGAATTAGGATAATCCTTTTAATATTAGTTAAAAAAACTCTCAAATAACATGAATTAACATGCATATCTTGTTAAAAAAATATAATGTAATAACTTCTTCATATCATATCTCAATACTTTTAGAGAAGGTAAGTTACATATAGATTTCTTAACCACGAAGGGCTATTAAATCATGGTAAAATTCGAAGATTTAAGATATGTCTCCAAGGGGGTGGTGGAGGTTCCAAAAGTTGAAGAGTTTATCGCGAAATAAGGGCAGGATCTAATATCATACATAGTAGAATAATCATAAAATCTTTTTGTTTTAATTTCTCAAAAGCTAAGATCATTTTAAATTCAATAAAATTATTAACACATAAATCATAATAAAGCGTGAATCTTTATTTGTACCTTATTCTAAAGTTTGATGTTTTTCTTATCGTATCCCTTGAATCACTTTCAAAACTTGCTTATCCCAACCATTGTAGTCATACAAGTGTCTGACCTCTATTGATATCCACAAAATATGTCGAGAGAAGTCTGCAACTATTGCAGAGAGGGTTAGACAAGGAGTGATAGCTCCTTAAAGCTTAAGCCTATTTATAATAGGTTTTGAACATTTTATTAATTTACTTATAATTAAAAATAATTATTATTAAATACCAATTATTTACAAAAGATCCAATATCTCATATCGATATTTATTTATTAAATATCTTATTTTTAATTATAAAGTTTCTTAAACTTTACAATCAAGTCCAACTCAATTAAAATACTTTTCTCTCTTCAACTCGTTCTTTCTGTGTAACTTATTAGGTTCCCAAATATGTTAGCAAAAGATATAAATTATAACCCCAAATTATATTTAGGATTAGACAAAATAAACTTCTTTAGATGATCTTCATTTCTGTAATTAAACAATCTATATCCATAGAACAAGATTCGCATCTATCAACACATCATGACCACCCAAATATTTAAGAATGTCAAAGTAATTTTGACTAACCTTTTCGTGCATAATTTTTATATATAGTTAAATCTTTTTATTATACAATTTTATGATTATACATAGAGCATAAAATTAATGTTTACTCTATTTGAATCAAAATTTATTATATGTCCACTATTAGTAATTGATTCAACCAATGATGTGTGAAAACTATTTTCAAAGCGTCATTACACCTTAGCCAAGGACTTTTTGAATCAATACTAATTGAGAATAATAAAACATTATTCTTATTCACTTTAGGGTGATGAATCCATATAGTTCATATTATATCTAATGATTATCAACTAAGCTATCCTTGACTAAAGTAGGTTATAAGTAGTATCAAAACATAGCAATCTTATACAAGATAACTTTAAAGATCTCAAGTCAAAGTATCACTTATATAATTATCACAATGCGAATTTCCATAGACATAAAAGTGATATTCCAAATGGATTTCTCATGTAAGATTGGTTAATGAACTTTTTCTCTAATAAAGACCCACATGTTTATCTTTATACTTTAGTCTATAAGGTCAACTACTTCTTTTATAAGGAAAAACTTAATGTGTGTTAGCCTTTTTTCATTTTATTAATGTTCAATCTTAATAAAACAATGACTAAAAATAATTTAGGAATAATACATAAATGCAGCATGAATATCATAATTGTAATCTCATCATAATTTTATTTGCAATGGATATTTATCTTGTGGACTTTTATCATAAACATTTTAGTATGTATAAGATAAAGAATTCATTTAAATTATTATGTTACTAGACTACAACCAAACGATTAGTTGTAGGGTATAAACCAATAATCTCCCACTTACACTCAGCCAATTATTTATCTTAAATCATATCTTCATATGATGATTATGATACTGTTGGGGCAGTGGTTTAGTGAGAGAATTCTATAAGATTCTCTATAGTGTGCACTTGCTTAATTCTTACAACTTTCATCTTAATTATTATGATAATTAAGAGAAACTGCCTAAATATATACTTGGACCTTAGCTCCTTTTGCATGCTCAATGACTTTAGTCTTCTACAATACATTACATCCTGAACAATGCAAGGAACTATTCCAAGTTCATTGAATAACTTATGATCCAAATAATCATTTCTACTAAATAAAAAATGTATTATGACCTAATTAGTAAGTATTACTATATTGGAACCTTTCCAATCTCAAAATAATATTGTTCTAGGTAAAATATATCAAGACTTACTTCCAAAGTTAATATCCATACAACATTAAACTTAACAATCAACTCATACATAGAATAATAGATGTCTTTAATACAATAATTATCAAATATCTTAAACATTAAACATCTTTAGTACATTATCTATGTATTTAGACTAGAATAGGTAAACAACTTCCGTATCCATCTCTATATATCTAATCGTTATAATTAAGTTGTTACCTTTTCATATCTAATAAGAGTCATTCTTGGACAATTACATTTTCAACGATTGAAAGTACAAATTGTTGTTCTCTATGAGCAATATGTCTCTACATACTCCTGCTGAAGAGGAGAACTCTATTCTCATTAACCTTTTTATATACATGACAAATTCATAATCATCTCCAAAATAAACTATTTAAGTTTATTATGAAATTGAATCTTTCAACATCTTGTAGCCTTTTAGTTATACATTTAATTTATCAAGAAAGGCACTAGTTCCAAGTGGATATATTATCATGAGATTTAAAATTTTCATATTTTAACTTCCCACTACGTATATTGAGAAACATTATATTGTAGGTATACATTGAAACAAACAATTTATTCAATGGGTCTCTAAGATTATACCCATCCTTTTGAATATCTCATAACTTTTTCTTATCCAATTTAATTATAAACTTAGCGGATAATATATGCCTCAACTAAGCATCACATCCCTAAATCATTAACTTTGACTCAAACTTAGCATTTCATATCTATTATGAAATCTTGGTAAGTGATTTAATTGGAACTACTAAAGGAAAGTTGTAGAACTAGGAATAGCTATAGAGGAGATAAATATTAAATTCAATAAAATGATTAAGATATAAATTATAATAAAGCGTGAATCTTAATTCATATCGTATTTTGAAACTTGATCCTTTTTTTTCATATCCATTGAACAATTTTTAAATTTGACTCATCTCAACCACCTTAGTCACACAAGTGTCCGGTCTCTAATAATATCCATAAAATGTGTTGAGAGAACTCTACAACTATTGCTAAGAGGATTAAGTAAAAAGTGCTAACTTCCTTAGAGCATAAGCCTATTTATAATAAGTTTTGGACATTAAAGAAATTCAATTGAAATTAAATTCGAATTTCAATTAAAATTTAATAAGAATTACAAATAACTCATTAAATACCAATTATGCTCAAATAAGATCCGATATTTCGTATTGAATCATAAGTTTTCTTAGATTTTATAATCAAGTCCAACTTGATTAGAACACTTTTCTCTCTTCAACCTATTTTTTTTGTACGTGGCTCATTAAGTTCTTAAATATGTTAATAGATATAAATTATAACTTTAAATTATATTTGGAATTAGATAAATTATACTCCTTTAATTTATCTTTAATTATCTAATTAAATATTTTATATCTAAAGATCAAGATTGGCGTCTAGCAATACATCACAACCACCCAAATAATTGAGAACATCAAAGCTATTTTGACTAAACTTTTCATGCATGTTTTTTCGTATAATTAAATTCTTTCATCATATAATATTTCGATTAGACAAAAAACATGAAATTAATGTTTACTATTTTTGAGTCTAATTACATTACTTCTTCACTATTACTAATTAGTTCAATTAATGAAATTTGAAAACTATTTTCAAAGTATCATTCTACATTGGTCAAGGATTTTCCGAATCAGTACTAATTTAAAACAACATAACATTCTCCTTAACACTTTAGGGTGATGGTCCTTAATTAGAACATGTCATAAGTAGTATCAAAAGTTATCAATCCCTATTCAAGATAACTTTGAAGATCTTAAGTCAAAGGATAACTTATACAACCATCACAATGAGAATTTCTGTAGCACTCCACCCTCGCAAGACACGCATCCGACATCTCGAGTGATGCCCGAGTGCAAATCCCGCAAGGGCGGTATGCTAGAATAGTCAAACAGTCGACCTCATTACAAAATTTTCTCTTTTTTTTCACAACAATACAATCATCAACATTTCATTAGCCCTTTGGGCCCATTACAAATACAAAGTACTTGTCATAATTTCATTATATTGCAAAATCATTTACAAACATTTCCAATTTGGAAAGTTATTACAAAACAGAAATATTTGAATACACAAGTTACAATAATTGCGGAAGACTCAATTTGATACAAAAATAAGAAAACACAAATGCAGACGCGAACTGATCCCAACCTCTATCTCTTACTTGAATGCAATAAGTATATTACTGTTTGCCTAACCAGGTACTCTTCTGAGCCTAAAAAATAATTGCAAATTTTGGGTGAATTTTGCGAACTCAGTGAGTAACTATCATTGATGGCTCACTCAGTCACATAACACATACAATTCATAAAATCACATTCATTTCAGATTCACTTCAGGCATATTTCATACTCAGAAATCATTCAAACTATTTTAATCATACACATCATATGCATATGCAATGCTTATGAGACTCACTTTTAATTTGTTATTGTTGTGACCAAGTGCCTATAACTATCTTGTATTCATTGTAGATACCGGGCTCATTAATAACTGTCTTGTATCTATTGGGAATACCGGGATCATTTTACATAGTGAGCCTTTGGCCCTTAATCACTTTATGAACTCTAGGCTTTTTTTTACATTTTGAACTTAAAATTTTTTTTCACAATCTAAGTTTTAAGCTCCTTTTCGGTGGCTACTCCGGTCACAACTGCCTTTATCTTTCATACATTCATGTAATAAAATGCATCAGTCACATTTACATATTCTCATTCAATCACATTCGTATATCATCGAATCTTAGTCAGGCATTCAACATTAAAGTTGAGAATCACATTTTCATTTATATGAAATTGCACACTTAGAACACATTTATCATCGGACTGTGGTCCGGTATTTAACAATCAAATTATGTACACTTATTTCAATCAAATTCACATACAAAGAGCACTTCAATGTTCTCACATTTATCAGACTCCTCGGATATATATTGTCCGGAACCAACACACTCACATTGCATAATCATTCAATTCATAGCATAAACAAAACAAATAGTAAAATAAGACCCTCTCGGTCTACTCATAGTACGCTCCAGATTAGCATTTGGTTCCGCATTTTGGAAACTTCTGAATGTGGATGATTATCCTGCACATCAAAATTATGCAATACACACATTGCACACACATTAATAATTGCATAATTATAAGTATTTGCTTATGCATAAATATGGAATATGTACAATGCATGCTCAATGACAATCCTAGGCATATTATCAAATTTCACATTCTCATTTTTTAACATCATTTGCTTTCATAATAACTCCTTTCTCATTCACTTTTACTAGACACATTTTACTCGTCTTCTTGAATTACAATTTTAATAATATGAACCACTTTATCTCCGTTATACACATGTCTTACCAATAATTCACTCGTTAAGGTTATTCTAGCATTACAAGACCAAACACTTATCCAAACTCCCACTTCAGTCCTATATCACTTCCAAAAATCCAGACCTTTAGGTTAATTTTCCGTGATCATTCTGATTAGTAAATGAAGTAATTTAGTAACACTTTCTAGAAGAAAGTGTGTTCCTCATTGTCTTAAATTTATAATGACACTATAATCATTCAATTTGGTTCATTACTTCAAAAATTAAATTCAAAATAAGTCAAACTATTCA
Source organism: Erythroxylum orinocense (assembly GCA_025531955.1). Lineage (NCBI taxonomy): Eukaryota > Viridiplantae > Streptophyta > Magnoliopsida > Malpighiales > Erythroxylaceae > Erythroxylum > Erythroxylum orinocense. Next base: position 9,552,549 of record JANZLX010000003.1, on the reverse strand, counting down.
TAAGCTCAAACAGTATCCTATACTTGACATCAGTCTAGAAAATTGAAATTCTTAGAGATAGAATTAAAATTCGATCTCTTCATATAATTTGTAGCCCTATCTTTGTAGTTTAATCAAAATTAAAAAATTTTCTCATTTTGATAACTACATAACAAGTTATGCCTAAAATACCGAAGCATGTTCAGTGAAAATGCTCCAGTTATCATTTTCCAGAAATCCTCATTAATTCCGTCCCAAATTCATCAATCAATCTCTCCCAAATGATTTCAGATGGTTATAATTATTGGTGGAGA